>JBBMOE010000001.1:19922162-19973453 GCA_037975065.1 Chaetodon trifasciatus
CGCAGCGCTCGGCTGATTCCGGAGAAGGCGAAACCTCAACCGCCTGAGAAGGTGCTGACGACAAACAAAGACAACAGAAATCTTGTGTTTCGAGACCCTGACCCCTTCTGTGTGTGTGTGTGTGTGTGTGTGTGTGTGTGTGTGTGTGTGTGTGTGTGTGTGAGTGCTTGTGTTTGTGGGAGGGTGTCTGTTTGAAAGGAGAGAAAGAGAGAAATAGATAGAGATTCTTCTGCATGTGCAACAACTGGAATCCAGACAGTGACAGTTGGAGAGCAGAAGGAACTTTACACCTTCAATTTTCCTGCTTTTATTTATTCCCTTATTGTTACCTCTGATACGCTGCATACCATAAGTACATTTTTTTGCATGTGCAAGCAGGTGTGTGTGACTCCGTGTGTGTATAAGTGAGTGTGAGAGAACAGTGTAGCAGCAGTGGCCCAGAGCGGAGGTCACATGGCTCATTGATACCTCCCACACTGAAGGTCAAGGCTTCTACACCCAGGAGCAGAGGAGGGGAGGTTGAAACAGATCGATGCTCCAGATAAAAATACACTGCACCTAAGCTAGTCTCCTTTATAAACACAGAGACACACACATTCGCAAACATATTCACACACCCTCAACAAATGACTTAAATGCCACTACAAATGATCCCGGCCTGCTTTTAATGAAAGTGATATCAAAGCGAGGGCGGTGACTGCTGGCTTTTAGGATAACGATACAGTAATGGAAGACTATTAAAAGATCATAACAGCTTAAACGATGAGGTCTCTATTGTTGCTCCGGCCTAAACCTGCTGCAATCAAACCACCGTTTACACTCAATTGAAAGGGGGACAGGTTGGGGGGTAAAGTTACTTCTTCTTCTCATAATCGCACTACATTTACGGAGAATGCTGGTCAAAAAAAAGCTTTATGTGGTACAAAGAAAGAAATTGCAGTGGAGGAGTCGGCAGCGGTGGGCTGGAGACAGAAAACCAGACAAGAGTGCAGCTTAAGAGAGACGACCATGTGTGATTTATGTGAGCAGTGAGAGGAGTGGTAATTGGGAGTAAAGCTCTGCAATGCTTTTAGTTAATGACAAGTCGACTAGTGAAAGATGTCCGCGCCACCACCGTTCCTTATTATGGATGTTGGTTAACAGTGGGAAGAGGGCCATGCCGGTGAGCACTCATCAGGTAATGAATGAAGAGCTACGCTGAGAAAGGATGGGGGCCGTGGGAGCTACAGAGCATGTGTATGTGATTTGATATTCAGGCAACCTTCTTTAATGGTCATCTAGCCAGTACCTTAAAGGAAGCTGGAAAGAATAGTTTGATAATATTTCCAACGGATCTGCTCTGCTGCTGTCCTCTGCAAAAACAATTCAAATTTCAACAATTATGCTCCACAGAATGCTACTAAAACACAGCCTGAGTGACTCAGAGCCCTCAAGTCACCCGGGTAAAGGAACAGCCACTTCATCCCAGAAAATGAATGAGCAACACATCTGATCTCACCGCACTCCTCATCGTCAGCCATCAACAGCAGAGACAGATGAGTGAAATCACCACAGGAGAGTTACAATCAATATGTTACCATCTTTCACCATGAGACAACTTCTGGCATGAAGCTGTTTGTTATTGGGATTAAAAACGAACTATGCCCTTCATAAGACAACCTAACCCATCAGAGCACAGGAGCAGGCCAAAGTTCTCCCGCTCCGAGTCAGCATTTCGATGAGTTTCGTTCCATTTATACACTGATGTGTTTGGCAAGAAATTATGCAAATAGTGGTGATTTACAAGACAGTGAGAAGTGCCTGATAATGTATGAAGTGACATAAACAAAGACAAGGTAGACAGTACTTGATATAAATTAATTAGATATTTACACTCTGGGTTAGCAGGGTGTTATTCAAACAAATTCATTATTCATAATGTGACTGTCAGTGGAAGATATACAACATGCATAGAGGACATCCCTGACATAAGGCTAACAGCTTATAATCAGTTAATTTGCATCATCAAGTAAATAAACACTGTCTTCCAGTGAAACCCTCGGTCACCTACCACACAGGGCACTCTGATGTCACAAAGTTTACTGAATGTTGAAAAAAATCCAGCAAAAGTGTAATAACGCTAACAAAACCACAATCAATAGATCTAGTGTGTCATGACAAGAATCAGGCACAGTCGAGGTTAAATACATCACATCAAACAATCAACCTTATGTTGAATGAGATGTCCCCATTCCACCACAACTGTATCAAAACTGCTCAAGCTTGCGAAACATACTGAGAGGGGACAGAGAAAGCAGAGGTTTAGGGTGCTCGGAGCATGCCTGTGGCAAACCTCCGTCAGATATTGTTTGTGTTTAGTGCTGGGCCACATGAAGAATTGATGAAGCTCTCTGGAATGGTGCTATCATCAGGACAGGGAAGAATCAGAGCATGGCAAAAACTACATCTCTGCCTCCCCCGTGCAAAGCTCCCGCCATTTATGAGAGCCATCCATTAGCTACAGCCACGGGGCCCAACTCCTGCACGCATCTGTGGTCACTGTGGTGAGAGGATGAGTGTGTGTGTGTGTGTGTGTGTGTGTGTGACTGTGCATGCATGGGTGGGTGCCTCTGCGAATGCATGTGTGTGCACATGACAGGAGGGAAAGACAAGAGAATGGACAAAACAATTAAGGAAATAAGTCGGAGATGAGAGGGAGAACAACACAAAGTATCGTATGTTATATTTCATGTCTGTGAAGATCAGTCAGTCAAGGTGATTGTTGAAAACACTCACATATACTCAGATGCAGTAGGGCCATTAGTACCAGTGGCTTGTTTGAAGCCTAAGGCACTTCCCAAATGCTCAACGGTAATAGCGCACGTGTGTGTGTGTGTGTGTGTGTGTGTGTGTGTGTGTGTGTGTGTGTGTGTGTGTGAGAGAGAGAGAGAGAGAGAGAGAGAGAGTAAATTGTGACAAAGAGAACAATAGCAGAAGAATAAGAGGAAAAAATATGGCTGAAGGAAGAGAAGTAATTAAAGCCGCTGTTGGTGTCGGGGTGTGCAGCAACTGCAGCCTCATTGCTGGACACTGACCACTCTGAATTTTCGTGTGTTTTGGACACCATGAAAATTTCATGTAAATGAAATGATGATTGTCACATAAGACTTCTTGTTGCCACCAAATGGCACAACGACTATGAATCTTAATTGACATGTAGATGTCCGCAGGCTGGGAAGTTTGGGGCAGATTGGACAATGTAGATTTGAGTCACTACAACTTCCAGCCATTTTGTTACCATTTGAGGAGGATCTGATCAACACAGTAGGAGGAGAAGATCTAAGTCTGACCCTTTCATTTCCTGTAATGAGTCAGTTATATGACTAGAATTGAACAGTGGCATGTAGATGTCTTCTGGCTGGGATACCACACAAAAAATGGTTAACTTTCTGCTGGTTTTTGTAAGTCTGGACCTGATACATTCATTCATTCATTCATCTTCTATACCCCTTATTATCCCTTTCAGGGTTGGGGGGGGCTGGAGCCTATCCCAGCTGTCAACACTGAGCCGGTCACCAGCCGACTGCAGGGCAGAACATGCAAACTTCACGCAGAAAGGCCTCCGCCTGACCCGAGGATCAAACCGGCAACCTTCTTGCTGTGAGGCACGCGCACTACCTGCTGCGCCACCGTGCCGCCCGACATGATACATGTGACTAACAAATGTTCTACATCCAGGTGGAATGTACCGCGGGCCCCTGGAACACCTTCAGCCCCTCAAAAACGCAATTCACTTTGGCACTCAATAATTCAATTCAATTCAATTCAATTTTATTTGTATAGCGCCAAATCACAACAAAAGTTGTCTCAGGACACTTTACATATAGAGCTGGTACAGGCCGAGCTCAATAATAATTCTTTCCATTAGAATATTGACCTAAATATAGTAATAATGCGCAAAGATACAAAAGCATAAAGACTACACGGAGAGGACACAAAAGTAGTAGAGGGCGAATCCTGCATACTCTCTCTCTCTCTCTCACACACACACACACACTCACACACACACAGCTGATCTTCTTACACAGCCTTGGCTGTCTGTAGGCTAACCACAATCCTGCTCCCTGCAGTGCTGACCGCAAAGCAGTCAACAGAGGCACACTGGGCCTTATCCTGCATGACACGCTGGTCGATAATCATGCACACCACCGCATAGCACAACACCACTGTAACTGCTATACCTGGGCCTGCCTGCCTGCCGGCCTGCCTGCCTGCCTGCGTGCCGACATAAACAAACACGCCTGGATGGAGTCACACTCACACAACAGTAATTCATAGAGTGGAAACGAAGAATTTTTTCAACTTATTGAATATTTGATTTCTTCTTATGTACAATATATGTTAGATTAAAGCAATTTGAAAACAGACACACAATGAGTTCGTGGAGAAATAAAAAAAAAACATTGAAGAATCAGTTTGCTAATCTTCCATATACTGTATGACTTATGTGTGAATATTTAGTGTATTTGAAGCATTTAGCACAGCACAAAAATCAACATTATGGATTTTGACATAACAATAATACATTCGTGCCTTCCTCCTCATTTAGTCTTGCGGTTGCAAGAACTGTTTGTTGAATTGTTGCAGATGTTGAGGCCCAACATAACGGATGTTGGTGGTGGAGGCAAAGATGTTTTGGTTGTGAACACCCAAAAATACATTGCTGATTGTCACTTTGGCAGGGGCCCTGGAAATGCTTATAGTGGTTTACTGGTAGGAAATGGTTACTCTGACTACTGGTTTGTCACACTGACTATTAAGAATACACTGAGATGCACGCTCGAACAAAACAAGTTCTTTTGAAATGTTATGTTGAATAAGTTAAGATATGCATAGTGATACATAATAAAAAATAGTCATTCCTTAGTTGATTGTCACTCTGAGAGACAACAGACAATCTCTCTAATGCTCTATTTGGCTACAAAACATATATTAGTACGTACACCGCCCATATCAGTGTAGTCATACACATAGCATTCATTATTCATTAGCCGTCATATATTTTGCTAGCTTAACAAACCGGATAAAGGAAGGCCTGTGATGGAGGTCAAGAAAAGAACCACTAAACAACTCTGAGGCAACTCTGCAGCCATCTTTCCTTCCTGTAATACTGTAAAATGTAACCTGTGCTGTCCTCACTTTTACCATGGCAATAAAATGTCTGATGGATCACCAACAACCCACCTTGCAGTGCACAAAGCAGCACAACAACAAAGACAAACTGTCACATAAAGCTGCTGATGTAGCCCTTATAGAAGTCCTACATCTGCATGCACCACCAAACTACTGTTGCACCATCAACCCATTCCCAGTATGAAGATGGGTACTGAAAATCAATTTAGTCCTTTTTTATAATATAAAAGAACATCTGCTATTCACCATGTAGTATGTGTGATGTGGAACATAGACATCTTTCCTTAGGTTTTTGGGAGACAGCAGTGGAAAAAGGAATTCAAGAATTACAATCCCAATCCAGCGAACAAAATCTGGGCGGATGAAGTAAATGAGAAACATTCTCTCTTTATTTATTAAATATTGTCGCAGTACTCTTAAATAAGACAACTATTGCATCAGTGAAGCCTATCATTGTAATGGGAAGCCTGCAGGTGTGAATGAAACAGTAGTGCAGAGGTTTGCTGGCATCTGGTTTACATGATCATTCAGATAAAGATTAGAAACAGCTGCAATCATTACAGTGTAATCATCTGAGTGCATGCACTGTATGGTTTGTTTTTTGCTCCACAGCTTTTTGAAAGCTCTGTCTGTGAACACTGTTCACTCTGTGTTATCAGGCTTCCTCATACGTGGTGGACGAGCTGCAGAGCGGCCAGTGATAATTCTCTCAGACGGCCTCACCGTTTGCAGTGAGACTGAACAGAAAACAAAAAGAATGTGGAAACGTGTGGCATGAAACTCACAGGACAGATTCAGAAACTCAACAGCTCCACCTGCTGTTTCATGTGTGCCTCTTGATTCAAGATCATCAGTGACGAGAGTCATTTTCACGGCATTCATGATTTACAAGTGTGCAGCAGAGGGTGGCTTTAAAAAGTCAGAAGTCTGACAGAAGGACAATACAAAGTGTTCAAAGCAGGGAAAAAAACAACAGGTTTAGTTAAGAGTGCACTGAAATTCAAAGGCCACCCCACTGATTTTACACATGAAGCTCAGCTCAACCATATCCATGAAAACATAATAATAATAGATAATATAATACAATATAATTCTTCTGTTTTTGTGGCTCTGGAGGGAGCTTTCCAAAAAAATGACTCTACTGATGTCATCAGAGTTATCTAGCCCTGGGCTTGAGACTCTCATTACAAACTGGAGGTGTGGGATTTGAAAGAGGTGGCCAGAGGATATAAAGACACTATCACGTTGCATCATGGGAAATGTAGGATCCAGTGTGTCTGGATTTATATTAGGTATTAAACGTGAGAATACATGAAACCACTGCTGCTTTGATTTTGACTACTCTTTTTTTTTTTTTTTTTTTAATCAGTTGGTTATTATTAATGGAAGTTCAATACTGAATTGCTGGAGTGACCCTTGTCCTCAGGCACATTGTTCAAAGTCCTGCAGCCTCTTGGTGCATGTTGGTGAAACCAGTAGAAATCTCCCCAGAGGTCCCAGCCAAACGGCTCACATTGCTCCAAGGTACAGCTTACAGGCCAATCCAGTTTCAGTGAGATAAGTCAAACCAGTCAAACTTAAACATAGTTCTGAACAGGCGAAAGCAGTGTAATAAAATTAAGAACTTTTTTCAGATACATAAAGAATAAATATTGATTCATCTTTAAATCTTTGTGAGTTTGAACTATTTCTTTTTCAGCTGACCACAGGTGATTTATTGTGTGGTTTCACTCAGAAAATGATGTGGACAGCAATGTCATGATGTAGTCAATTAGAAAAATCCCAAATCATCTTATAGAGTGAGTTAAATCTTGCACATGTATGACTACAGATATTGTCTGACACCTTAAGGTGGAACGTTAACAAATCAAACAAACCTGATACCTTTTATCAGTATGTCAAATCACAGGTCACTTTCCACTTTATAGCCCTTTAAACCCAACAAACAAAGACACACGAAGGAATATGTGCAAGCACACACACACACACATACACACACATGCACGCACATACAGACACACACACAATCCATTATCTTCCACTGAGTAAACATAAACTAAACTTGCACACACCTACACACAAGTCCACAAACATGCTTTAAAAAAAAATCCATTTGAACTCTTTGAACAGACACAACAAAGCTAAGAAGGTAGCTGGTCCAGACTGAGTGGCCGCGTGTGTTGGTCTGCATCTGGCCAGACTTTGACTTCCCTTGTGGCCTGGATCAGAGGAGTGAAGCCAAGCAGAATCTCTGTCCTCTGTCAGATGGATGAAACCACTTAGCAAATTAGCAGCCTTCCCTTTCTGTCTTGGGAACACACACATGGACACACACAATGCAAAACACCGTTAAAACACACATAGAGGTACACACACAAACAAGTGGCACTATGTGGTAAAAGGCCACGTCACAAGAGACCAGCAGGACTAGAAACATGCAGAGGCCAGAGAGAAAGAGTGAGAGGGAAAGGGAGAGTGAGAGAGAGGAGGAGAGGAGAGGAGATGGTCATGAGGTGTAAGGAAAGAGAGGAAGAAGGAAGAGGAGGACACGGGGGCAGGTGAGGGGGACAGGGTGCGTCCCTGTGGAGAGAGTGGCCGCTGGGTAAATTAGCGTAACACCAAAATCCAGTCTGCTGAAAAGATGATGCGGGGGAAGGAGAGAGGAGCAGGATGAAGAGGAAATTGCCTGTAGCACGCATCCCTTTTACAGGGGTCAGTGCCAGTACACATCAACTCAAATGTACAGACACACTCTTACATGCATGCAAGTGCCTCATGCACAATCCTTTCCCAAAATATATATTATTACACCAACATAAAAACTAATATTTGTACACAAACACGCAGGCAACCGCGGACGTTCTAGAATCCCCCATATAAACAGAAACATGGCCATGATCGCATTATGTGACATCAGCGCTAATTAAATATTTATACAAAGGAAAATCTACACAAATATGCATGCTAGACATGTGTGTGTGTGTGTGTGTGTGTGTGTGTGTGTGTGTGTGTGTGTGTGTGTGTGTGTGTGTGTGTGTCCATACTGCCTTCATCACAGTGTCCAGAGAAACACATCAGGGAATAAGGGACACATGAGGATCAAATTGATTAAAGCTGGAGTTCTTAGCGGTAATACTGAGGATTAAGACAGCTAATAAATGTTTCATTCAAAGCCAGACGTTGATCAAACGTGAGAAAGGCCCTCGGCTCGTTCTCTGGGGTTAGTGTGTTTCTGCTCTTTCCTCTCCTCCTCTCCACCTCCTTCTCCTCCTCCTCTGCCTCCCTCAGCTGTTGGTTTTCAGCTGTATTATGACAGCCACTACAGATCGTCTCACTAGCAACTACAGGCCCTGCCCTTGTGCCTACACATCATTAGCTCTCCATCTGTCAGCTTCCTAACAGGTTTGCACTAATGCGGCCAAGGACTCACTTCACTGCATTCCTATCCAACAGGCAGCAGCAGTCAATTCAGAGAATCTCTTCTCTTTGACTTTTACTCCTCTCTCCTTCATTTCTTCCCTCTGATCTCTTGCCTGTCCTCTTGCATCCTTTTCGCCTAACCCCACCCCCATCCACTTTTAACCTTTCCACCCTACTCTTCTCAACCCGTTCTCCATTCTTCTCCTTCCAACTTGTTCCCTTAAGTTTCTAGTGAGATTCAGGGCTGATGCCAGTGGTCAACAGGGGATTAGCAAGAATGGAGGGTGAAGAATGTGTGAAAACCAGTTAACTGCAGGCCAGAGGCTCTCTCTCTCTCTCTCTCTCTCTCTCTCTCTCTCTCTCTCTCTCTGACACACACACACACACACACACACACACACACACACACAGACACACACACACACACACTTAAGCAACCAGGCACAAGCTGCGTCTGGCATCACATGTTTACCACTCAGCATGCACACACATGGTCAACACTATGGGTATAATATATGCACTAAAAAGAAATAAATACTGTTGGAGCTAAAGAGATGTGCAGGCTTAAAATGAAATTAAAATAAAACAGAAATATGTGTCAGAAAGCACAGAAAGATGTAGTGGCTAATGGCAGCGATGGTGACACCGGTCCTGGCAAATGGGCTTTGTGGCCATGTGTGTAACTCTATCTGTGGAGGGGGAATACAGCAGTGGTTGGGTAATGGAAAGGTCATTTAGCCAATCCCCCAGGTAGGGGGGCTGGTCTGACACGGCTCGTTTGTCACAGTTCAATAACTGCCACTCTGGGGAGTGTGAGGGAGAGAGAGAGAGAGGCGAGTGAGAGAGGGGCAGGAACTCAAGTGTGTGTGTGTGTGTGCACTGCAGCCTTGATGTGTGGTAGTGTACACAGACCCTGGCAGCACAGCTGATTCCCAGAGCTTGTCCCTCCATTAGAGGCCTCAAACGGGGTCACAGCGAAGGCCAAGCACCACGGACTCAGTCATGTCGACGTGAAAACTCACAAGTCTTGGTCTGGAGGATTATCTTCGCTCTACTGGTAGGTGTTTGGTTTTCCAAGTGGGAAAACTGAATTCTTACACCCTCCTGAACCCAAAGATGGCCTCTTTAGATGGATGGCTGGCTGTAATTCAAGGCTTTTGATCAAGCATCAGAATGAGAAATAGTATATACTCTTTATACAGCCTGTGCAGCCATCGCTGTTTTTCAGATAAGCTGAAGGTTGAGTACTGATTTTGTGGTTTGGAGATACATGTTTTTCACAGGGTCGCAAAAAATGTATCATCTAATAGAAAATTTGTTTGTCCAATCAATTAACAAATCAAACTTTTGTCTGGCCAGCGCGTCATATGCAGCATTGCAGCTCAAAGTGCTCTACATAATTATGAAAGGAATACAAATAGACTATAAGACTAAGCTCCATTATTCTCAGTTGGCTGTATTGATTTGCTCTGTCCCTTTAACATGTCGTTAGGTGTGTGACAGAATGATCCTCCAGCTTTGTGTGAGAGCCAAAGATTTTCACACATCTGAACGGCTGGTGAGAGACATCAGTCTGTCCTCCTCACTTTGAAAATCAATAATAAGCTTCGATGTGCTCATTCACGTGTCTCCATGTCTACCCAGAGAGATGCCCGAGGCACAGATTTGTATTCATCTCAGTTGAATTGAGAGATTTTGGATTTTATGTCCGACCCCCCAGGGAGATTTAAGAGCTACAGTCTCAATGTGATGGGAGGGTTTGATCCCATGTAGTATTTGAATCCTGAGTATTGATTGAGATGTTTTAGAAAGGTCTGTGTCTCCCCCTTGTGGTCAGCATGGGAATGTACACAACTGTTGGATGAAATTGTTTGTGTGAACAACTAAGCTTTGAGGCACAGTAAAATTAAAAGATGAATTAAAAAGAAGGAACAAGAGAAACGAACAAACAAAAAGTAAACATCATGTTTACAATACAACAAATGCTTTGATGAAATTTGTACTGAATCCATTCAAATGGATATGTTTTATATGAATAATTATATTATCATAATTTCATAATATTTCAATAATATAAGATAATAATTCAGGCCCACTCTAGGTGTCAGCTTCAGCCATCAGTCACAGTGTTACTGACTCCAGCTGTGACTGAAACTGTGCTCGATGTCTGTGTGAACTGTAAATGAGCAAGCCATCACTTTCTTCATCTGCAGTTGACAGATTAAACACACATGGACCACATAATCTATACAGGCAACCACAGTATAAATGTAATATGGTTAACAAACCCTTACATGACAAGACTTTCTGCTCTAAGGCCACCAAACGATAGTGAAAGAGATGCTGTCTCACACATGCAGCCCACATTGCACTGACTGTGGTCAGTGACATCATGGGACAGAAGCTCTTCCTCATTCAAAATGACTCACTGACGTTTTGGCACTCACGGTTTTAAACACAGTTTGCAAGGCTAAGTATCCCACAACCTTCAGCAACTTTATTTGAATGGTTGGTGAGAGATTAAGAGAGGTTCATACTGAGGAGAGCAACTGTGTTCAGTTCAAGGAATACTTGTGATGGCACCTTTAATGTTTAAAGATGCTTTCTGGGTAAGTCTATTTTTATGGTTTCATGCTTTGCTGAAGCTGTTTGAAAACTGAGAGATCATTGGTGTGTTTATGGCCGTGCAATAATTTAGATTTCATACATTGTACAATGTAATTTATTCATTATACAGATAATCTAAAGTACCTACAAAACAAATAGACACTTAGATTGTCACTGGTATGTATATGCTGTATCTGAACTTGGATCAGTCATATGTAAACCAAAATTGTCCCACATTTACACCACATTCATATCATATAATGTAATCTGTAAGTAACAGCACTCTATAGACCACTACTGTACTTGCATGACTCTACAAATTGTAAAACAAAATTTTGTTGTAGAAACTTTTTGTTTCTGCACCATGCTACAAGTCAAGCTATCGCTCTTTGCCTTTACCTTATATGACAATCCGCTCTGCTCATGAAGGGCAGTTTGAGGTACTGAGCATGTTGCCATGTCACATATATTTTTGCTAAATGCTAGTTCTGCATTTTTACCACATAGTGAGTCCAGAATTGACTCAAGGTCATGTTGCAATAGCCGTTGAGCAATGTTGTTCATTGCAGTATTTTTCTAAGGCTTTCTTCTCAATACAGGGGTCAGAATTCACCTGTCATGCTGGGTATGACTCTGTGATCCAAAGGTTACGGGATGGAAGGCAAATGTGCAAAGATGTGGAAGAGCTTTTAAAAATGAGGTATCAGTTTGTATGTCAGTCACTGAAACCAAAACTGAGCATTACACTCAGGGATTTGGGAAATTCTTAAAACCACATGTTGCTTGTTGTGGTGATTGTTGTGTAATTCAAGCCATGATGGAATAGGATGAGTATAAATCTAAGTAAAGATAGCTTTTTCCAGCAAAGGCCAGCTCATCACAGAGTGACAGAGTTACTGTATTATCTTATTGCTGTGCAAAGGTTGAATAAATATTATGTGACAACAGTATCTTAAAGAACACAACTCAGAAATATGAAGTTTGGAGTGTAATATCTTTAAACTTTAAGCATCCTAAAGAAACTGAATTTCTGGTGATCATTTGGTTTAACAGTCATGGTTAGTGTTCAGTAAGTCCCACCTCGTACTTGCATCACAGTCAGTTAATAATTTATCTGATTGTTGACAGATTTCTAAACTATGGTTTAAACTACTCAGTTTATACTCTATGTTATATTGTTCTTGTTGCTAAATGGTGATGGTCTGGCTTAAAAAAATTAAAATATGAAAATCAGTTACTACTAAATAACAAATTCTGGGCATGTGTTTGTACTGCACAGGGCACAAGCAGAGGACAAGTATGGGAGGGAACTGGTGACTATTGCTCGCAAAGCTGGAGGACACACAGAGATCAGGTAAATGGTGTTCAGAGTGTGATGATTATCAGTACTGTATACACATGTATACACATACTGTACACTTGTTATGTAAGTATAAGATATTGATTAAAAAATGTATCAACTCAAAAGGCAGTCTATATTCATTTTGTTGGGAGACTGTGATGAGTTTGCAGATTGAAACTGACCTGTAACATAAAATATAAAACATCAGTCAGGCGCCTATGAGTCATATTCATTTTAGAGGAAACACGCATTTCTATGTCTGTGAGACAGAAAGAAAAAATGAGAGACTGTGTGTGTGTGCGTGCGTGTGTGTGTGTGCGCGCACCACACTGTACCTCCTGCAGCGACCCCTCTCTCAGTATACAGGAGGTCATTATCTCTTGCCAGTTTCCTGTCTTCTGCTAAAATAATGAACCATAGTTTTTCCTCTTTAAGCAAGTACTTGTGAGGTGACCTTGATGATACTGTGCTCAAAGTGCATGGGTTTAGCTGTTTAGTCACCACAGTGAGACAGTTAAGTTGTGCTGACTGACTGTGACTGTGTGTTCTTAGAAAGGAATAGGAAGAAACACATGATGCTGAACTTATATGGTATCATATGTACATCATATTGTTAGTAACATTAACTGTAAAATGCTAAAAGTACCACAGAAAATGCATATGGTTATTGCATGGTCTCTGATCATATCATACTTAATGTCTTTTTCCAGTACCATGAGAGCATCTTTTGAACAATTAAAAGCACGTAAGTCCATCCAGTCAACCAAAGTCCTAAATATTGCTGCTGCTCTTCTTATTTGTGCCAAGTGCAGATTGATTCATTTCACTGTTGTGTTGCAGAAATCGAGAACATCGGGAACTTTCACATCCAATTGTCTGATATATTGAAAGAGGAGGTGAAAAAGCTTGAGACATTCAGAGAACGGCAGAAAGAGCAGAGGAAGAAGGTACTGAGCAATATGTGTTGCTCAACAACTGACTTAATGTACACAAATATAGAGGCGAGGCTTAATGGATTACTCTAGCTTGAGACTAACTTGAGACAGTAGAAATGATCCCCCTCCACCTGTTTGCAGATTGAACAGGTACACAGGTGTGCAATACAAAAGTCAGTGTAATGCTTTGCAGGTGAGCTAAATAAATCATGTTTCACTCCCTACAATATCCCGGTCATTAGTAAAGATACTGAAGCTGAATACTGTATCTCAGCATTTCTTTTTGGATCAAGTTAGAAATAATTCTGCTTCTTTATATGAAGTTTAGTATGTGTGAAGGATATACAGTGGATGAAAACATTACATCAAATTTGAAATCTGTTCATTTTGGCCCTTCTGTTTCCTCTTTAAGTTTCAAAGCATCATGGAGAAGGTTCAGAAGAAAAAGGTTTCTTTGTACAAGAAGACCATGGAGGTAAAGGATGCACAGCTGATTTCATTTAAATTAGTGTTTGACATTTAAGCCAGGAATCAAACATGTCTCATTTTCTCATTCTGAAGACACTGATTACTGCACATGACCATTACTGGTATAAAATTATTTCTGTCTATCACAGTCGAAGAAGAACTACGAGCTGAGATGCAGGGAGGCGGACGAGATAGAACATAGTGCTGAGAAGACAAGTGTTACAGCCAAAAACCCAGACAAGGTGCACTAACTAAATGACCTTCCTCACTATGAAAGTATTGACAGGCCAGTTTGTGGCTTAAAGGGATTCAGATACAAACTTTCAAGGTATTTCATTTAGACCTTCTTTGCACCCCACCTCACCACAGAAATGTACATCACTTCAGCGCTGTTCATGAACTACAGGTTTCCAGAGATTTCTGCAGTTAGTGGCACAATAATACAACATCTAGCAAGAGGAACTGATGTTCATGTGCCACTCGGACATGTTTTGTTTCTTTTGGTGTGATGATGATGTTTGAATGCAATGATCTCTCAGCAGGTTGTGATCAGAACTTGTCACAGTGGTCATGCATGTAGCTTCCTGTGTCATATTTGTTTCACAGATTCGTCACAGGGCCAAGCAATGCAGACAAATAGCCAATGAAGCAGGTATGACCCACAATCACATTTCATCTATGTCATGTCTATTTTTAACCTGTATGCACTTGTATTTGTGACATTTCTCCACACAGCAACCACTGATTATCTATTAAAGCAATCTTGAAGGAGAGTGGATAAACTCAACTTATTTCATGTGTGCTCAGTGCTGTGTTTCATTTCTAACTATAATAATGACACTCTAATCTCTTGCAGAGAAGCTGTACTTTACCAACATTGTTCAGCTAGAAAGTGTTCGCCAGGACTGGGAAGAAACACACAAAAGCACATGTGAGGTACTGTGCACCATATTTCTCAAACATGGGCACCACCCAGAACAAGGGCTCCTACCCACAAACTAAACCTTACACCACATCCCCTGCAAAGTAGGATTTAATTTCAGCACCACCCCACTGCTGACCAGAGAGGAAATACATTTTATCTTGCACAGCACGTTCTGAAAGTGGAACATCAAACCCGCGGTCATGCAGGAACATAGTTGATCATGCAAGTTAACTTTTTGTTAGTGTGTTCAAATGGTATGTCAGCCATTCCTAAGACATTCAGATGATACAGCCAGTGTACAGTAAAAGAAAAGAATCAATTCCCTGCAGATAGTTATGGTGCAGAAGAATCTAGCGGCCTGTACATGTTTTTCAGGTGTTCCAGCAACTGGAAGGGGACCGCATCAGCATGCTCAGGTATGCTCTCTGGGACCACTGCAATCATTTCTCCATGCAGTGTGTCAAAGATGATGAGGTGAGCTCACTTTCTTTTGATTTATACGGTTTCATATGGATACAAACACAACTTCACCCCAATGTCTCACTTAAAACACTTGTTTTTAATTCAGACACAGGTTCAAAACTTATATACAAATCAAATTTTATGTTGCTGTTTGGTTAGGGCAGTATTTGGGTTTGTATTGAGTTTGGAACACATTTTAGTGCAATCAGATATTAAAACCTTAATCTGATCATTTTATGACATGTAGTGGCACAGCTCTGGCAATGGCAGTCAACAGGACTGTGGGTCCCTCCACCTCTCTGGTCCTGACTGAAATATCTCAACAATCACAACAATGAAAGTTTATACAGACCAGAGTGATCCCGAGGGGATGTGTTGATTAGTAAATATTAGCATGCTAAAATGCTAAAATAAGATGATGAACATGATACCTGGCGGAACAACACAGTACTGTATAACTGCTAAACATTGACATGTTAACAGTCCTCGCTGACATTAGCATTTAGCTCAAATCACTGCTGCAGATAAGCACAGCCCCAATCCTAGTTGTTTGCATGGGAAACTGCACTTGAAGTGAAAGTCTCTAATCAAAGAAATGTTTGCACAGTTGACACAGGAACATTGCACAGTTCTGATTTGTGAGGAATTGCCTCCTGTTTTAAAATCAGTTTTACGAGGAGGTGAGGAAGCTGCTGGAACAATGTGACATCACAGTGGACAACAACTACTTCATAGAGACGAAAGGCACGGGATCGAGGCCTCCAGGTGAGCTGTCAGGGTGGGCCAGGCATTTGACATGATGAGACAGTTTTAGAGGTTACTACAAACTTGAAGACAACAAACTTGAAGTGGAAAAGTGCCATCAAAGAAGAACAGATTCAGAGTGCAACTCAACTTGTAAACTTTCAGTTTCAGTCAACACACAGGCAGAAAGCAACACTAGATCTCGCTTCTCAAATGAGCAGCTTCCCTTTTCCCCTCACAGAGCCCATTTTGTTTGAGAGCTACTACCAGGCGGACACATCCAGGAACACCAATGGCCAAGCTCATTTCACGGGAGCAGGAGAGGCAATGATGAGGAGGTGTGCACCTTTGATGAGGTATCAGGAGGAGACAGCATTGTTATTGTACAACCTGCCAGGGATAAGAGGATAACACATGAGCACTGGCAGGTTGTTGTGGCAGTAAGAAAATGCTCTCTCCTCCTGGTTCATCTTTCTTCATTTTCTTTTTCTTCTTGACCACATTTAGACTTATTTGTTCATTGTGTGTTTGTCCTAAATATCTCTCCTGGCCTGCATCACTCAGGTGCTCTGGTCCCCTTCTTGCAAGTTCTGTGAGCATCAATGCAGGCAGTCTTCAAAACGTACCTTCAGCATGGACATCTACTGACGAGTGTAAGTACTGCATTCACTTGTTAGACCTCTCTTGTATTGTTGGGTCTAATGTTATTTCAGCCTCTTTGTGCTCTGAGTGGATCTTTTTTATTGGAAGATGGATTCTTATATTTAAAATTGTGCCTGCATAATCTTACATTTGAACTTTTAGAAGCTGCAAAGGCGCACATAACTCTGAAAAAGACAGCTGTTCTTGATGTGTTGAAATAAAATCACGATACAGTAGTGACTCATTTTTGTACAATTCAAATAGTCTATATAAATCAGTTAGAAAGTCTTAATTGAATGAAATATCAATGTTCTGTGCACAATCTATAGCAATTGTTTAAAGAAGTTGACATTTCCCATTTGCCTGCTATAACTCTGGCTTCAGCTCAGATGTCAGATGGAGGATATGCACCCCTACCAGGCCTCCAGTGTGCACCATCACTGGCCACACCTCCAGCTGATGACGACTATTACATTGTACTTTATGAATTTGCTGCACAGGTGATCACTATGAACACACTATCAAGTCTTATTGAGTCTAGTTGTCCATAGCAGAGTAATACTACTCTGATTGTACAATATGTTAAAAAGATTTTAGGTAAGAGATTTCAGTGAAAAAAGGCTCATCTGTAACATTTGTCATCTTCATTCATATTGACCGGTCAGGAAAGAGATGAGCTGTCGGTCAGAAGAGGGGACGTGGTCCAAGTGCTGCAGCGAGAAGAAGATGGCTGGTGGCTAGTGGACAGGAATGGGCTGGCTGGACTGGTGCCAGGAAACTATCTGGGCAAAATCTAAACACGCATGCATATATGCACACATGGATACACACACACACACACACACACACACACACACACACACACACAAACACACACATACAAGAAAACAGACTCAAATACACACAGAGAAAAGGCATCACACACATAGTCACACACCAAAACACATGCATGTGCATATGCTTAGAGATAGCAGTATACATCCTGTGTCAAATGTGCACATGCCATTTCACCCACATATTCACACATCTATCTTTCACACACACACACACACACACACACACACACACACACACACACACACAGGCACACCTTTGTCAGACTTTCAATACAATCAAATGGATGTTCAAACTTCAAGCGTCCTTTAGAAGGTAGTAGGTTACTTGAGCAATTCACCAGAGTTATGAAA
Organism: Chaetodon trifasciatus; assembly: GCA_037975065.1. NCBI lineage: Eukaryota > Metazoa > Chordata > Actinopteri > Chaetodontiformes > Chaetodontidae > Chaetodon > Chaetodon trifasciatus. The sequence continues at coordinate 19,940,067 of JBBMOE010000001.1, forward strand.
AGTCTTCAGCAGAGACACTTTGCTTATTTAATCTGTAAAGCCTCTGAATTGATTGGATTCTTTAGGATTACTATTTATTAATAACAAACTAGTCCTGAAAAGCTGTTATATTGTGACCCTGCAGCCTGCCACACAGCCAGGATTCTCGCTGTCCCAACTCCTTGTGCTTTCCAAAACTGTAAACACAGAACAATCTCATGGGACTGAAGAATGATCATCTGGTGTTGCAAATTTGAATGGACTAAAATCCAGTGACATTGCTCTGCAATACGTCATATTATCAACATGAGTCTGATGAACAACCAAAAATCGGACTCAATATGCACCTGAAACAGGTGTTTTTCAATTCCATGACATGCAAATCAATCAGTGTGCTCCATCTCTTTATTTGTAATAAACGTGTATGTTAATAAAACAGCCGTATTTTAGACAGCACCTGTCTCTGCAAGAGATCATGTGTCACAGATTGCCTTGCACTGTTGCTGTTCATCATATTTACAAATGATGTGGTATGTGTCCAATTCAATAGTGCAACTGTGTATAAGGATGATCCAACAGTCGACGTGGGATCAGTAGCATGTTGAACTAGAGCGTGGTTTGGTTTTATCTCTCAGGTTCTATGTGTCATTTGTATGTTTTTGTGTGTGTTTGTGAGCTGGAGCAGATAGATGGTTACATGTTCTATATGTAATTATGTATCTGCTGTCCATAAGGTATTTTTGTGTACCCCTGGGGAGACCATTAGTACGATGGTAGCAGCTAATGGAGATCAAAAATGTAATTTATATAACTGAGGAAACTATGCTCACATCTGTCAGCTGATGGCATGGCTGTTCGCTGAAACTATTCATACTTTTCATGTGACTGATAATAAATATGAAATCATTACTTCTGCATGTACTGTTTAACTGGTAATATATCCACTTTCATACACAGCCATGTGGAAGAAATTAAACAGTCAAGTTGAAATGAGTTTATTCACCTCCTCTCTGCTCTCCAGTCGATACAGAATATTTGTCATGTTTTTTTCTGTGGCACTAGCTAAATATCTAGGGGTCAACTTAACAGCTTAAAAATATCAAAACAGTGCACAATTTCACAAAAATGTAAAAAATAATGTGTCATGAGGAAGTAAGTAACAAACTAAACTGAAGGAATTCTCAGACTGGAACAAACTGAATCTACACATACACAGGTCTTCAGGTAACACTGATAATACTCGTACTAATAGCACTGAGACTAAAAGGTTCATTCACAATTTATATACTGGCAGTGCCTCACTAGTGAAGCATCCACACCAAAACAGAATGTACATTATTCACAACCTGAATATTTGTGAATATGAAGAACTCTTTCTACCAAACATGGCTTTGCGAGTCAAAACAGAGCTGCTCCACAGTCTGAAAGGTAACGATAAAATGATGAGATAAAATCATTAAATTTGTCTCTGCATGGTAAAAAGTTTTTTCCATTTTCACAAGGTCAAGCCAAGTTCTCAGGAATAGTGTACATGTTTTTTTACGCATAAATTTTCCATTTTAACGACTGTGAAAAATCTCCATAGCTCCAGTCGTAGTGCAAACTAGCACATGAGGAAATACATTCCATTCAACACCCCCAACCATACTTTCACACATGCTTTAAATTACTTCATCATCCTCACTGGGGATGAGCCCAAATTATATGAAGCCACAATTAGTAGAAAAACAAAATCTGCATCAACATCAATAAAGTCAATTTGCCATATACAACTTTGGCTTCTGTAAATATTTCAGTATTTGTAAGAAAAACGAACATTTAAAGTAACAGTAACTTACAAAGCATGTCAATAAATAACTGGTTTCCCCTTGAGCCCCCGCTCACCCAAACCACATCATCAGTGTCAGCTACTTTATCATGAATTGTGCAAGGTGTGCTTGAGCTTATATAACTACAGCTGAAATCTACTGTGGACATGTCTGGTGACGCTCCTTTTGATTTTCTGAGTGCTTCGTTTGGCGAGCTGCGTCCTTCATGCGTAGCTGTTGGTTGTGACCAGCAGCTCGTACGCTGGGTCATGACTCCTCCTGCACAGCACCACACAGGCACAGAGCATGCCCAGCATCTGCAGGGAGAAAGTAAGAGAACAGAAAAAAAGCTGTTATTTGAGTGTGTATACTCTTTAGTAACTGGATAAACAAACCATGTTAATCCAAGAAGCATCATCTTTTCACACACGCAGGATGCACGGTGTGTTATAATGAGTGTAACATCAGCTGACTGAGCATGCTGTCTTGGTCACAGCTTTGGGAGCAGAGGTTTCCTGGTCAGCAGCAGTCACGCTGAGCTGCTCCACACAGCAGAAATCCTTTGACACAATTAGGTCAAAGCTACTGTCGGCTCGGTCTGAGCAGACAGAGATTACTGCAGCTTTAATTATGCTCCCACTAAACACGCTTTTACTTGATTCAAATAAAGTTGTATCGTATTTGCGACTAAAAACTAACACCCTGCTGATAGTGTCACTTTTCAGGTGACCTCCTTACCTGTATAGATGCAAAAGTGAGAGCAGCCCATATGACATACATCATAATCTCCTTTAGCTTCTTCACGACAAGAGCTTCACAACCCTAAGACAGAAAATAAATCACGTTATTCACAACATTTCATTGTCTCTGCCACAGGGGGAGAAAATCCCTGGCATACATAATGCAGTGTGTTTATAGCTGGTGTGCTCCTACACTCGAGCTGTTTGTACCTCTTGGTAGAGATCTGCTGGTCGAGTGAGAGTACCAGTACAGTTACTGATGCTGGGCTGACAGCAGCTGACTGGAACACTGTTGTTCTTGGATTCTTTAAACCAGCGTGTGTTCCTCCAGTCAGAGTAGTTGTGAATGCCGCAGCAGTGCAGCTAACAGGAGGACAGAGAAGAATGGTGAGGGGAGATCTGCAGAGTCTGGAGCTCAGAGTACCACATGTTTCACAATGTAAATCTGAAATACACATACTTCCCAACAACACACACACGAAAAGACATGAAAATGTCCGTTTTCTAGGCATTTCTTCTCACCTGCCTCTGCACGTAGTCTATAGCGCGGCTGGGAGCATCAGTGTTGGTGCCGTTGTATTCGTTGTAAACCTTCTGGATGGAGTGATTGACTTCATCTTCTACCTGAAACAAAAGCAGAGAAGTGGTTACTGCCCCCGTGCAGTGATTGCACTGTTTTTAGATGTTATCTCAAAGGAAGGGTTTTTCACATCTTTATAAAAACTAATTTACAACGCAGGCCCTTAGGCAACACTCTCATCCTCAGGGATTTGTGATACACGAGACAGTGTTTACCTTTGCCCTGTAGATGTAGCCAAGCACCACCACCACACACTCTGTGACAAACACCAGCAGGAGAATGGCAGCAAACTGAAACGACAACCAAGACACATTGTTCAGAGGTGCACTGCGCGGGTGAGTTAGAAATAAAATGGCACTGACATTGTTTTGGGTCTTCCTTGTGCTCTCTATGGTATGTAGCAGAAATGCTGCGTGTATGTTGCACCTCTGCAGTCAGCTGATTTTAAAGGATGCCAATCAAAGTAGTCCACACTCACAGTTGCCAAACCACAGGAGCTTTCACGAATTGTTGCACAGCAGCCGATCAAGCCGATGACAAAGAGAAGAGTCCCGACTGCTATTATTATAACAGCAGGAATCAAAGTGTACACGTCTTCGAAGAAGTGGTCATAGTCGTCATATGTGATGAACACGTAGGCTCCAATGTAGCATAAAATTCCAGCTGCAGCCTGCAGAGAGAAACGGAGAAACAGGGGTCAGTATGGGATGTTGTAGAGCTGTTTATAGCGTTTCCCCTGTAAGCAAATCTGAATTTAAGACAGCAGTATAATAGTATAAAGGTACAGGTAAGAATTAGGTAGATAATATGTATTTTTTGAAAAAAAAAAAAATGCCCAGGGTCACACAGAAAACATTTATCTCCAGTCAAAGAACTGCAAAGGCAGACTTTAAAGACTGGTGCAGTGTGAACTGAGCCACGTTATCTCCACAGTATTCACACATGCTGGGATGGATTGCAGTCCTTACACTAAACCATTTAGAGCTCTGTTCATCCTTTCCGTTTTCAATATATATTTATCTAAATCCAACTCTGCTGGCCTGTTCATCTCATGACACACTCCGTTCAGACAGCACTGCAGGTGAACTCGCCGCTTCAGTACCTGCCAGCTGCTGCATAACGTCACAGCTACAACTTGTGGGCGGCAGCTATCGACACACTGTATCTCGCTCCCGTCGCATTATTATTATTGTTGTTGTTGTTGTTGTTGTTGTTGTTATTGTCTGTCCGCTTAGCAGCCCATAGCGAACACTAAAGTATTTGTGTTTCCGTGAACCTTTCGGCTCGAAAGCGTCTCGGCAGACCGCAGCGCATCTCTGGCGCAGTTTGCTAGCTTGCTAACGCTCCGCATCCCTGGCCTCACTCGGATGCTGCACATTGTTCAAACATTTGTCGTTTTCTTACCCAAAATATGAGATTGAGAAAAACCAAGACGGTTTTGGATGACGTAATTCCACACTGCCCCATGGTAATGTGAGCTGTGAAGAGAAAACTGGACCTATATTAAAAATATTTATATATATATATATACTGATGCACCTGCAGCTTTGCTGTTACAATAATAAAATGGCTTCGGTGGTCCTGCCCCACTGTGCGGATTCCTCTGGGCTCGACCAATCAAATCGCAACAAAGAAATTAAGGCAAAAGGTCACGTGCTCCGATGACATCACCATTCAAAACAAACAGGCTAATGGAAGACGGTGAAAACGGAGACCTGCAACATTGTAGCATAATATATATTTTATGACATGGTATGTCACTTATTTGAAGTTTGTGTTGTTATGTGTGACAGTGAATCGCTGCAGCCTCGTCTCTTGTCTCATTACACAGCCCATCGTGAAATGATCCTGTACACAAACATTCAATATGACGCCTTACGGTGTATTTAGCTTCACTTGTACGCCACAGAATGAATGTAAGTGAATACACTGAGATGTCATGAGGCAGAAGCAGTGAGAAAAGCATGATGGTATGATCATAAAACAAAGAGTGAATTTACGTACAGTTCGCTCAGTTATAACAGCTCAGGTATGATGAGTATTGATAATACACAGCTTGTACTGATGCAGGTTGAATGGCTGCATCAGCATTGAGATGCGCTCAGGTGCACTGTAGGTTTTACGACAGAAGGTGGCAGTGTAGCACTGTTCCACTGGCATAAAATGTGCGCGAGGAAGACCTATAAAGATTAAGGAGTTGTTAAGAACACCCTACAACCATATGGTAATCCTATACTCACCACATACATTTTTCATATGTTCAGTTTCAGGCTTGAATTGATTAATAAATACACACTGCACCCACACAATCCCTTGGCAAAAATGAATGAATGGAAGAGACATGTGATGTGCCTCTTCTTTCTTTATTTAAAACTATGAAACCTATTTATCTCCTCTGAGCGCAGGATTGATTACTCACCTTAATCTTAGTGCCATAAGGTCTTGATTTTATTGAGTTAAAGCCTTCCACATTTGTCTCTGTCCGCTTTTGGTGCTCAAATAGAAGCCAATGCTACTACTGTTGACACAGCATATACTCATAATGTGAATTATGCGGCAAGGCTACCTGTTGGCTATAAATTGAGGCATTATTAAAACAGAACTATACAAAACCAAGAAAGATGCAAATGTGCTGGGTGACAAAGACAGGATACCAAAAGTCAAGGCATAAACAAATGTATGCCTGTGACGTTGGAGCATATGCTTCCAGCTTCCATTGAATATGTCAGTGGCTGTGTTACAGTTTGAGTGTATGAAAATCACAGATTTATCTATGAAAAATGATGGATGTTTGCTTAATATGGTTGAAGGACTTGGTTGAGTTCACACATTTTTCTCCTCGTTTACATGTCAGACAAAAACAGAAGATTTATTTTCATACACGTGAGTCAGTGTAGTGACAAAATGAAAAGAGGATAATAAATCACTTTTGCACGAATGCAAATTGAGTTGCCTGGACGGGATATCACTGTCTGCATGGTAAACATAACAGTGTCCTCCTGTCTGTTTGCTCAAATTAGAATGCCCTTACATGACAAGTGAAACACATTTATGACTAAAGCTTTAATTAGTGAAAGACAAAAAGAAACTAATGACATACTGTAAATCATGACATTACTGAGCCATTACTGTGGTAAATTTGTCACACAGCAGCAGTTTAGGATAACTGGAATTATTTTGCAGCCACATTCCCCCCTATAGCTACTACACACAAGCCACATGAACATTTCATTTGAATTATTTTAATCACATCACATCGTTTACTGTCCTCTTACATGGCCATCTATATGCATTTCCAAGATTTGGTCATTGTTAGATACAATCCAATGTATGATGAATATTTAAAATAATAAATGTATTGTTGCCTGGATTCACTCCAGCCAACAAAATGAAAAAAATAAAATAGAATCAGATCTGTGCAGGAATAACATTTTCTTTTCCATGAAGTTCATTTTATGGTGGTCTTCTCTTTGACAAGCATCGACCCTCCTGTGAATTTAGACGCAGAGCTGTTCATTTGTGCAGGTCCACAGAAGGAGGGATTACTAGATAAAACTGAAGGAATGAAGCGTTTATGTAAGCAGACATTCAAAGTAAACACAGGGCTCAGAGATGCTAAATTGAACCTCTTATTCCCCCAAGAGTGAAGAGCTCTCAGCAGAGACATTTCTTTTCTCAGCAGTTAACACTGCAACATGTTTGGATCTGCAATTTTAATTCACAAGAGGACTGTTATATTCTGTTATGCACACATTCACACATACACAGATTAATGATTATAGCATCAACACGTTGAGCTGTGCAACAAATTAACCGTTGCCTGCATGTCAAATGAATTCATAAAAGACACAGTGTTTGATGAAATTTGTCTCAACATTTGCATCTGTGCTATCAATGAAAAACAATAAACTATGGCTGACTCATTAGTTTACGACATAATGTCCTGAATTTCAGCTGTTAAAAGTGTTTTCATTGCAAAGACCAAGGAACAGTTTGTACATTCACCCCCCAAAAAAACCAAATCACCCAAAGAACCCCCGAAGAATATGTTTTTAAATTGCTCACTCTCCTTGAATGCTTCCTCAAATGTAAGTTTGAATGCGTTTCTTTAGGCACTTAGATTTCCTCTAACCTGTCGAGTTATTTTTCAAATTGTACCCAATTTTACAACCTACTAACCTACTTGTGTACAATGTTCTCCACCTGAGGGTTCCAGGATCTCAAGGTTGTTATTTGGCAAAATCATGACTGCGTATTTATGGAGAAAAGAAAACAATTTCTTGTCCTCCACTCACCAAGACTTGGGTTTGCATTGAAAAAGTCTGAACAAAGACCTAATCATACTCTTTGTTTATTGCAAAATCATTGAGAGTGTATACTAAAATTTCAGTTTACTGGGTACACATTAACAAAATTGATTAATATAATATAACAATAAGAGTAGAAAAATAATTAGGAACACCTCTCAGTATCATTCAAGACAATTCACTATAAACTGAAGCCTCCAAAAGACCGTAAAGTTGATTCAACACCAGTTTCAACACAAGCTGAACACAGAACCTGCATGAAGGGAGGAATATTACAGGATGGTTGTATCAATCTACATTAGTTTTAGCTTGGTGTGCCTAATAAACTGGCAGCTGTGTGTGTGTGTTCTTCATTCTGATATACTTATAGGGCCACAGCTGTGGAGTTATCCACATATCGAGACTCACAACTTTCATCTCTCACTTGAATAGTGGATTTATAGTCTGTATGTTTCCACCCACCACTTTCGACAGGGAGCATATTCCTCACCTTGAAAATGACATATAACAGCAGACAAAGCATTGTGGGAGGGTTATTGAAATAGCTTACCCATTACCTACAAAAGATCAGCCCAAGGCAGAGAATGGGCCATCTCACTTCACCACTATTGATCGAAAGAACAGATCATCCCTTTATGCAAAGGACAGGGAGAGTGCAAAAGATAATATCGATCTCATGTTGAAATATTCAGGAAACTGGAAAATGTGATTTATATAAGCTGCCTACATCTGTATTTATATAAGTGTTATTTTGGGTAATGCCTTTGGCACAAACATGAAAAAAAAAAAAAAAAAAAAAATCATACTCATGCTGACCAATCAGCCCTTTGTGTTGGGCCTATAAATAAGGGCTGTGAAGGTCACAGGTACCAGACCCCCATGAGGAACACAGAAATGTGAAAAACTCAATGTGAAAGTTTGCATGTTGTAAAGACCAACATTTAGCTACAACTATAGAAACTTTTCTCTCTTCCTTTTGTAACTTTTAGCAACACTTGCACAATGAGGCCACAATTAAGAATGAGTCATATTTCTCATTAAAGGTGCTCGAGACATTATCTTTTCTGTCTTCTCCATAATCATACACTGATACTGATACTGAGACCCAGAAGCCATAATGAAGTACTGAATGCTTTCTTACATCAGTCCCTGCTGGTGTTAATTGGGTCAGGACCTCATAAATCAAACCAAATCTATCAATTTATCATAATTCATCAACCAAAGTCACAGTAATGCAAATAATCATTTTATTTAATATAAATAACTTTAAACGACAAGACAGTGCGACATATCATCATCAAAACAAATTGATAAAACCTTCACGTGTATTGTAATTGGCACATGAGCTGCAGACTAAGTATGACAGTTACAGTAAATTGCAATGATGATGAGCTGGACACTGTAGGCTGTGTCTAATTTCTTTATTTAAACCCATGGGGACGGATGGCCGGGGATCCGTGTTCATGCGTGCCAGACGTTCATCTTCTGTATCATTTTCTGCTTTGGATGTAGCTCTCTAAAATCTTCATCAACAAGTCAGCCTCCTGAAACAGAGTTCATAAAAGCAAAATTACAGAATGATCATATCAATCATTTTAATCCGAAAAAAATAAAATTGAATGAAAGAAGTAGCCTACTCGCCTGATTTTTCGAGCGGCTCTCTTGTGTATCCACCTGCGCTTGCAACGCCACCCGCAGGAACTCTTGGAAAAGCTCCCCGAGAGCGCTCTCCTCCGCCGGCAGGGTCACCTCCAGCGCATCAACGCCCTGTCCCTCACCTGCAGGCAGCAGGGGGGTATCCATCACGCTCTTTTTACCCATGAAATGTCCTGCCGAATCAAAAAAAACAAACAAAAAACATTAATTTAGATTGCAGATAGATATTAGATTAAGTAAGACCTGAATGAGGGGCACGACAAATTCAACATCGTTAGAAGCAGAAAACGTGGTCATGAAAAAAGAAATGCATTACACGTGGAAAATATCTGAAATGGAAATTATTAGAGTCCCTCCAATACAAGCATGACTGCTGGATCCACAGCTGTGTGCCCAGGAGATGATTCTTACCTGTAGCCCAAAGATTGCCTCTTGGATTCACTTTAATTTTTGCAACTTTATTCCTAAGCTCAGTCAGGTCAAAACTGACTGCGGCGGACAAAGACACGAAAGAAAAGAAGACGAGGTAAGTAAATAAGCCACAGTGGCAAACAGTATTCAGTGTAAACCCTCTCATGTCAACGCGGAGTGGCGAGCTGTCCACCAGGGCGCAAATGTCCAAGCCTTCTGCGGGTCGTGGATTGTTCAGACGCATCCTGCTTTTATAGCCTCTTCTGAGCGGGGTGGGCTCTGTTTATGTTGCGTGTACTTTTTATTTAGCCAGCTGCGTGAATCGAAACGTCCTCAGTCATTGACAAGGTTCCGTGCGGCTTTTACGCACCACGCGAGTCATCCGTAACGCACGGCAGATGTGAATGTTTGCTGAAAAACAGTCTTCTAGATGAGCAACAATGTAACATTGTGCTAATAATCAGTGATGAGTGATTAAGCGTTCATTGTATTTTCCCCTGTTAAAGGTTAGAGTGATTTTCAACTTTTTGAGCATGGTTTGGTGACGTGAACGAGTTACCACGCACAAACAGCTGTATATACATTTATTTGACCAAGAGTTCCTCAAATGCATTCATCATGCTCTTACAGTTCATGTGAACAGATCAAATGTAATATACCACAACATACAGTGTACTGAGGCCACCAATATAAGCTCCCTAAAAATTGAATTCATTCCTTGGAGGTTGTGTACTGTTGGTGTGAATTGTGTGACCAGATCCGAATGGCAGAGGTGATAGCTAATGCTTCCTTCTAGAGCAACACATATAGTAATTTCCTGCCCAAGTCCCCTTACCCCCAGCCCCAAGCTCTCAGGGACAGGCCCAGCCCCCTTACAATGAGCAACATGACATTTGGCCAGTTGCAGCATGCTGCTGCGATCACCATCAGTCCTCTGAGGACAGCAGAACCTGCTGATTCTCTCTGTTAATTTAGAGCTGATAAGACAGGCCTCTTTGTCACTTCAGGGTGCTAAAGTTACAAGTTCAGTGAAAGGGCCGCAGCTTGTATCTTGCTCTTTTAATAACCTTTGGCATTCACACAACATACCTGTGATTTCAGACATTCTGCACGGCTGAATGTCATGTCAATTAGAAGACTGTCTGACCATCACAGCATCACTCTCACTACGTTCACAGATGAGATGAACTGAGACAGCCATGGTTTTATGCTGTGTGGTATTTTCATTAAAAGACATGATGGATATTTGCATCTCGGGCTCAAACAATTGATTCATGCATCAAGGGGCACAGTTACAACACAATGCTTTGTTGGCTCAGGGTCACAACAGTAACAAAACTGCGCAAAGTTGATCTAAAAACAGATTAAGTTTAAAAGCACACTGCGTCAAGTCTAATCAGTTCCATGTCTTAATCCACAAGTTCTCTTGTATAGTCATGACCACTGAAGCACATTGTTTTTGTGTCAAACTGCTGAAAATAGCAGCAGTAAAAGGCCCCACCTGACAGGAAACAGTCAAGGTCTTTGAGGTGTAATTATTCCTCTGAGTGCAGTATTTCAATAGAGTTTCAAGTGGATCCATATCAAATTATACTGTATGTTGACCATACCTCAGCCCCATTCACCTTGACAAAATGAACACTGAAGTGTGCTCACATTGTATAAATGAAGAGAAGAGCAACAAGGTTAATGCTTAAAGTACTAATGAAAAGCTCAGCCGACTTTAGGAGACATAGTCTGTGCCCCACTCTAGTGACCTTTATGTAAGAAAGTTACCAACTAAGCCACTATGCCTTTTTACAAGAAAATGTGAGAGCAAGAGTATTATTATTATTATTATTAGTAGTAGTAGTAGTAGTAGTAGTAGTATTTTAATTTGACTGAGGCTGGTACTGGCTCCACAGAATATTGGGATGATTTCGATTACTCCTCTATAAAACAATACACTGCTCAACATTACGAGTAACAAAAAAGTCCATTTAATATTTCTATTTCACAGCACCAGAAACAGAAACATTTAATTTTCCTGCAAAGACATTTCTCTTCTTAAAACAAGTGCTGACAGAAGACATTCCTACTTTAATGTGAAAGAATTTGATTCTGCATATAAATAAAACCAGATGTAAGGTAGACATCCTCTGCAGTGGCTTTAGTGAAAAAGTAAAAGAGACAAAGAGTTGAAATAATCCATAGTGAATGGTAACCAGATTTCATATTTAATATCATTCATATTCAGTTGTCATAAAATACTTCACATATCTTTTTCAAAGACAATGATTCAACAGGAAAGAAACAAGACTTAATTTATCTCGATGAATGCTCTTTCACATTCGGAGGATTACAAATAAAGATCGATTTCAAACTAAATCTAGCCTAGTTCCCTCACAAAAATATTTTTAAAGCTTGGATTTTTCAAATGTAAACACCCTATCCACATTTCTACAAAATGTTCAAACAAATGGTACAAAAGAGCCAGTTGGGTTAACTTAGTTCTGTTTTGAAAGGCATGACTGAGGCTTCCTGGACGTAGTTTATTCTTCTGGAGTCCTGAAGTTTGGGCACCTCACTCCCGATGGACCAACACAAAGAGACCCAACATGAAGAGAACCGCATACTGCAACGGAAACACAGCAGATTCAGCAAATTAGATGATCACGCTGAACATTTTGAGGCACAAAGATGGAACAATTCTCATCAACTGGGACTGGTGTGACTGGGTCGACCAACTTACTTTGAACTTGGGGTAATCGTTCATGAGAATGGTGACAATTCCAATGTATGGCACAAACCTGCAGATGACAAAGATGCTTACAGTCAGGAAATATCACTGATGCATCATATATGTGTGTTTGTAAATGATAACATTTCACATGGTATACAACTTAAGTTGTGAATTAAAAACTTTCATGACTCTTGTTAGCATAAGGGATGCAATCAGACATTACAGAAGGGCAGCAGCTAACTTTATGACTTCAACGCTTTACCAAGCATTTGCTTTAAAATAGCTTCATGAAGGGCGCAAAATGGACAGAAACATACAGAAGGCATTTCTGTGTCTTACATTTCTTTGTAAATGGAACCTGTAATCATGTGTTTCTTCGCTGTAACATTACCCTTTCCATACACCAGAGACAAAGCAGGCAGCGTCATTTCCTGTCATTCATCATGTCAGCTACACAAGGTGCGGCATTGGCTGGCTTACTGCCTTCACCTGAGAAGATGTTTCCACAGCGCATGCTGTGCATCACAACATAGCCCCAACTAATCAATGATGAAATTTGCTGCCAACTATTTTTAGAATCAACTCTAATCCATTTGATCAATTAATTGTTGCAGCCCTACGTCACAGGAAGCAGAAATGAATGGGGCCTAAGCAATAAAATTAGAAATGAAGGTAAAACATATCAAAATAAACCAACATGTTCAATGCCCGCCCTGACAACAGGAGCCAGGGACGAAGGGCACTCTGGTCACTCAGTTACTGATGGTAATTGTGGGTGTGGGTGTCGGCGGGGTGTAGTGTTGTTGTCAGTTTTGCTTGTGGCAGACAGGGAAGGGTAGTGAGCCCTTACTAACAGCATGTATAGTGCAGTAACAAGGTCATTCTCTCTGTTTGAACACTGCTTGTCAGTCAGACCTCCTGACAATACACCTCTCTTACATCTTGACAAGCACGGATGAGGATGACTTGCTTAAGTCTTTGTTCAATATAAATTAATGAGCAAAGATAATATAACAACCTTATTTCCCAAATCTGAAACAGAAAAAATGTGAATTTGCTGCTTTTTGCACATGGCCTTGTAAGCAGGGCTATCATACTCAATTCCATTAAACTAAACAAGTGTGCCTTTTACTGATTCCACCCCCTGCAGGAGAGCCTTGGTCACACATATTGTTTTATCATATAGCCTAAAAGACTATTGATCTAATACATATTCTCTGCTAGACTTTTAACTGGTTGTAATTTTCCTCCAGTTTTGAGGTACAAACATATCTTTCTGATACTTGCGGCCTCTACTATATAGCAGATTATCTGTTTTGCTATGTTATTAAGACTTCTGCATTATAGATTTCCTCCACACTAACTACTTACCCTCTAGCTCGTCCCACCACATCTTTTTTCTCCAGCCAGTGTTGGCCCTGCTTGTACAGTCCTCTGTCATCCACTGCATTGTTGTCCCCTTTGGTCAGGAACTTAATGTCCCCATTTTCCCTGTGGACAAAGTGATTTTAGACAACAATGTACACCAATTCCTCGTTTTCAACACATCTGTGTCTGGATGAGGATTCATGATAAGTGTGAAATATCACAGATGCCTCTTGAGCATTTTTAGATGCAGGAGCTTTTCAATACAGTTCAACACTATGAATGCTCAGATTTGATGCACAGGCTTGGCACTCAGTGATACGAAAAGTACAACTTACTCATGGACAACAGCATAAATAAAACATGTATTCATACTTTTCATGGATCTTTAGTACTCTGTGTACTATTGGGATTTCTCTGCCTTCTATTCTGAAGACGACGATCTCTCCGACTCTGATGGGATCCTCTACCCGGTTGGTGAGAAACAGCAGATCTCCTCTGTGGAAAGCTGGCTCCATACTGCCACTGAAATGAACAGCAGACACACAAAATTAGTGAAGACCACTGAGATCAGGACAGACAATTTGATGCTCGGTGCCTTCGCACCAAACCTGTTTGGTTATGTTGAAAAGAATCCAGGTCAGTTTCCCCAGATAGTACAGTTCATTTGGGCTGGTGTGAAAGCTGTCAATCAAACCCTGGTGTGGACCAAAAAAAACAGACTGAGACCGCTTGAAAAGCTGGGTATCAGTCTGCTGAGAAGCAGTTTGTGGAGTGAAAGCAAGCGAACAACCACAGCGTTTGATCATAGCAGATATGTAATTTTAGCATTACTTCAAAAGGTACACTACTAATAAATCTCCCTGCAAATTGAAACTATTCAGAAGTGTTCTTATAATCAACCCGTATAAGCGACGCAATCATTTAGTAACCATGGTAACACATGTATGTGCTGATTTTCCCTGATTAATAGGTCAAAAGCTGTTAAAACTGCTGTACTTGTGCCCTACTCAGTGTACTTAGTCAGTTTATGAAGTCCATTAAAAAGTGTGTGACAGCTATCCCACAGTAATAAGCCCTGTATCATATGGCTCATTTTCATCCTGTTAGCATTGTTATCATCATTTCATTGTGACACCAAAGAACTTACATATACATATCAGAAGCATTAAAGTGCTGCATGAACTTATGTTCAATTGATGAGTCACTTGTCAATCTGTATGACTTCATGTTTACTCCTCTTGGTTCATTTGTAAAAACCCAGTGTGAAAAGGAGTCGGAAAAGAGCCAAAAGAAGACATGGACTGTGTTTACACCTGGCATTAACATGGGTCTTGGGTGATCTGATCAAAAGTGGACAGCTGAGAAACACAGCCAGTCACACCTGTATCTATCATGCATCCCCAAGGTGTCCAGCTGACCACTTGGGTTCAGATCGCGTCACTGCTTACATCACTTCCACTCCACAGTCAAAGGGCCACGCGCACAGTTACTACATGTCACCAGATTTGTTAGACATGGGCTAACAGCTGGCACAGAAAACTAAAATATTTTAAGAACTAAGAAACATGTATGGCCAGGTGAGAGTATCAGGCCAGAGTCATTTACGACTTGCAGATGAGCGCAGGGCAAGATGAAAGAGGAAGCTGTACTCTAACCACACGTCTCCACTGTTCAAATGTTAGTGCACTGTCACCAAAACAGCCACCATGTCTGCATCGATGAGGTATGTTCCTGTTACATGATTGTCAGGGACACGTCAGTAGCATTTACACTACAAATGATATGTCCGGTTGTGCTTGGATCACCTTGGACATGTGTTAATACCAGAAGTAACAGGGTCATAAGGATAGAGGGTGTCTTATAGTGTACTGATTGTAAAGCCCAGAGAGACAAATTTTGTGATCTGAGATCCTGGGCTACATAAATCTAAGTGACTTGACTTGATTGAGGTTGTTGGTAAAATTGGTGAAAAACAACTGGTTTATTTACAGTATTTTATATATGAACCAAAATGCATGACCAGGTATGACTGGAGTTAAACAAATGGACTCTGGGCAGAGAGTCAAACTTCCCTTCCCAAATGGTGACGTTTGTGTGATCTTTCAAGGAGTCATGTTTTCCATGTGGAAACCAATAAAATCTGATTCTGTGCTCGTATAACAGAGACGTAAGCAATTCTTTGTGGTTGTTGGACACATTAATTCAGACTGAAAGCGTGGGTGATGATGAAACTACAAATTTACAGTAGATAGATGGAGATTCTTCAAAGTATAGAGTGTGTAAATGGGAAATTAAAATGAGAAAATCCTGTGACTCGGCCACTCCAGCTGATGGACACGCTTTGTGGTACAATGTAATTTAAATGTTTGCAATTTGCAACCAAAGCCTCTTAGTGTCTCCCTATTATGATTCATAGCTGTTTGAGGGAAAATGTGAACGCCAAAAAACCGTAATTGTATATTCTGTTGAAGTACAAACCTTCAGCATGAAGCCAACAGTAACTTCATAAACACATAACCCACTGTCCTCTCCTGTGCTAGACTGTATGTGTACATCCACGCAGAAATCACAGGTTCGTTACTATTCAGCGAAAGTTAGTCAAGTTCTCACAGCACTAACTCTCATCAGCAGAGGCTGGAAATGCCAAATTAAGATGTAACAAGACTGAAAAACCCAACACATGAGACCAACTTACCTGAGAACAACAACAATTGGACTTTCACTGCCAGTCACAACCATCAGTCCCTTCCAGATCATCAGCGCAGAGGAAACAATCATACCAAAGTTCAGCACCTGGTAATAGAGCTGCAAACAGAAAAGCAATATTCACATTTTTAAAGGCTGTGTGTGCCAAAATAAGTATAAATGAGACCATTTCATGTATAAACTAGCTAAGGAACAATTGAGGCTAGTAGTGAACCATATGTCTGAGATTCTTTAGCCCGACCCCCACTAGTTTCCACAAAGTGCTCGCTAGTCTACTTGGGGTCCGCTGAAAAAAAGAAAAATAAAGAGATAGTCACAAGATGAGATTTATTTCACTGGCGGATCACTGGAAAGCATGTCTGCCATTAGACTTAAGCTAACAGTGCCATGACAATAGTGTGGTAAAATGAGGAAAACAGCTAGCTAAACTGAAGTCAGGATTAATGTTTAAACACGGTTTCTGAGTGTCTTTTACGCCGTAGTACAAATGGAATATTCTGAAAGACACGTGTGCATAAAACAGTTCACTTTATCTGTAGGTAACAAGTGACAGGCAGGCTGCAACGTGAAGAAGCGGTCGGCGGCTAGTTGCAGCTAGCTCTGAGGTCCCTGATCATACAAAGAGGCGGTCGTAACATCAGAGTAAACTAAAGCTCGGGTACCTACCTGCCGCTTGTTCATGCGACGAACATCGTCAAGAAAGTCTAAAGATAACATTGCTGCAAATACTACTGGGTAGAAAAAGCACCTAAATCACATTAAAACGTTTAAAGTCACGGGCATATGGATGCACGGTCAAGCAGCGAAACTTGCATCCGAATCTTCCGGGTGCGCTTAACCGGAAGTCCCGCCCGTCTGCGAGTACTGTGTTGAGGTGTCAGTTCAGGATACGAGAGCGCGCGGAGGGGCCCTCCAAAAGCAGACGGCTCACATAGAACGTGCTGCGTGCTGTGTTTGCTCAGCGGTGCTGAACTGAGGGTTAAGACCTGCCAAAATGTGATCAGTGAGAGAGTTCAGTTAAAAAATGGACAACAATTTGACAGTTCCTTGATTTAAAACAGCGGGAGACCAGTTATTATTGTAGTAGCCAAAATGAATTATTAGATAGTTGTTATTGTGTGGTAATGTAGCTATATGCAAAACAGAGGCACTTACAGGAAATAAAACAGGATTCACCTTAAAGGCAGTGTCATGTCAGTTGGGCTTTAGTTTTTCCAAAACATTTTTTTTTTCCTAATAGAATTTGTGCAAAGTAAAGGTAGTTGATAACTTTGTCATTTGGTGCTGGGCAGGTAGCACTAGTTTATGGGAACTTACTGCAAACAGCTGCCAGTTTCTGACAGGAATGAGGTTGATGAAAGCGGTGAGACTGAATCAAAAGGATGGAAGTCTCTAAATTAAACTGCGTCATATTTCTCTGTGGTTTTGTCGCAACAAGCAACCCCTTTCAGATTACACATCGTTGAATGAGGCAGTGTTTTATTAAAAATATTGATGACTGCACCTTTAAAAAATCTCAGGCTTTGGCAAAACATTCAAAATTTAGAGTAGCCTTTCCTTTAAAATTGTGAGTCTTAATGGCTTACAATCAGTGACATAGCTGTCATGAATCAGTGGGTATCACAAACCAAACAATCACCAGTAAAAACAATTACTCTGAATTAATCATTTATGACACATTAATGGCTGCCTTTAAAGGTGGGTAAACTCTATTCTGCAAATAAAACAGAGCAGAAAGTGGGTTTAAGAGGGTTTACTTTCCCCTACAGCCTGATAAACAGTTAATCAAAATTTAATAATGTAATTCACAGAAAAAAAAAATCTCAGTTGACAAGTGAGTGAAGTTTTCAGCACCACTAATAATTAACTGCTTTCTTTTATCATGGGCCACGTCTAATTTCCTGGAGGAAGTGAGTGTGACTGAGTAAGTGATAACATCATGGTGACCACACACGTGAAATCCACTAGCCATTTTTGCATGTTGACTTAGCCTGTGAGGATTATTAACACATATGTTACACATGTTTGAGGCATCATTAAAAAGTCAGATTTTATGTTAGCATTTCTATGACTCATATGTAATTGTGCCACTGCCCCCCAAGTGCTTCAAATTTCATTTTAATGTCACAATATGATCTGTGACTATGTGTTTTTCTGAATTGTGTTTTGTTTTCCCCTGATGTAATGTGTTTTATCATCACTGTTTGGTTTTCCTGGGGACAACCATGTTTGCAGGGACACAATAATTAAAGGGTCTATGTCATACTGACATTGTGTTTTGGAAATTGACCTTATAAACAAATTAAAAAATGATGTCATTTTTAGCAGTCTGGGTTTATATTTCTCCACTGAAGAAAACCATACACACTGTACGTTAATAATTGTTGGTGTGTCACACAAGATTAATCATCAGTTCCAGTGTTAAAAGAAAAACATTATATTCATTTGTCCCCTAATTCAGATTTGTATATGATCCATTTTTTCAAACCAGACAAACAAAGACCTAAGTTACCTCAAATCCTTATTGTGTTGCGTTATCAATTCAAAAAATGTCTGATATGGTTTGCAACAAAACTTTTGACCTATGTGTGCAATCTGTGCTGCGTGCATGAATATGCAGGTGCATTAATGGAATGACGTCAGCTATCAAGTTCCCACACACTGCAGAGTTCAGTTATTCATTACTTTCTATCTCTCAGCCAATTTCTAACTTCAAATTATTCTTTGGGTTCAACTTTTTTTTTTCCTTGTATATTACTCAAAGGGCGATATTTAACTCAACTTGGTTACCTCAATACTAAATCAACAAAGCAGAGTGTGAATGCTGTTTGCAAAGCTGAATTTCACAGCCGGTTTATAGCGGCTTTAGACTCCATTAGATTGTTGTGATCTTTCAGCATGGTGGCCACACACTTGCCATGCTTCACACAGAGGATGTTGTGGTTGCTTCACATCCTCTGTTGTGTTTTCCTCTAAGCAGAGAAAGGAAGTAGCTGTGAGGTGAAACTAACTGTTCTCCAAATTATATTAAAGACTAATATTTTTAAAATACATCCCACTATCCCATTTCCACTGTTGTGGAAACCATTATTAGGTAATTCACCAAAACTGTTTGTCCACATTGCCTCTTCAATGTCCTGGTCTATCAGGGTGGTAGACTAGGGATTTTGATACAGATATAAGAGATATCTCTTGACACCCAGGTGTCATAAGACTGGGTGACTGTGGTGAGCTTAATGCAAAACATAATTGTGCAGATTTTTGTTTCACTTAGCAGCACATTGATGTGGTTTCCTCTATCCTTACATCTAGCTGTAGTATTGGAAAGGGAGACTGCACAAAGCCCAGTTGGGCCGCACTACCTCATGTGCATATCCATGCATATACAGCAATTAGACAACACTGATTTTATTCAGATGTAGCCTTTAAGTTCCCCCATGAGAGGAAATAACGTGAGATATGCATCAGAATGTCATTATTTCATAGTCAGCAAAAGCTTTCCGTGATATGACAGATTAACTCAGCACTGACAGTCAACTTAGCGATGGCACCGAGACCACCGGCAGCCTGCGACTTTTGGTGTACCGGAGATAAAACTTTTTTCAAATGCCAACTAGTCTGTGGCATTTAGGGACGTGTGATCCTTTTCATATCACCTGCCTAAATGGTCTCAACTACCCTGGCCCACCAATGGTAATTGAGGTCATTCAGGAACAATGATGTGAGGTCAGAATCGCAGGTAGCCTTGTGTGAAGCTGGATCTTACTGTAGGTTCCAGACTTGCCAGTCGCTGCTCCTGTTTTTCATTCATTTCCCCATTTTATTTCATGAGATTTTACTGACTGTACATTCTCAGCCTAATGTCTGGCTGAATGTAAAGATATTATTCTATATCTTGGTACAGCCCTGTACAGCTTTTGTAGACCACTTTTCTGCTAGCTGTTGCCGCTGTTATCTGTCCAAACCATCAAAATGAAATGCAAATAAGATTTTCAGTGTGGAGCACATTTTTACATGTTGCCACCTAATGAGAGTGAATGTGAGACTGAAAGCTGCAAGTGGGTTTAATGTGCTAAAGACCTGGTTCTGAGTGCGAGAACTTCACATCAGCTCAACATTATGTCAGATTAAATGAAATATCTATCACTTAGCCCTGAATGTACACACAGAATATCTGCAGTTAGGGACTAACGATTCTCTCATTTGCTGTGCCTTATCATGGATATTAATGCTGACATTACTGTGAGTGATCCAGTACACTTTATAGCATTCCGCCGGCGCTACTCAGTGTAGCAGGAAGAGCTGTGCCAATGCATCTTTTCTATGTAATTTCCGTGCTTGCCTCATAATTTTTTGCTGTGATGACTTGCAGGAAACTCATTTGGCTTAAGGTATGTCTCACTGTCTGACGTTATTCTTCTCAGACAAATGTGATTTTTCAAATAGACAAAGATACTGGCTGTGTGAAGAGATCTTACCTTTCAATTTTGTGTATATTTTGTGATGGGTATGTCACTTGTTATATTGGAAAAACACAACAAGGCTTATTATACTATATTCCACTTTTGTATATTGTGCTTATTTGTCATTGCCAGTTTGAAAACTACTAATTAGTGGCCTAGTGGAGCGTAACAACTACATTAGCAGATGTTATGCAAATGCAATACAGACAGTGAGAAATGTGTTCAGTAGGCTGATCATCTTCCCAGATAAATCAAACATTCACCTCAATATCTCTGCATGGAGACGTCATTTGTGCAGGTAAACAGTTTACTCGTCTTATTTTCATTAACGGTATGGTGATTGAACTAACAGTAGATGGCAGGAGTGTCTTGTGTCATAACAGACCCAATCTTCTCCATGTTGTGATCACACATCAGTTGCACTCGATCCAGTCTTTTACCTCTACCTCATCCTCTAGGACACCCAACATGTGGTTTGTCCAAATATACACCCATATCTTCTTAGGAAAAAAATCAATGGAATACACCCAGTTTAGCATGTGGGCACGTGGTAGAAATCAGTGAATTAATGCCACTCATGGCCCAGATGTCATTCAGTGATTGCAAGTGTTATTAACAGCTTCTCAAGTGAATATCAGCCACTCTGTTCCAAATACTTATATACTGTAGGCTTTTCACTTGTGTTCATGTTGGGGGTGCATTTACTGGGCAGCTATAAGACCAAACCTTTAATGAAAGGGTTCCTATTGTACAGACAGTCCCATTTCTGTCCTGCCAACATAGTACATGTGTCACAGATTATAACGAAATGGTAGTGTGTAAGAAATATGGACTGTGTAACAGGAGCATCAGCTATCTCCCACTAAGTCTGTCATCTCCTCTTCATGTTGACAGTGTCTGACCCTCTCATGCTACTGGACAACATCAGAAGTGACACGAAGTGAACTTTTTTATTGAGCGTACATTTAGTTTCCTGGCACTGTTCACACTTGTGTGTGAGCTCCCCACTTACATAAATGATGACTCACTAATGATCACAAATGATTATCCTGATGAAGTTAGCCTTTCACCCCACACACACTGGTTGCGAGCAACACTTCATTCTCTAATGTCTGTGAAGGAATCTGATTTGCCCTTAAGTGGTAGTGCTATTAAGCATGCAATGGTTGACAGAGGGAGTCTTTATTTTACACTTTGCAGAACCCTGACTTTCACTGTAGCACCACCATAAAGCTGATATTTGAGGTTTTTAGTGACATTTCTTGACAACTTTGTGTTTAGTGCTGATTAGCAAATGTTACCATGCTAAAACAGTTAAAATGGAGACCTACTAAACCTTTTTTGAATTGTCACATGCTAAACATTAGCATGTTAACATTTTAGCTTTGATGACCTAAACCTTGTTCCAAATAGCTGTGTTGAACATTCATAGATACAGTACAGGATAACAGGATATTGCTCTGATGAAGGATACGACAGCAAAGTAGATCAGCTTTACATCATTTGTAAAATCCTGATGTAGCTGGAAAAAAATCTGGGCAAAATATAGTATTGCTTTGCAAATATGGTCTAAAAGAATGAGCCCAAATATGGTAAAGCTTTCATGCTATTAATCATGGGTGCCTGTCAGGATGATGACAGAACGAAATGTGACAGTCCTCTAATATAATAGGAGTCAGTGAGATAACACCGGGTTACTTTTCTTTCTGGAAGATAAATATGATAATGAGTGACTGCTAATGTCAGAGAGACTGAGTGGGATGGCTTTCATTACAGTGATTCAGCCCACTCCATAATATGCCAATTTCCATCAAAAATGACAGAGTTTAAAAAGCACATGTCATGCACTTTCACAACATCTCCAAACGTACAAGGCGTAATCATATCTTTTATTTTACAGCCAGTTGCATTCAAAGGTGCAGTTCTGTGTCTAAAAATGCAGTGCAAGGCAGAATGGCAGGTAAACATGACAGGGTACAATAAAAAAGCACAGCACCATTAGCCACTGCACAACAGTGTCACGTGAAGCTACAGTTGGCTTGATACATTCCTGAAAAATACAACAGCTTTAAAAACGTGCTGTATGACTGTGGAGCTTATTGTATATCCATGTCATAGTTTTACTTCAACTGACACAATAATTCCCCTACATTCTCACAAGAGTGACTACAACAGATACACGTTTGTGCTCATACATTGAAAATTACACATTACACATAGGCTATATATAATGCCACTTCAGTTCAAAAAGTTTTATTTTGCCGTTCATTTAGTACAAATACACTTACCTGAGACAAGGATTCACAATCTGTCACCTACAATGGTACATGAATTGCTAGAATACAAACCCAGGAAAGCTACTAATCACTACTCTCCTACACTGTGCCTTATGTAGGATACATTAGATTTTCACCACAACATGTGAGGGCATCAATCCACAATAAGTGATAATGGCAAGGAATGGTGGCTGTAAAAATAAAATTGTTGTCATATCATTTATTAATCTATGTCCTGGTCTCTGAAGGGTTTTTCTACCTCTTTTAAAAATAGAGGCATCATCAGCTGTCTTTCTTTATTCTCGCTCCTCTTGGCCTGTTTTACTGATACAAACCCAACAGTGAACCCTTCCTGGTTTAAACATGGCATTTGATCAGGACACTACTCCACCGAGAGCATCCTTCATGTCTCACTGAATGATAATTACTTTATTCCATCTTAATAGCTTTGGGAGCATCAGCAGCTTTTTGTTTAGTGGGGGTCTTTCTGCCCTCTTGCTCAGTCTTCCTGGGCAGTCTGGGGCTGCCAGCAGCTTTCCGGCCAGTCTGAGGAC
This sequence comes from Chaetodon trifasciatus, assembly GCA_037975065.1. Lineage (NCBI taxonomy): Eukaryota > Metazoa > Chordata > Actinopteri > Chaetodontiformes > Chaetodontidae > Chaetodon > Chaetodon trifasciatus. Next base: position 19,963,637 of record JBBMOE010000001.1, read on the forward strand.
TGGAGGAGCCGGCAGCCATTTTGCGTTGAAGTAGAGGGCTCTTGGAGCCCTTGGGCTTTGTTGGCGTCGATAAAGAGTCCATGACCTTGAGTGACCTCAGGCTGAGCAGACCACAAAAGTAGTTACACTGGTGCTGTGAGACAAACTGCTCAAAAACTTTGGGATTCCCATCAATGGATAGACCTTGATGCCTGCAGCAAGACACACATCACACAGCAAAACCAAGTGTTTCAGTCATGATCGGTATAAATGTAAATTACCTGTAAAATTAGGTTTTCACAGTGTAATTTACAGATGCAACACAATACAAATATACTAACCCCGTCGATTTGACTGAGATTCCAACGCTGGTGATTTTTGTGTCAACACCTGCAAAACAACACCACGCAATTAGTTTACTTTTTTGTTGCTCATGTAAAATATTCAGATGTGACAAACATGCAAAGTTAAGTGTCACCGCATTCGCTCCAACACTAAAAGAGTGTAAGAGGTAGAAAAAAATAAATAAAAATATGAATGGAGTTTCAGAACGCAACACGTTTAAAATGTTATCATAAGTACACTGCAAAAAGTGAAATCTAACTAAGATGAAGTATCATAAATCAAAGCCATATATGCTTGTTTTTTGTCTGATAAGTACATCTTCTTAATGAGCAGTTTTTAATGGTAGAGCATTTCACTTGTTTTAGGCTTTATGTCTTAATTATCTCAATAAGATATTAGAACTGCTTACTGACATTGTATCACTGGTACTAAGTAACTTCATGCTTGAAACCAGAACTTCCAGGATAATAAAACTGTTTTATCAAAAGTACAAAACTGCTTTGTCAAACTCAGAATTCCTTTCTATCAAGACAAATGTACCTGTTTTAAGTCTGACCACAGTGGGGTCTTTGAGACTATTTTCAATTGTTTTAAAAGTCCTGGTAAGTGAAATGTTACTGTTCTATTGCCCGATCGTATCATTTTTTACCATTTCATTGCTTTTTTTCTTGTTTTTGAGAGTTTTTGCAGTGATAAGTTTGTGTAGTATATATTGTGTAATGGCCTTAAAGTTGTTTAACATACATATTCCTCTTTTCATTTCAAATCAATGGAAAAGAAGGTAAAATTTTAACTAGCTACACTCAAAATATGTTTGCTCTCACATATTTTACCTCATTATTTATGGTAAGGTGTGTAATCCATCAACCAATTTTGAGCTTTACATGTTTATTACCTCTTCAATGCGCTACAGATTTTAACCCAAACTTGGCAGATGTGAATGTTTGCTGTGCTCTGTTGCATCTATGTGTCAGCCTACCTTCTAGCCGACTGAGTAGCAGATTGCCATTGGTCCACTGAAAGATCCAGTGCTGCAGTGCGCAGCACTTCTGCTCCACCTCAGAGCCAGTCTTCATATCTATTCTGCCTGTGTGATCCAGGATGGAGTATTTCTGATAGACTCCTGTCAGATCAGACTCCACTGTGGCATACGGGACAGCGTTTGCAGGTCGATACATCAAGTAGACTGGAATCACCCTTTGTAACACAGATTGTTGTGATGTCAGTCACCTTTAGAGAGGCTAAACGGTTCATGTGCTGTAAATAATATTCAAGAGAATGTTAACTTTTGATGAAGCATTAACTGATTGTACGCACTCAAGAGAGGGGCCAAAGTTATCAATGACTCTTGCTTCTGTGGAGAAGATTTTGCAGTATTCACGAGCCAAGTTCTGGATTTTACACTCCTGTATGCAGAACATTGGAGAATAGCCAGTAACGATAAGCTCAACCTACACCAGTATGTTTATTCAATCTCCATTTGATTAGTGCCACAGTAATCCTGCGTGGGTGGAAGGGATGATACCTTACTGATTCTCTTTAATGCTGAATTTGTTAGCTGATTGAACGACATGTTTAAATTAAAGTAGACACAAATAGATTACAAAAAAACCCTTCTTACATACCTGCTTGACAATGTCCAGGTTCCTGTCTATAAGGCAGCTTTCTCCTTTGCCTCCATAGGCAATGGGGTTGCGTGCTTTAATGATGCATGTGTTTCCAGACTCAAACACAGGCTCGAGACCATAGATCACTTTTGCTCTCCAGACTTTATGCGAGCAGCCCTCACCGATATGAGATTCCTTCACCATTATACGGCCAAAGAATTTGTTACCCAAAACGCCAGAATCAGCCACGCCCTTGTTGAATATCAACGGTGTCATTTCGATTTCTTCTCCAGCTGCATACAGAGTATGTAAGAATGGTGGTCAGGGAAACATTTGGGCTGTGATGCAGGAACAACAGTGATCTAAACACATTAAATGTCATCTTACCACCGAGGTCCTCACACAGAGACATGCCAGCCAAGACTGCAACACAGTGAGAGAGAGGACTGAATGAGACTGCTGCCCAGTAATGAAAGCAAAAATATTTCTTTTATGCCACGTGTAAGGTAAACGAATACGTACTGTCCGCACTAAGGAGACAGTCTGTTGACTCTGTCCCATATTCATTTGTGATTGTACATCCGTAAACACCAGAGTCTCTGCATGACGCCTGAACAATGGCCAGATTGACCTGAGTTTCATCCCCTGCACTGAGAAACACAAATAACAAATGACCTAGAATATTTCAGTAAACCTGTGGAGTCTTTATCTTTGGAATTGTTGGAGTATGTCTATCAGCCCAATACTATGTTATTTTGGAATAAGGAATTTAAAAGCAGTTTATCTTGCTAAGAGCCTTAATTTTAAAAAACACAACACAACATTTTATCGATATGACATTTTTTTGTAAAGCTGCAGATTTACTTTAGTGTTATTCTGGAAACTTACTTTCTCTTAATCTGAGCAATCTCCTCTTCATTTCTGTACCATGTGATTGTAGAGTCGCTAAGAACGTTGAAGAACTGGCACCACAATTTCAAGTGTCCTGAGGCATCTGCGAACGTTTCGCCCCTGATTTTACGAATAACTTGAGGAGCTGCAGTGAAAGAGACCCAACACAGACAACATGGTGAAGATACACACTCTTCTATGTTCTACCTATCAAGCTATCCTTAACATATCCAGTCTGTTGCATACTGCATGTACTATATACATTATACTTCCCATATTGCATAGTGTACTGGGATTGTATGACTAGTATACTGGGACAAGTAGCAGGCTGGACAGTTAAACATATAAACTGTTTCACATCTTGGTTACCTCCACCCACTGTTACCTACAACTGATCAACAGTGTATGATTGGCAACATTTTTAGCTCCATGGACCAGAGCTAGAATGAAAAATCAGCCAAGCTGATATTAGCTTATTCCACTTAAGTCAGTGTTGGTATAAGTAACAGCAGTGCAGTCCAGATGCCAAACTAGGTTTGAGGTCATTTAAAACAATTGCAAAGTTTGTCCACCAGAATCAGTTGTTGAATCAGAAGTTGATTCTTCAGCTCTAAAATGATGCACTCTGTCTTTTCTTGGTCACAATTCTTTGTTCACAAATCTATAGGATCCATATCAAGAATGTAAATGTTTTCATATTTAGAAAAATTGTATTACAATTGTAAAATAATGTATTACACACCACTGGCCTTACAAACACCAGATATATAAAGACGTGTGCATCTGTCTTTGGGTGTGGTTACATTCTAAGGAGCTTGTGAATTACATCTCTCAGGCAGCTCTAGCAACATTGTTGTCTGCCACAGTGTCTTTTTTTGATGCTATCATTGGGGAAGAATGAAGAATTTCCATATGCTACACAATTTTCAACAATTTCGATTAAAGCAGCAGGTCTTCAAGCTACGTTTGAAAGTACTGGTTCAACATGAAGGCCATTTTACCTTTGAATTGGTCATGCTTGTCCTTCTCTGCTGGTTTCCCCTCAGTTTTGGACCGCTGACTCGGTGCTTGAGTCTCAGATGTCATCTTCCTCCTGCTCAAGAGCGGAGAACGTCTTTCTGCAGGAGAACTTTGCTCGTCAGGGGGCTGCAGCAGAGGTGACTGTCGTGTCAGGCTTGGGGACATACAGAGGTTCACAGGACTTAGGGAAGGCTTGCCGCTCTGTACAGACACTTCCTTTTTCTGTGTTTGGCTTTCAGCTGTTGATATGGCCTCTGAGGCCTCTTCAGGTTTGGCTTTGGGGGTTAGGATTTTGCGTCGGGCCCCAGAGGCCAGCTCCTGTGCAGTAGCAGAGGGAATGGGAGACACACAGTTCCTTTTCTTTAACAATGGCATAGCCTCACCGGTCAGATTGACTGAGGAGTCAGTCCTTGAAAATTCCTCAAGCATAGAGCTGTCCCGCTGAATAAGTTGATTATTCTCTTGTGTGTCAGTGCCAAGTATACTTTTAGTGGAACACTTTTGTACACTCTGCAAAGAACTGTGTTTTGTGCTGTGTTCTTCCGTTTTGTATTGATCTAGAAGTGTCTCAGTAGTCCCCCTTCCACTTTTGCTGTTGAGTTTAATTTCTGGAGTTAACTTTTGTTTAAATCCCATGTCTTTGCCTTGAACAGGTTCATCTTTGGCATGTTCCGAAACAGTAATAATTGACTCTTGACTACCAGCCTTTGTAGGTGTCACTGTAAGTGGAGTTCCAGGACCTCGACTGACAGTTCCAGATTGGTTTGAAAGTGATCTGTTGGTCAGTTCATCCTTAGAAGTTGAAGGAAGAAAATTGTTTGCAGTCCCAGATGAGGAAACAACAGGGCAATCTTTCAGAGTAACCAGGGCTGATGTTCCAGTTTCCTGGCAAATGTCTATCACACCTTCATTGTATTTTTTGGCAATGCCATGAAGTCCTGTGATGTCTACAGTGGTGCCATGGTCTACAACAGAGATAGGTGGGGTTACAAGAGGTTTTTGCAAAGCCTGAAGAGGCGGTGAAGTTGCATTTTTCTGAATTTGTTCTTGATCAGTTTTATTTAGCTGATGATAAACCTCCATGAGTGTTTCCTTTAAGTTCCTGGGAGGAGTGCTGTCAACACTTGTCTCAGTCTTCCTGTCGGACATCGACTTCTTCACTTCCAGTTTACATTTGCTGTCATCATTTTTCAAGTCCTCACGTGTTTCTCTAGAAGTTGTGATTGGATCTTGTACAAAGTCAGCACAGACCGGTGTGGTGGTCACTGAATTTTCTAGCATGGAGTCAAGAGCCTTTATTTGTGATCTCAAAAGTTCAGCTATAGATATGACTTTTGTGACAGGCTTTTGAATTTCTTGGAAGTTTTTAATTTGGTGTTCAGGCAAATTTGTGTTTCCTAGAGTTTTTGTCCGGAGTGGGAGAGCAGGCTCAGATATTTTTGACTTCAGATTATGTAATTCTGAATTAGTTTCCTCTCCTATTTTTACTATATGCTCATTCTTCTCCATTTTTTTATCAGATGCATTCACAATGATAGCATCAGGGTCTTTATATGCTTTGGTCTTTTCTGTTTCAGTGTGTTTAGTCATGTGCAGAGCAGCACTTTCTGTCTCCATCGCAACTATCTTCTCATCAGGGGCCACAATGTGAGACATTAATAACTTACCTACCTCCTTACCCTCTACTTTCTCACCAACTTGTATTTCTGTCCCTTCAACAGTTTTTATAGCTGTATCAACTTGGTTTTGCTGGGCGTGGGGTGAAATGTTAAACCCTCGGGTGTTCTCACCACCACGAGGGCTTTGGAGGGGTGACTTCTGTAGGTCTGTAAAAAGGGCCGTATGGATTTCATTTGATCCTCTGGAATGATCCCATGTGTCCTGTGTCATTTTGTCAATGGCTGCTCGAAGACCACGGTGGAAAGAAGGTGTCTGGATTTCATTTGTCGACGTATCTCTCTCTGATGGAGTCTTTTGTGGTGGTTGTGGGTCCATCGCGTGCTGGTTGAGTGGAGGCTCAAGGTTGACAGGTGCATCATTCCTGTTCGTCTTTGTCTGGGCATGTGTAACCTTGGGACATAATACAAGCAGAGGTTTCCATGCTGTAAATACTTATTCCTTTATCCCCGGCTATGCTGGACATGCATAAACACATGCAATTTTAAAAACAGCAACTGCGTAACCAGCAACAGAGAGAGAACATAACAGAAACACTTATTTTTTTTACATTTTAAATAAGAACATTTTTTTGTAAAATCCACGATGACATATCAATTCACCTTCACCCAGAATCCAAACACTTGTTTGAGAGTCTACTTTTTGCCATGACACTTACGAACTGCAGGACAGTGGGATCTGTCATAGTGAGACATATGCATGGTACTTTGCTCTGTTCCATACATGTACCAATAAATGTTTATTGAGCTGAATCCCTTTTGTAAATTACTATTATATAGAATTCAGTATGCGTCATATGTCAATTCATTACAGATGATATAAGCCATTATATAGCTCAAGGGTCATTCTCTTTTCCTATATTAAAATCATTATAACTATGATAATAATAGTCATTATAAAATACAATCCTTGTATCTAATTCTGACATTGTGAGGCATATAGCTTCACATATATATAAGCATCTAGCCACCTTCCATGTGAATGGAAGGTGGCTGTTTTACATTTAAGTGTAGCCAGAAAGGAATGTGAACTATTTCAAGAGGTACTTCAGCTGTTTTGTCTCAGTGACGTCAGTATTCAACCATGCAACTGGCGATTACATAAGCAGTGGACAATACAGATTGACAATACAAATAGCAAAAGATGTGTCTTATTCCAAAGAAAGCTAATCATTTCTTCATTTTCTTTATGTTATGTCAGGACATTCAGTAGTTATATGCACTTACTTATATAACTTATATAACTCACCCTCCATTCACTTTCACTTTTAAAAGATTTGGTTGGGAAAGAGTTAGATTGGAATATCAATACCACCCTTATGTCAGTTAGGTCAAGTTCAAATGAGATTAAATTGCATTTTTGTTTGCTGCAGAATGCATATCAGCTCTAAGGCTACAGTCAGCAGCTGTTAGCTTAGCCTCACACAAAGGCCTCTGTCAAATGTCAAATTTCTGTTGTTAGCCTATATCTAATTGATAAATGCATATAAAATCTGAAGCGTAGAAAAAAAAATTACTGTCTGACAGAGACAGGCTAGCTGTTTCCCTGTTCCCAGTCTCTATGCTTTGCGGGGAATCTGCTTTATCCATGTATTATTGCAGAATGCCAAATTCTGAGTATGGTTTCAAATCATAATCAATGCTGCAAAGGCCAACTCTGAGACCTGTGAAATTACAATATCAAATGCAGTGCATCAATATACCTGTTGCGTCTGTCAATGTGTGCGTCATTTAATTCTCGTCGCACACGCATACTTGTAAAAGCCATAAATAGCTCCAGGTTGCTTGTGTTACTGATGAGGCCTGCGTTGGCAGCACAAAGCACTCATGAGCTCATGCGAAAAGGCTCACTCACCTCACTCAGCGGCGCTGGCCCAGACACAGACACATTTTTTTGGCAGGGCCTTGTTTCCTTCTCAGACAGCTGATCTGCAGCCTGTTCACACGGACGCTGGGGTAAAGCAGCCCTGCTTTCACACGGTGCTTTCACTGCATCTCTGTGTGCTAAAGATGCACCAGTGGGAGTATTTGACTTCTCGTCAATGTCCATGACTGTAACACGTTCTGTTTTTGAAATGTCCTCCTTCGCTATGCTGGGTTGCTGGGATGCTGCAGCACTCATCAGCAGTTGTGTTGAGGTTATGTGAGGACTTTGCTTCTGCGTTTCCAAACGTCCTTCTGTGTCTTTGCGTCCAGCTTCCTTCTCATGCTTTGCAGCTTGTCTGCCCTCAGTTCCTTGCATAGTATGACTTGAAGATGTAATAGCAGCAGGGGAGACAGAGGCAGTGACCTGTTTCTTCTGTGAAGGCACAGTTACCTTAACATGTGCGTTTTCATTCTTTGATGGCCTTTCAACAAGAAATACTTCGTCTGTTTTTAATTTCTGATGTTCTGTCACATTTCTGGAGTCTGAATCCACAACAGTGTTCTCTACTTCCATAAGCTCTTCTGAATTGCCCTCAGACTGTACTGACTCTGTGCAGACCAGAGCTCCAGAGGTAAAAATCTCATCTTTTGCCCTTCTCTCCTCAGATGCCAGCTCCCCTGGTGTGTCTGATTTTGCAATTTTTGCACTGCTGGAAATTTTAATCTTCTTTTTGATAAAGGGAGTTTTGGGTTGATGTGCAGTAAAAATCTTCTGGGCAGAGTCGTATATATATGTCCCACTCTTGGTACCGTTTTCACTGATGGCCTGTCCATTAGTGACAGCAGACACTGCTCCATTAGTGATGGGAACCGGCTTTTCTTCCACCTCTTGCACAGCAGACTCCTGCAACCTGGCTTCAGGTTCTATGGCTACAGCCTGATGGTTCTCCTCATTGCCCTCGTCCTCCATGGAGCTTGGCGTGCTGAGAAAGGCTTCCATCGTGGAGCGGCGTTTCCTCAGTGTGCGGTCTGGACTGATGGTTCGTAGTGGCTCCTGGTTTTCTTTACCTTCCACTTCCCTGCGTCTGTTGTCAGCCTTTTGTTTGAGCTTGGCAAAGTAGCGCTGGTGGATCTTGAACTCATTCATTTCACCCACCTCCAGAACCCCAGAGCAGGACACAATGCCTTTACTGTTGCTGGCTGAGGCCTGGTACATAGCTGCATCCTCCACAGTGCAACTGTAAAGAAAAGCCAGTGAAAGTGGTCTTAATTAAAATTAAAGGATTAAAATAATTCACGATGGTTTTGTTGCATCCTTGAGAGTGCCCTTTGCTGAGCAGTAATTTAAATGTCATTATAGAGAGTTTGTACAGGCTAATACATTGCTGTTATTGGTATCTTGGGAGAACAAGTGCAGTCAGATGTCACGAGTGTTTCCAAACATACATACTTGTAAATGTGCAGGGAATGACTTTGTCCATTGCGGAATATTTCATATTTAGGCAGCCCACAGTATCTGTCTAACTGCACATCATCCTTATACCAGATAACTTGAGGAGCAGGGTGTCCTTAAAAAAAAAAGAAAGAAAGAAAGAAAGAAAGAAAGAAAGAAAGAAAGAAAGAAAGAAAGAAAGAAAGAAAAAAGAGCGATGTGGACATCAGGTAAAACAACCAGAAAGGCAGCAGTTTAGTTCCCTAGAGAAATCTGGGTGCGTTATACTTTTTCAGATGCAGTACATCTTTGTTGAGCATTAGACAGATTTTTCATACAGTGCTGTTTATTATTGTATGTTTCTGTAGTATATCTCCATTAATCTGCTTACAAAGTGTTGCTGCATTGTGTGTTTACCTGTAACCACACAGGAGAATTTCACATTGCAATTCTCGGACACAGCTTTTGACTTGAGGGTTGTTTCGAAGGAAGGCTGTGTTTCCTCCATTAACTGTGCCATCATACTGCAGAGTGTGCTCCTGTGCGAGAGAAGGGAGCTGATCAGTCAAGTTGGAAAGGTTTTTTTTTTGTTTTTGTCTTTTTAAGTTTGGCATTATTCAATACTGGATTATTGTTTCATGTAGACGAGCAGTTTTCAGACAGCGAATGGTTCATTTTTCTTTCAAACTGATGTACTAATAGACCAAGTTTTCTATCATTCTCAGAATCTGAAATAAAAACTCCAGATGTGCTACTTGTCTTAAGACATTGTCCCCATTACGTCTAGATGACATTCTCCACATTAAAGCGCTGATGATGGAAGTTAATGCAGCTCAGAGACAACTTCTGATTAAAACTTAATATTTCTGTTCCGATCACTGTTAAAAAACGGGAACAAGACAATGCAAATTTAGGTTAGAGCCTGTGTGGAGCTCGATATGAGGGAGAATTATCTATAATAATAATAATAATAATAATAATAATAATAATAATAATAATAA
>JBBMOE010000001.1:19973798-20101695 GCA_037975065.1 Chaetodon trifasciatus
TAATAATAATAATAATAATAATAACAAAATAAAATAAAATAAAATAAAAAGACATAAGCTCTCATTTTATTATTATTTATTCAGGGGATTTAAATCACCACTGAGCTTTTTGTAGTTTTATTTAACAGTTTGAACATTTGCCTTCAATCAATTCAACAATACAAATTCAGACTAGACTAAGATTTATCTGTGCTGAGTGTTAGGATGTTCTTATTAGAAGTAAATGTTCATTCTTATTTTCACAGACCACAGAAAACAGAAACAAAAGGAACGTGTTTCCTGTGATCTTTGACTTCTGCAGTTCAGTATGAATAGTTATTTGGCATGTTCTTACAGAGGTCTAATTAGACCATATGACGCTAATTATAAAAATGAAACCATAAATAGAATGGTTCAAGAATATTGAACCATTATAGCACTATAATGCAAATGTGAAAGAAATTTCACACACATACCACATAATATAAATTGATGTGGGCTTGCATGCATGATGTAAAAAAGTTGTATATATTACATGCAGTTGACCCATGTCCGGTGTTGACATCCATTTCAGTTTTGGTTCAGTGCACGGTTAAAAGATACTGTTACACTTCACTGCATGTTTCTCACGATTAAGCAAATTAAACAAGACACTAACACTAAAGACAGTCACACTTAATAAGAGAGTGTGCATATGGTATGACTTGAGCTGTGTGCTGCTGTTGATCTTGTCAGAATTCATTGCTGACCTACTGCATATACAATAAAAATACTGCAGTAATTCAGCTATGATGAGTGAATTTTTAAGCTAAATGTGTTTCACTTTTGCAGAAAATTTTGCCCAACAGCATTTTTTGCTGCTCATTTCAGGAAATGATTTAGTTCTCAGTTCTTGCTGGAAACAATACCCGCATCCATCACCACAAACTCCCTTAACTTATGATTTTGCAGCTACAACACACATGAATCACACAAGCAATTGTTTTGTTCAGGCCCAATGAAGAGTGACAAAGAATCAAATGTCTAGTTTTCCTTATTGGACTTCTAGAATCCAGTAATGCTGTATATCATTCTTATATCGAATAACATGTGAGATATGGTATCCCCAAAAAAAAAAAGAGGAAAAAAAAGGACAATATTAAACAATGTCTGTATCCTCTATAGCTACTTTGGTAATGTCACTGTTAAGGCTGCCCTGTGAGACTGGCTAGAAGAAAAAAATCTATTACTTTACTCTTTCAAAAGACCCTTGACAGTTTCTTCCTTTCAGCTGCAGCATAATTAAAGAGTTGGTCCTGAGTGTATTGCTTGATGTGAAATGGGGCCCATGCTGCATAACTGAGATGCTGTTCTTAATCAGAAGTTTATTTAAACTTTGGTGACCATGGCAACAAACAAAGAAATAACATGCCACACATGTACGCACGAGGTTAGGAAAATCTCAAAGTACTGATGCATGATAGAGCACATGTTGCAGTGCGTCAGCAGGTAGCACAGCACACTGTTAGTGTTGTACAGTACCTGTTTTCTGGTCTCACTCTGGAGAGGTAGCTGCAGCCGCTAAGCCGGCTATTCCCACTGACATCATCCCCATTGCTGGATCTCCCATTGCCAAAAGAGGAGCGTGTCATCCTCCGTGAACCCATTTCCAAAAGTTAGAGGGGAAAAAAAGTTCTCCAGGACAACAAGAAAGTTTGTGGTTTTACTTATTTTTGTCTTTCCCGAGAGATTAGCGAGAGCTATAAGACAAGAGAGTGAAAACATGATAAAACGTGATAACTTGACCAGACAGAACAACAGAAAGTTGCATTACATAAACTGTTTTTCTGTAGTTGAGGTTGAAAATACAAACATCAGCAAGAGATGCTCTGTAAAAATACACCTCTGTCCTATTCACTATTTACATGAACAACATTCAACCGTTACTGTTTTATCCAGTTAACTCACCGTTGACAGGTTTCTTTCCCTCCTTTGACAGATACCCCAGAGCAATGACTGAAGGCGCTGCAATTTCCAATCAAACATGAGCATGCGTAGGCTGCTGGACTATTTATAGTTGGCCTGCAAATAGGCACAAGAGCACATCATACTTTCCAAAACTTGCCTTTGGACCATTTTACATGAAACAATTTGCTAACAGCAAAAAAGAAATAGAAGCCATGTAGTGAAAAAGTCTCCACAGAAACAAGAAAAATCCTTTGGAAAAGCAAAAGTCCACGATTATTCCAAGTTAAACACAAGGTCATCCCAGGTTTGGTAGTTCCACAAATAGGAGAGGATTTAAAAAAAGGGTTTTTTCTAATCTGTTACCAATGGATCACATGTGCTCAGAGAAGAAGGGACCACTTGTGTGGTCAGTAGTCGGCGTTAAGCTCTGTGTACAGACTGTAATTCAGAATCATATGAGCCTGTCAATCAGGAGAATGACGCCTTCACTTTTAAGTCCATTAATATGAGCAGTACATTCTCTCAGTCACACTTTCCAAACATGAAAGTGACCTCTGTTTACCAGAGGACTTGTTAATACAGAGTTTAAGCAAAACATTACAAAAACAGCACAAATTGGCACCTGTTTTCCATTTGGTGTCATTTTAAAAAAAGATAAAATTACATTTTTGTCATTTAACATAACCAAAGATGATGAAACCTACCAAGTTCTTTGGCATGCATTGTCCAGTGACTGACAATTGCTTTGGATCCCCAGAGGAAAAGCAGTAGGAATAGAACAGCCTTATATAGGCAGATCCCTCTGACTGTCAAAGAGCTCTTATCTTTACACAAGCATGCACGTACACACAGTCTTTCTCTCACACACAAGGATCAGTGATTGGTGCTTCAATTAGTCTTTTTCTTTTGTACTTTACCTGATGTGTTTGATGTGTGTGTGATTTAGAAAATATATAAAAAATAGGTAATCTGTTGATGTTTTTTCTTTTTCATTAAACAGACCATAATTAAGTAGAAATGAAATTAACCAAAATAACCTTTAAGAATTTTTCATTTCTCCCTTGAAGTTATTTTTGCCTGGTAAACAAACTGCACACCCTCCACATCTTCTTTGAACTGATAGCATCTGGCTCGAGGACTTCTATGAATTATAGCTTCCTGAGTGTCTTCTCCCTAAATCAAGTTCAAAGATATCAATCCGAATTTTCTCTCATGTTACCACATACACTCCTCATATTACACATATCTAGGTGCCTTCTGATCAGCTATTTTCATTTTTTGTTCCATCCATCCATCACAGTCTTCTGCAACTCCCGCACTTTCCGCTTTTCTTGCCAAGGAGGTGATATACTGACTCAACTTAATGACCGAGATTAACTGAAGAATTTCATTTCAATATAAGAGAAAAAATCGAACAAGCTTATAACATGTAAATATTCTTTGGAAAAAAGAACGAACTTCACAACGAGAAAACTTTAACCCCCCAAAAAGGACACAGAGTGAGGCATTTCAGAATGGATTCCATGAGTGATTCCCATTCAACACACCCTACATGCACACACACACACACACACACACACACACACACACACACACACACACACACACACACACACACACACACACTGTAGAGTCATGTGTGGGCTGCACAGCCTTGTGTGTGACTGGCTGCCAGTCCTCTGTGAAGGGCCTGGAAAACACAGTTGCCTCAGCATGGTCTGTGTATTCTGGACAGGGCGTGTGCAGACACATCAAAGCACAACAGCATGTGGAGACGCTACAGAGACTCTGTCATGTGACTCTATTTGACAGTGAATCCCCCTTTAAGCATGTCAGTCAACTGCAATGGTTGGAGAGGGATTTCCTAATGCTGAACCATATACATGGACATAGAGAAAAAAGCACAAATACAAATCTGGAAGAGACCTGCATCTCTGCTCATGAAAGCAGGACCAATGGAAAGATAGGATTCTTCAGATGATGGCGCTTTGACAGACATCCATATGTAGCTTTTCCAGGAACTTTTACTCATGCATATAATATTATTCCCACTCCCCCAAAACAAATAATCACACCACTGTTTGAACAATCCCTCTTTAAATCTGAATTCAGATGGGGTCTGTTGGGGGCATGATTTCAGCATTGCGTGCCCATTGCCTCATACTTTGCTATGTATAGCACTTCTCAAAATCCTGTTGTGGCTTAGTCTGGCAGATTTATAGATGGGCTGCAGTTGATGCTCACTGGGATCACTACCTCTGGCTTTGTTGATACCATTATCTGTCTTTCACAAACATAATTGTGCACCTACAAGAATAGCTGGAGGTTACCGCAGGGCACATGTAAATTGTCATGATCAGTCATTAGAACCAGAGTGGTAATGGACAGCACCGGTCTAGAGGTCTGTTGTTGTTCAGGATGTGAGCAAACGTGTGCGTGCACGCGCGCGCGTGTATATGTATGTGTGTGTATGTGTGTGTGTGTGTGTGTGTGTGTGTGTGTGTGTGTGTGCATGGAAATAGGGATAGACCAAAAGGTATGAAGCAGGTTGGACAACTGTCAGCTCTTCAGTTTCACTGTGGCATTTATTTACCAGCCCCATAGCCATCCAATAAATAGTGACCTTTCAGCCTGTGGTCATGAACCTTTCACTCACAACTTCCTCTTGTCTGGCACTCTTTCTCTGTTTGCCATTAGTGCAACTAAAAGAGAAAATTGTGTAGCCTTTGCAGGATTTAGCCACACCAATATTCCTCCTTTTGTGTTAGTGTAACTGGCCAATCAGAGAACACCTGCCTTCAGCCTCCGCCAAACCATTAAGCCCCTGACTCACATACAATCGCATCCAAAATGTAATGTAGTGACATTTTTCTGCACAATTAAACCATTGCAACATTTCTGTCATGAAGAGCTGCTGCGTGTAACTTCTCACCAGGTTGTCTGAATGACGCCGCTCTGTGAGTCAGTGTTATTTGTTATCTTATATCAAAGCATTTCATCAGAATGGGTACGTCCACAAGGTTTAGAAGGTGGTGTGAACTTGGACTGATCCCCTTTTAGCCAATGAAGCCAGCTCCAGCTTCCAATGAGTGACTGCTGGCTAATATTGTGTTTCCTCTTGTTTGTTCCCACTGGCTAATCAAGTGGTTGAGTGCATTCACATTATTTGTAATGTCAGTTGATGAAAAACATTTTGTACAAATGATGCTCGTAATGGTCTTCGAGGAGGCCTTGCCCCATTATGGTGGCCTCAGATTTGTAAAAAATAAAGGTTAAATTAGGAATTAACCGTTTGATGTTGCTGCCCACACTAATTCCTGAGATAAATCACTACTATTAAAGCTACATGAAACACCAGCTGCATGAGGAACACACTGTTCTAATCCAACTGGAATATAACAGTACCCAGATCCAAGATGGTTTGAGTGGTGAGGTGTCGACACGGGCAGGCAGGGAGCGGGGAACACCGATGGGCAAACAGGGATCGAGGCAGTTCTTATTGGGGTTTTAACCACTGATTATTGAATCTTTCCTGAGCTGGGTCAAGTTTATAGGACCAAAACTGCAGAATGTATACCAGCATACTGACTTTTACACCGCTGTCTGTCATAACATATCAAAGAAATTTGTAATAAACTTAGTAATTTCAGTTCAGACCTGTCAGTTTTGGCCAAGACAGTTTACTGGCAGGGTGGGCCGGTGCCAAGTGTACCCCTAAACATGTGCTCCCACAGTTGGACAGCAGAGTGTTTTGATGTTTGACAGGTCTCTGTGGAAACTGAGCTTGGCTTTGTACAGGCGTCTGGCCCGCTGCTGAGGCTATGACATCATCTTCTGGATATTCACACCAGTGTCAGCTCCAAGGAAGCAGAAACAGGAGAAGACTTGACCTCCAAGGACAGCTGTGTGCCCCACAGACGCACACACATTATGACTTTATACGCAGCATTGCTCACACCGCCTTTAGCCAATCACATGCACAGACTGTAAACACACAGTCGCCTATGTTGTCCTGTATTGACTAATGGTGTTACTTATTACTGCAGCAGATTCCAGCAGCTGACGGCCATTATGATGATGGTGATAAATTTGGCCTCTCCCCATTTTCAAATCAGCATTTTAGGAGTGAAGACACTGAAAACTTCTTACAGAAAGCAGATGAATGACAATTTGGTGGGAGTTACAGCACACTGGAGGTAAAGTGCAATCTAAACTTTTTGTGTGGGATATCAGAATTAAGAAATTAAATATCTAACATTGCAAATTTTATCACTTTTGATTTCATTACACTGGTTTGTGATATCATTCTTTTGTTCCTTTGCTGCATACAATTAAAGCATAAAATGATCTGCTGCTTAGTGCTCACCACAGCTACAGGGTGTGTATAAAATCTTTCAACTCATTTTTTTTTTCATTTCTATTAAGAAATGTACAAATGTGTTCAGAAATATTACAAAACCAAACCTCTGGCAGATTTTAGTCCTAAACATATTTCAATATTACAGCCATTTCCTCAATTAACTTCATCTGATTAATAAATAAATAAAGTTTAAATGAGCAGTGACTTTTCAGCAGGTAGAACTACGGTGACCTCTAGTGGTAATAGTGGGAACTCCATATTAACACCAATGTACCTGCTAAGGTTTCATTTGGCCGTTGGCCACTCTAAGATGTCCTACAATCACCTCACCTGTGAATATCTTGTGTATCAGTTTTAATTGAAATGGATACAAACACCTGAGTAGTTATACAATGTAAAGTGTAAAAAATAAACAGTTTGCCATTTCAGTTACAAAAAACAATGAACCTGTGAAGCAGAAAGTCTGTCTGAACACAAACCGAAGCCTTTAAACAAAATGAGACCGTTAAGCTTCAGAGATGTCAACTTAATCTCCATGCAAGAAACATTCTCCAAGCACACTTCTGACCTAATCTAATTTACAATCACTTCTAAACAATGAAACAGATACAAAAAGCTAAAAATAAAATGGATAGATAGAAATATAAAATGGTAACCAGTGAAGAAGAAGATATCATAGACTGGCTGCACATGAATGAGAGGAGTCTCTGAGTCTTGCAGTGAAGTGTGCAAACATTACTTTTTTCTCTCTTTCTTCTTCAGCATATCAACAACAGATGGTGCTTTGCGCTTTACACCTAGAAAGAAAACATGAGGAGACATTGTAGAAGCAGGATTTTCTTTAGATTCTTGATTTGCATACACGTATGATTCTTGCTATACCTTGCTTTTTGCTGGGTGATTCTGCAGGGTCTCCAGATCTTTTGGCATAAGCTACCTTCATCCTCTGGATGTTCTTCTTACTGATTACTTCATGCTGTACAATAGGATGTGGGTAGTCTTTGCCCACAATGCATCCTGCTGCCTGCTGGATACTGCGTGGAGCTTTCCAAGGCTCATAGATGTACTCAGCTGGGAACTTCTTCAGAAGAGGAAGGTACTTCCTTTAAAGTAGAGCAGAGGACAAAGTATTTCAGAGAGTACATACTGCATGTATTTTCTGAAAACTTGCTTGTTTGCATCATGATCTTACTTGATATATTCTCCATTTTTGTCTGTCTTCTTTCCAAATGCAACAGGAGAGTAGACTCTGAAGAATTGGTGGAAGAAGGCACTTGCCGAAAGCCACTGCCAGTTTCCAGCATTCAGAGCCCAGTCCCCATCCAATAAAAGCTCCTCAAACACCTTCAGAGGCAGAGAACACATTGTCAGGAGTCAGATTCAGCAGTGCACTCTGACAGTTTAACACTGTCAAATTCACCATGGACAGTTAAAAACGAGATATTGTCATTTCTACTCCGCAGTCTTCTCCTTGTCAAAACCTGGTGCCTTCATGACCCACAATGCAACACTACTACAGACAGTTCAGTCAGAGTTTTGCGTGTGTTATGCTGGTAGTGGCTAATGTAGCCTCAAGCTACTAGCCTCAAGCAGAAATGAGGAGCAGGCTCCAGAGGCTCCCGCTGGAGCCATGAAAGGCTTCATGCAACTTTCTTTCACATGTGCAGTAGCACTCTCCAAGACTTTGCGCAGACTTTGATGTGTGAAATCGACTGAGCTCTACTTTAAGATGGCTGGAAAAAAACCCTTTGATAACACCAAACTCTTGCAAATGACAGAAGCCATTTCATCCAGACTTCGACATACTGAGGTGTTATTTAGTAGCTGCCTACCACATACTGTAACCTGCCCATGACGACACACTCCATGGGGCCTGATGGCGTTTGTGCTAGTTCTTTGCTAAAGACAACATCACGCTCAACTTAATCTACAGGAGCAATTAAGGCAAGCTCGTTCACACACCTTCTGCCCTTCTTCCCAGCTGATCCACAAGTCTCCCCTGGTGAGAAAACAAGCGACAGCATGTCTGGCCAGGTGGTGGATCCAGCCCTCCTGCCTCAGCTGAGTCATGATGGCATCAATGAAGGGGAAGCCAGTCCGAGCCTCAAGAGAAACATTTAAGATACAGAAGATTAGATCATCTCGAATTAACAGCGATGTTACTGTATCATCAGGAGAACCCGTCCTCTAACAGCATCATCTCTCTTCTTTCTCAGTACCTCTCTCCATGCAGCCAGATATTCAGGGTTTGTGTCCCAATCCACCTGGGTACAAACAGAGTTGCCCTCCATCTTGTTAAAGTGAGGGATCCCCACACTGGCTGTGTAGAAGAACTCTCTCCACAGCAGTTGGCCATGCAGGGACACCGGGGGATCTGAGTGCTTCTTCTGCAAAAGCCACAAATACACAACAGTCCGACTAAGTCAAGCTTCGACAGGACTTCGAAGTTAGGATGACGCATTATTAACACATTTTTCTGCTGCTTCTATAGCTTAAATCCTCACCCCCCTATAGACGTCCGTCAGCCTCCACCAGAAGGTGCGTGCAGACAAGCAACCAAAAGTGACATATGGACTGAGAACAGTGGTGCTGGGAGTCAGAGAGTTTGGAGAAGTCTGCGGCTTCTCAAAGCTACACACCCACGCCTGAAGTAAGAAAACAGATGGAAAACATAAATCTGACAGAGCATTTAAGTCATCACACCAAGATTCATTCATTCATTTACACTTGAAGGATTCTTTCTTGCTGGTTTGGATGTTGAAGATGTATAAAGTGATTCTATTTCTTTACATCTCAGCAGTGAGTTTCAGTGTCAAAGTGTCTACCGATGGTTCACAACCTTCAGTCATGTAGCATCAATGATACACATGTATGAAGCTGAAATACCGTTCTTTTCATATGCTCGTCCAGTCTCCTCAGAGCCTCCTGCTCTCCTCCAGGGAACTGCTCCTCTCCAAGAGCTGCAGTGTCCTGGCCGAGCTCCTCCAGAGGTGGGATCCCATATTTCTCCTCATGGTTTTCTGAACAGGGGGTCTTCATATCTTTGAAAGAAGAGATACATTTCAATTAAATGCTTGAACACTTTCAACTAACTGCTTTAAGTGTTTACTTCCATGAAGACATTACAATATGTTTGCATTATCCAGTTTTGTTTGTAGCACCTTTCATATCTTCCATGGTGGGAGCAGGGATCGGTCTCTTAGGGGGGCCAAGACTCTTCACTATTGCCTGCATTCGGTTATAAGTAAGAGGAGCCTTCCCATTGTTTTCCTCAATTATCCTATGAAGACACAACAGACAGAGGTATGCAGCAGTCTGAAAAAATCAAATAAATAATTTCAAAAGTTACAACTGTATAGAAAGTAAGAGGACATAAAAACTGTACCCTGACGTGTGTACATGTCCAGCATGAGTAATACCTGTCTATATCATACAGAGTGTGGGAGATTTTGTAAATGACTTCGACTCCATGGTCTTCGGCCAGCGCTGTCACTGTTTTGTCCCGGCTCACACTGTAGGGCTCTGTGTCGTACTCATAGGTCAGCTTTGTTACTTTCCATTTGTTGAACAGCTTGGGGAACACATCCTCCGGCTTCCCTCTCACAACAAAGAGCCTGAGGGGGTCACCATCATATAACAATATGACAACTGCAGTGCAACCAGTCTTATAATTTCAGGCAAGATCCTACAATTGCCTTTTAATAGCAACATTACTTCATGTCAACATTACTGAACGTGATCCCTGTGTCTCCACCTGGAGTTGAGTTTCCTGAGGCTGCAGTCCAGGTCTTTGAGGGCTCCGATGAGGAACCTCCAGCGGTTGATACCCACACATGTGTTGTTATGGAGGTAAGGGTCCAGGATGAACACTGGGTAGAGCTCCTTACAGTCCCTCAGAGCAGCCATCAGTGCTGGGTTGTCATGCAACCTGAGTCCCTTGCGGAACCAGTGAATGCACGTGTGAGCCATGCCTGTGAACATATCAGCAAACGTTTCTTCAGACTTTCCTATGTGACCCCTAAAGGAGGTATATGGTCACACACACACACACACACACACACACACACACACACACACACACACACACACACACACTCGACGTAGAAGGGAGATGTGAGCTGGTAGCTAGTAGATTTTCAGTCTCACACAAAGTGCAGTTTACATGTTAAAACGGTGGCAAATGTAACGACATGAGCTCAAATATTTAAAAAGTCGGCCACATTTCACAGAGCTGCTTTATCTGGATACATGTGGAAGTTCTGCGCATCGACTCAAAATCACAGACCCGCAAGATGAAACCTTCGCTGAAACAATGTGTAGACTTATCAAGTCATTAAAACGAACAAACGACACGATAACAAAATGTCTCATTCTTGAAGTACACCCATATGATATACACTTGTGAAGCGAAACTTTACCTTAGTTGTGTCTTAATAAAACTATAATTCCGCTTGTTCGGTAAGCTTCTCTGTTTACTGAGAGACTTGCGTTTGGTAACAACACTTCGACAGCGTTACAAAACCTGACGCTTTGCAACGTCACAGCAAATTCAGCCAACCACAGGAAAGCTGGCGATGCTGCACGTGCAGCACCAGCAGTTCGACAGTTTGTACACTAGATGTCACTGTAGTGCCAATAATATTAGAAGTTAATGGTCAAAAGTTTGTCGCTAAAACTTTACATTACTCGCAAGTGTTATCTGAGACATTACCCTCCGAGGATCCTCCAGAATATATGAGTTCACCTAGCTACAAGTGGCGTCAGTTGAATATATTATTAAAGGAAGTCGTGGGCAGATTCTTGAATGAAAATCTTCATGCTCTTTGTCCTCAAGGTTTACTTTCCATGAGACAGGAATGACAATAAGTACACGGGGATCTCTCCCTCTGCGGATCTTCATATACTAGGCAGGCTGAGATGTCGTCCTGCTAAACACACCACACTGTGACACGCTCATACCCGTCAGCTCATCGTAGCTCGCCGTGATCGTATAGTGGTTAGTACTCTGCGTTGTGGCCGCAGCAACCCCGGTTCGAATCCGGGTCACGGCATTGTGGTACAATGTCACGGCAGATGAGCTCAGTTTTGATAATTTGACAACCGTTGTGTGTAGTTTGTACTGTAGAAATGGGAAAATATCAACTTTTAATACACTCTTGAGCGCAACCGCTCTCTTCTTCCTGCATGGGAAGTTGCTAAACATTAAAAGACTCAAATTATGACGGTCACCATATAGTCTACCGCTTGGTAAGATATATGTCGGCATGATGGCTTTATTCACGATGTCACTCCAGTCAAAAAATACTTCGTAAATGATTTTACTCGGACGTTTTACTGTAATTTAGTTGTTCTTACTATAAAAGCACCACCAGAGGGAAACATAGTCAGGGAAATGGAGGGACTGTATAGTTTACAGGTTGGCTCAAACTCATCCAACGGAGACGGTTTTCTCTGCAGTAATTAATCAAGGTGTGGGGGATATTCGTGCTCCCTCCAAGATTATAACATAATAATATTAATATAATATTTATTATTATTATTATTATTATTATTATTATTATTATTATTATTACTTTTAAATCGGTTGTAGATTAAAGTTGAAAGAGATGCATCTAGGTCATGTGTGTGTGATGTATATTATTGGACAATATTTCTTGTTCCAGAGGACTTGCAGCTCTGTAGAATGCGCCTTTTATTTATTTTTACTTGATTACATTCAGAAAAAGTAACTTTTCGAGCTATTTGGCTCATCCCTCAAACTGACTCTGGCTACATGAAGACTGTAATATCATCAGACACGTCTCTCTTTGTTTAACAAGGATACATATCCTGCCGACAAGGGACACGAGATCAACCTGTGGACAAAAAATGTGCGGGAAAAAAAAATAAAAAATAAAATAAATAAATAATGTGTTGCTGCCTTCAAGTTCTGTCGGAAATATGGCCACTAAAAAAGAGCGCGAGCCAACACAGTGGTTATAGGAAAATATGGCTCATGTCATTGAGCTTATAAACATATTTTAAGAATATTAAAGCTGATGTCTTTTAGTATTTTATTTATATGACATCATGCATCGGTTTTGATATGTTGGCATTTTTTTTGTGTGTCTAATTCTCAATGAGCCAAGATGATAAATTGCTATGCAATCTTAAGTGTTAATTATTAATTCGTTCATCAACTTCTGCAGCAGCACAGGCTAAAGCATCTGCCCATTGTTTGACTTGTGAAACTCCAGCACCCTCCCTCACTGTGTTATTACTCTCAGCCATGTGGCTTTAGTCACGACGGACACTAGCCTATCGGAATTTCGCCTCCAGTCGTTTACGCTGTGAAGGCAACATCTCACTCATTGCTCCGTTGGCTGACAGACTCGCCATTCAGTGGCCTCAGCCCGCCCAGCAGCATTAGAGCGGCATGGCAACGACGAGGAGGAGACGGGGGGGAGAAGGTGTGGTGAGGGGTGACAGTCTAACCGGACCAGAGAGAGAGCAGCAGCAGCGGCGGCAGTAGCACTATTTCCACTCCTCACTGACTGAAGACGCGCACCGTGCGGCACCCCGGCGCTCACACACTGACAGAGACGATGCACCCCCGCCGACGCGCCGCACACTCGCTGCCGCTGACCAGGTGCTGGACCAAGGAACAGGCACGTCGTTGACGCGACTGAAGCTCAAACTTGTATGTATGTGCAGAGAGACCTTCTCCCTGGTCCCGTACGCAGACGATCGAGAAAATGCTGAGCCGACTGATGAGCAGCAGCATCAGGAGTCTGGACAGGGAATGCAACTGCACTGTGAGGCTGCTGGACGATTCGGAGTACACCTGCACGATTCAGGTCAGTGGGGACCAACATTTCCTGTTTCCCATATCACCTTGTTGTGGAGGACGTGCTATTGACACGTAACGGGGTGGGGATCAGGTAAAATGACTTTACCCCCAGCTCATCTCTCTCAGTCTGCTGCATGAAAAGCGGTCTAACTGAAGGAGGTGTCATACAGTTTCACCAGAATGTTTTCATGTTGCGTTGTGTTTACGGACACACGTCTGTCATCAGTGGGCTGCAGAGGTTACCTGTGTGGACATCATGTGCTGTGCATAGCAAAGCAAATTCAAGGGTTATCTATCAGCACAATTTTGAATTTCCATAAGAAGGTGGGATATAAGATAAATCAAAACAAAATCTTCATATAAGCTGTTGTCATTTCAGCACTTTCACGCAGGCATTGATTTGAATGCATTATGAAACAAATCTGGATAATCTGATCTTGAACGATTTCAGTGGAGGGCTCAGAGAGGATTTCTGGATCCTCTGGCTACAGGAGAGCATCCATTAGTGAGACAGGCTGTTTGGGTCCTAATTAGTCTACACAGAGGGTGTGCATCTTAATTTACCTTAGCCAAGCCAGTGTCATACCCTTAGTTGGCAATTTGCCCTTGAGACTGGTCCTGGGTTTGACCAGAGAATATCACGATGCTTTCTGGAGCACAGCAGGAAGAATAGCCTCTGTTGTAATGGGATACATTATGTAACCCATTTGCAGCAAGAACTGATCCCAACTTCTTTGGGAACCTAAAGGTTTGAAGTAATGTCACAAAAATCTGGCCAACCTACCACGTTTCTTACCATTTGGGTAGAAATAAGTTACAGGAACACAGTGTGCATTAGCCTCTTCCATCACTAAAGGCAGCTGAAGTAAGAGGAAGCAAAATACAAACTTTCTCTGTTCACCTTTAAAAACAAAGTAGCTTTTTAAATAGTTTAAATGTCTTCAGTCTAACGCTGTGGTCTGCTAAGTCTTACTTCTGTCATCCTCACTTTGCGGTTGTGGTTATTTATTTCAGCTCTTGTATGAATCCATCATTGCTTTTTATTTGTTGTTAATACACCGGCATTGATTCTGCTTTATCGCCACTTCTGAGGTTGTAGTGTGCAGTGCTGTTGTATAAGATGGACTAAGGCTGAATTTATTGCAGGTCTCTTCTGTTGCATCATGAGGGTCTTTCTGTTTTTCTGGTTACTCGGTGTAGATCAGTGCCTTGTTCCTGTGGCAGGTTTACTGATCGGCCTTCCATTTAATCTGGTAGCCTCGATTAATTCTGCACATTGGATTAGTCAGTCACTCAGTGAGTCCCTGGCACACTTGTTTGAAGCATTTCTCTTTATTTCTCACACTTTGAGTTGTCTCAAAAATCAATTGCTGTATTGACATGGATGAAGGCGAGACATGACCAGAGTCAATAAGCAGAGTGTGTGTTTATGAGCGACAGAGCGGAGGAGTCAGCAACTGATTCATGTCTTATTACCTGATTTGTAAATCAGATGTGTGTGTGAGCGTCTCTGTAGCGTCTGTAGTGCAGCTGCATCACTGAGAAGTCTGTCGTGTGCGTCATCTAACCTGGCTCTTTGAGTTGCTGGAGCTGCCTTTGATGCTTGTTTCTCGAAAGGATTCCATTGCTGCTGAATTAGAGATGACAGCACACAAAGGCCATCACCACCTGTTCATTTCTGGGCTCTGATGGCAAAGGCAAGGCAAGCCTTTCAAAGTCTAACAACTTTAAGTGGCAGTGCTCATGGGGACAGATGAAATGGTGATTTTACGTCAGTCTGCAGGCTTTTCCCTGCTTGTCCTTGTCCTGTCTGTACCTGAATAATAAATATCGGCAACAAGTTGTGTTTCATGAGATTTCGTGCTTTTAATTTAACGTCATCACATGGCTCTGGCCGTGACTTTCAACAACAGAGTTGAACTTTCTGTCAAGTCCATTTTCAAACAAAAAGAAATGCTCTGTCATTGCCTAGCTTATTCTTTAGTATTAATGTTAATGTTTTGCATTCTGACTGGTTAGCGGAAGACATGGTGTGCCGAGTGTATTTTAATGAGTGGTGTTTACCAAAGTACAGCATGCACTTGTTCCCTCCTTGACGTCTGAGCAGCTCCTTCACTCAGTCATGATTCAAAGTGTTTGGCTGTCAAGATATGCTGATCCCACCCTCCTCGCAACTGAAAGCACACAGCAGGGACAGAATGCTTAATTTGTAGCAGAGTTTCTATTGAGAGGGACCAGATCTTTATTGGCATATGTCATTATTTCCACCATGGGAAATAATGAAATATGGCATTATTTCATCCTACGGGGCTCTTCATGAACTACAACTGGGCTAAATGGAAACATAAATAGGATCATCAGCTTAATCAGTCGTCTATTATTTACAACAACATCAACATCTATTCGCTGGCAGTTGAATGTGTGAACACCACACTCAGGTATTAATTCTGCGTTACACAAAGCATCTGTAAAGCTAAATAAGCACAGGTGAACATGTCATTTTTCATCTGCATAAAGGACATTACAGCGACCTTACTGGAGCATGACAACATCGTCGGCTTGCTGAAAATGGGAGCGGATGGCTGCTGTCCTCTCCTGCACACCTTGGAGATGTGGCCCAGAATAAAGGCACCTCGTGGGGCTCAACAACGGTCACAGTCTCCATTTAGCTCAATTAGCCTTCACCTTGAACTGCTGCTGCTACACTGAAGTCACATCATAGTGGAACGATGGTAGATATGACCTTAGAAAATCTCAGTGTGTTGGCAGAGTGGAGCAGAAGAGGAACACAGCCACAGCCATGAAGCAAACAAGTCCTGTTTTTTAACATGGTCACAGAGGCCCAGACCACTCCCTTTGGCCATCAGTTTGGCAGGCTCACCAGCTGTAACAGCCTCATCAGATTCCACTACCACCACCCCTTTACCTCACCCATGCTGTGTGCCCACCCCCCTCTCAGACTGGTTACATTACATCGTGACCCTGGAAGCATGGGGAGACTCATGTTGATTGGTTTCGCCTTTTCTTTTACCGCTATTCAGCCCTCCAGGATATTCACAGGCTTGTTGCAGCCACAGGTCACAAATACAGTCTCTTAAAGCTTCAGTCCAGGGTTGATGCTCAGCACCATTTCTTACGACAGAGAATTCAGCAGAGGGTTATTTGGTGGGGAAGCAAGCCAAGGGCGAACCTGTGACTGTGCTGCAGAGATGGTAGGCTGGTGTGGAAAAGCAGTGGAAGGTGCAGCACCGTGGGAGCTTTGGAAAGCCCTGGACAGGCACTTAGAGGCACCAGGCAGCAAGGAAAATTAAAAATTTTGTAGAAACCAGACACAATGGAGGGTGGTGTCTCAGCAGACATGGCGTGGCAAGAATGGTAGAGCTGCTGCATGGAGAGTGATAACTTGGCCACTTCCTCCAAGAAAAGGTGTAGATCTTGTAGATCCAACTAAATGTGCTTGGAGCAGGGCCTGCTTTCCTCCACGCCACTGGGCTGAGCTAAGCAGAGCTCAGAAGTGTCTGCAGGGTCCATTTTGGTTTGGGCAAGGCGAAGGTTTGAGATTTAGTCTTATAGCCAGAGGGAGCAATATGGGGTTCAGAGTCCTTCTCAAGGACACTTAGACATATGGACAGAACGGACCAACTGTAGCTGCTGAGCCACAGCCGACAATTTATCACAATATATCAATACTGTGGTATGTCATAGAATATTTCATCTATATAGTCCACTCTGAGTTACAGTCCAGTTACGCCCTGGATGGCTTTGAATGATGTAGTCATGGAGGTTTAACAGCCACAGTGTAGCACTGTTCATCAGCAGAGTCTCATTAGATACTGACCCACATGCTGTACAGTTAAATTGAATGGGTTTATTATAGGATCATGCAAGCTCTGTGATTCAAATCAACATTCATGACTTGCTCAGTCTAACATTTTTCTTTCAGTAAACATAATGTGGAGCAAGGTATAGCATCTGGGTAAAACACAGATATTCATCACTCCAGGCTGAACATATTATCCCGTATACAGCTCATCATCTGAAGAAGCAGCGCAGCATACATTCTGGGAGTCCTTTTTTAAAGGCGGACACTGTAGGCCATTTGCTTTATATTAATATTCTGAGCATGAACCAAAAGATGTATATCAAAGAGTGAAAGCAAGATGAATGATGGAATAGCATCGATCCAGAAAGATCCTGTGAGTTAGTGGTTCAGTCACCTGGCACCAGCCCAGATCTTGTATAGTCCACTAATGAAATTAGGGCCCTTCTTTTGAAGCCAAAGGCAGAACTGCAAGCAGCTCCTCTTGTTTTGTGTGGTGAATGCATTATTGAAATAGGTTGCTCTTGTCTCCTAAGTGGTCTCTCTGCATATCTCATATTGTTTTCTTCTTAGTGTGCACTGCTAAAATTGGAATAGAGGTTGTAACATATTCAACATTTTACCCCTAAATCAGAACACAAGTATCATTTCAATTTGCCCAAACCAGACTTCAGCCCAACACTGATGTGCAAATGCTTATTTATTTATTTATTTATTTATTTATTTGAGGCCAGAAGAAGAACCTAGTGAGTGCATTTTACATTTATTTTAACATAGCAAAGTTAAAACATCATTACATTGTTCTTCCCTGTGGCTGGTGAATATTTAAATGGCTCTAATGTACTGAACCACAGCAAGCCTTGATCCATCCGTGATAGGTTATAATGCACTTGGCTGATCAGAGAGGATTTTACCTACTGAAATGCCTTTGATAAAACATTGAGGACACTGATGCCTATATCTTTTATGCCAGGTGCTGTGATCACCTGTGGTCAGAGCCCATGTTTCATGTTGTGCTAAAATGATTGTTGATTAATTACTACACTGAAAATTAATTCCTGATCATTCTGACAAGCATTAAATCAGTTAACATACTTCTCAAGAGACAAGACGAGTTGGCGCAATGACCAGCTCAAGCAGTGCTCCGACCTTTTTCCTGACCCTGAAATTCACTTCACCCGTCTGTGTGTTGTGCAGAGCACACGGTGCACAGGTGAGAGGAAAAGAACAGACAGGTAGTCGAATCTTTTACATAAGGCAGTGCGAAGCAAGTGGTATTTTGGTGGAAATGGCTCCTTTGCTGAGAGTAGATGTCTCATAGCCACGTCTGTTTCTGGTGCAGTTCGTTAGATCTCTGCAGTCATATGAAAGCAGCAGCACATGTCGATACAGTAAGCTGCAGCCTCTGATTGAGAAGTGCCATGCCAGTGTGCAGTGCCATTCATACCCACGGCCATCCAACCGTGTTTACCCTGATTACATTACATGCAAAAGGAACCAACCTGCTACAGAGTAACCACACACACATCAGAGAGGTTGATTATAGGTCAGCAGTCTGTTGTTTATGAGGAGGACATGCAATCAAGCCTGTGTGTCTTTGACTCCTCTCCAACTTTTATTGTGGTAAAAGTGGCATTTCATGTTTTATTCTTGAAATGCATGGCCGTGCAAATGCTGTTGTGTCACATTGTGTGATATGATGTCACCATTAATGACGTGGCATATTAAAACTGAAATAGCATTTGGTTGATGCAGTCATGTGAAGCCTGTGGCTCATATAACAATATATACTGGCTTAAGTTTAAGATACTTTTGGGCTTGTAACTGCTGGTCAGAAAATTGTGACATTTATTGACTGCAGTAAACATGTGATCAGTCGAACAAAGAAATAATCATCAGCTTAGTCAATATGACAGCTTTGGGAAATATTGAGGCCTGATGCAGTCAACGGACAACCAGTCAAGCTTTGATTTGAGCGGTGCATTCTGCACACATGTTTGAATCTTGGATGTGCTGGGACATGCATGAATGCTCTCACTTCACTCAGGAACTGCTGTCAGAATGTCTTTGATCAGGGCTCATAGTCTGAGCTCCAGTGGATCTGCTCAGCAGCTGATAACAGAAATCTGAGTGGATTGGGAAAGGAGCTAAAGGAGCTAAATTGGAAATATTATAAGGTGTTCTGTCTGTATTTTTAGACGTCTAAATAATAAGTTCATTATTGAGAGCATTGGTAGCCTCTCTCTCACACCACAGCTACGTAAAGCTGGCGCATGTAGCACCCTGAACTATATGAATAGTGGTGCTAAAAAAGAGCATGCATCCTCTGTTAGCCTTCCCGGATAAAGGTTTACCACACAGCACTTAGCATATAGTTAGCGGATTGATAAATCTGATTCTCACCTGATGCCTAAACATTCAGCCTGTGGCTCTCAAGCGTGAGATTGGAGAGCTTTCTGACTGGGAATGCTGGTCCCCTAAGAAGATTTTTTTTTCTAACCTGTAAAGGCTTAATATAGAATAAAAGTAGGATGTGCTTTAGACAGAGCTCCTGCTTATCAGCCTCGCTGCCAGCTATGTGCCGCCCTGCTGAAATCTGCCAGAGACATGTCTTCCTGATGTGAAGGCACGTTGCTAAATAACATGTTAATCCATAATGTGGAGAAATGGTGAGATCAGCCCTCAAGGCTTTGGTGTGCTTTCAGATTAGGACACTCATCTATTGGCCATGACAGTAATATCTATGACTCCAATGATGTCATGGCCTCAGCTCCGCTCACCACACTGACTGACTGTTTTAGTAGGTACATAAACTATCACTATAGTGGCCTACTTTACAGATTGGTTGTTCATGTCAAAGTTCATGTCACAGTTTTGGAACCTGAAGCTTTAAAGTCGTGAAATTTCAATAAGAATATTCATTTACTACTCAAATGGCAAGGATTTTGAGAGCCTATGCACTCGACTCAGGTAGTTCATAGTATGTTTCACACTTAAAAGATCACTTATCCTTAAGCCATTTTCATCTGTGTTTCAACATGTCATCTTTACTTAATTTACTGGATTATTTAAATTCAGTCTTGAAGGCGACACTGATGATGTTGCATATATCGCAAAAACGGTTAAAAACACATTAAAGATGTGAATGTCTTTGATGGGAAAGTGCAAATCCTTTGGTGAATAATATTGAAGTATGACTTGCATGGTTTTCCATATGTATTGTTAATAATCTTCATTCGTCTTTATGTACGGTGGGATTTCCAGTTAGGTGTGACTAGGTGCTTATTTAGCCTCAGAGGTACTTGTGCCTGCATGTACTGTCAAAGACCCTCATTCATAAATCATGCCAGTGAGGACAATTGAGATTGAGGTTGCTGGGTTTTAGGCTTTCCAAACGTGTGTGTGATGAGAGTGAATATTTAATGCTGGTTATTTCTGATGCACATGTTCCAGAGTTGTTTGATGAGGTCATCTTATAGTGGTGCAGGAACAGCAGTGGAGGGAGAACCTGCCGCTGCATTTCGAGTATTTGGCTGCATCATAGTGATGTCACTGGATTTGCTGTACAGCAGCGTCAGAAAGAGCCATAAATACAGAGAAGTTTGTTCTTCTCTGTCTTTTTCTCTCTCTCTCCCACTCTATGTCTCTTTTATACTTCCTCTTTTTTTTATCCCGCTGGCCCCTCAATTTCGCAAATCCCCCCTTTGTTCCTTTTCACTTTAATTTCTCCTCTGCCTCTCTGTCTTTTAGTCTCTCCCCTCTCAGCCAGTAGCACTGCAGCTGAGCAGATTAATGAGCTTGCCCTGACTGAACCTGACACCGGTAGACGACACTGCAAAGACATGCTATACGTGACACAGCAATAAGGATGCAAGAGACATTTCACTGAAAGCTATAAGCGTCACAGCCATCATTAGCCACTTAAAGGCTTGAAGTATGCAATCGAGTCATCATTTTGCAGACATACAGCACAGTGCTTTCTTTGTTTGTAGCTGTGCTGGCTGCATGGCTTGTGGGATGGCAAGAGTATCAAAAACCAATGCAGGAGAACCAGAGATGTCATCTTTTTTTATTCCATTGACTATAATCAATCAGTGATTCAGGTGTGTTGAGGTCCTTTCAGACACAACTCGATTTGAGGCGCACTCACTGCTGGTATCAGCGGTTGCTCAGCGAGCCTGGTTCCCAAACAGATGCTGTCAGAAGCTCTGTTATTAACTGTAGTCAGCTGGTTTTAATTCTACTGGACTAGCATAGTACATTTTGTGGCTAGAACTGTTGTCTTGAGACTGCTGTGATGTAAAACTGAGCTCCTCTGCAGAGCAGACCGCAGTCTGCGTCTTCCTCTGCAGCTCAATATTATTGTCTGTTTCTTCTTATTTCCTGTTCATGATAGAATTGCACAAAGTAGCCTAACCCTGCCTTTCTCTCTTTCTGTCAACCTTGAGGATGCAGCCATCTTGTTTGAATGAACTTTATCAGAATTTTTACTGCATATAACTGACTGGTTCAGTGTTTATGTTCGACTTTAGCAACCAGTTGATCTGTACTGCCTGAGCGTAAGAATCAGAGGTTCTTGCTGTGCAGGATGGCTGATTAAAACATGTAGTGTGAGTTAATATAATATACAAGATCAATAAAGTCTGACTTGAATTTGTACTTGTAGTAATAGACATCTGTTAGTTTTCCCTGCACACATGTATTAGTCTGTGTCCCTCACTTTGTTTTTTTTTTCAGCATTGCTTTAACCAGACCAACCCTAATTTCTCCCAAACCTCAGAGTAATAGTGAGGGAAAAATGGAAGCCAACAAGTAATGTACAAATTCATTCTCTGCCTCTTTTTTTCGCAGTGATGAATTACATCTCTCAGGGAGGCGGTGTGTTTTTGCAGTTGCATTTGATGCTACTCTAGAAATAAAAATGGGAGAAAGGAGTGGAGAAAACTGTTCTCTGTTGGGAGGCAGTAGAGAGAGTCTGACACACCACGGTGCTCAGGTCCAAACAAACACATGAGGAAATGAAGAAGTTGGTGCAGAACATTGGTCAAGAGCACGTCCAGTCAACCTGAGCCTCATCAGTTTAATTAAAAAGGTTTTAATTGAAATTTTCTGCACTGTGTAGTGTGAATATTTTTCCCCTGTATGGCTCCGTTTAATTTTGTAGCTGAAACATAATTAAGTAATTTTGCTGTCATATTTGCGAGGCATCAAGGAGATTGTGCTTTAATGTGGGGAACTGGCTGAGCAGCAGACAGCCTGCAACCAGCCAAACAAATCACCCCACTGCCTGTATGGTAGCAGTTACAGCTTGGGGATCATGTAGTGCGACTACCACGAGACTGAGGAAGCACAAAAGGAAAAAGGTCTGGAAATGAATATGCTACAGTTTTGTAATTCTGTCTCTCTGTGTCTCTTTCTAACATCTGTCCACACATGTCCCAGTTCGTACATTCTGTCAATGCTCCATCCACAGCATGGCCCAGCTGCAGTCAGGTGTTAGAGGTACACTGTGTCTTCAGACAGCTGCAGCAAAGCTCTGAAGATTAGCAGAATGAATGTGTATTAGCCTCTCAGCACTGGTTGATATTCTCACCCGAGCACAGGCTTTACAGCAGGAAAATCTTGGAGGCTTCACAGAAATAAGAGAGCTGCTTCTTGTTCACACTGGAGAGCTGCTCCTCTTCCACTTTTTCTCTCGTCTTTTATGTCAAACTTGAAAGGGGATATGAGGCTTATTTGGGAAAGGCGGGGGCTTGCTGTGAAGCCGAGGACGTCACCGGGAAGGAGGAGTTCAGGCGCAGCGGTGATTCTGCGGAGACTGATGTCGCCCGTACTGAACTTGGAAATCATTCTGTTGTGATTCCTGCTCAGACATGGGCCTCATGCGTTATTCATCATCCAGTTTCTTCTGGCTCCACCGGTTGCTATTTAATCACCATACTAATGATGTTTTCAGGGAAGCGCACTTAATTGTTAGTGCGTATATTTCCTCGCTTTACTTGTGTGTTTGCATGTGTGCTGTGCAGTGGTATTTATGTGTGTGTGTCAGAGTTAAAGAAAGAGTTCACTTGCATATCTGATTTTCCTCTGTGCAACATTTGTGTGAATTCATGCATAAATAAAAGATGGCACCAAAAAAAAAGTTGCTGGTGTCATGTGTCCGCTGGGGTGTGTTGGGTGCTTTGCAAAGAAAAGGCAAAAAGCTTTAATTACACACGGATGCTGACGTCCTGTAGGGCTGCCTGCTGGCTCGGCACATTGCAGACAACAGTATCCTCTGCTTGTCTGTGAGTGCGTGTGTGTGTGTGTGTATGCCTGCAGGTGCTTTAGGAAGGTTTACACTGGGCAAGTGGAAATGGATTACACCTTAAAGATGACTGTAATGACTCCAGGACTCTCGCACGCCGTCTGCTAATTACTCCTGCAGCCGAGTAACAAAATGCAGACGCAGTCATGTTTGGAGAGACCTCCCCCATTGCAATATGATGTAGATTTTAAACGTCAATTCAATATTTTCCAGGGTTCTTAAAAGTATTGTAATTCTGCACTGCGGTGATTTCTATGTTTGTTGTAATGTGAGCAGTGTAAACACTGCTGTATGTCTGGGCACACCTGTGAGTTTGACATGTTGTCTTTTATCTTGTAGATGGAGAACATGTAGTTCATACAGAAGGCTTACCATATACTAATGGAGAGTGCCTCTGTCTGTGCGTCAGTCTCGGCCATGTGTGTGCGGCCTGTGGTGTGTGTTTGTGTGTTTGTTTGTGGTTGTCTCATTTGTCGTCTCTCGGGGATGTGCGGCTGTCTGCGCTGTAATGTGCAATGAAGCTACGCTCTTCCTGCTGGATCCACAGAGCCAGTTCCAGTGTAGAGGTGGAGGCCACACAGCCTCATACTGCAGGATAATTCAGTCCATGTTGACACTGTCATGTTGACAGTATCTGAAACAACAGTGTTCTTATTCAATTGTTCTTATTGCTGAGGAAGTGGCATTATGATAGTAACATATTGTAATGCTGTCAACAAATACGAGTGCAAGAGTGAACATGCAGGGCTGTTGCATTAGGCTGCATTCATCTTAGCTGCATGTCTCTTATCAGTTGGCTGTATGTCACATGCAGCAGGACGCACAGATTCAGATATCAGCAGGCTTTGCTTCACGTTTTGCTGTTTCTAATCCTTGTGTTGCTTTTTTAAATGAGTCATGTGTAAAACTATTATTTGGTTAAGAAATTCAACACGGCAGGTGTGAAAGAAGTGTAAAATCACATTCATTGCTCAGTCACACTGTCCTGAGAGTCTCTTTGACAGCGCAATTTTTGAACAAGGCCTTCAAGGTAAGAAATACAAAGGGTATGAGTCAGCAGGTTAGTGCATTTGTCCAGATCACACGGACTGCACTTGCAAATCCTCAGTTTTTTCCTCCCATCCTCTGATTTTCCACGTCATTTGAATTTAATGGTGGTTTTCTTTCAGACGGTGCTCTATAACAGATTGTTTTCACATACCCAAATTTTTCTGTTTCAGCTTTTTAGTACAGCCAAATGAAAACACAGAAGCCACAGTTTGCATCAAATCTCAGTGGCTACAGAAAAAAAACAAAAAAAACATTAAGAATTGGCGATACCCTCCCCTCCCCACACTCACATAAGTCACTGCTTGGTGCAGTAGTCGGCAAATTCAGAGCTCTCTCTCTCTCTCTCTCTCTCTCTCTCTCTCTCTCTCTCTCTCTCTCTCTCTCACACACACACACACACACACACACACACACACACACCATGTTTCTAAACTCATATTCAGCAGTTATTCTTTTTTCTGCTTTCCCTCCAGTTATAGTGCTGATATTTATTTAGACTTTCTCCCTCGTATCAGTTCAGATCAATGTCCGTCTAATTTCTTTCAGTTTCTGTCAAAAGACGCAGACATGATGATAGCTGGAGATGCTACAGTGTCGCACGACTATAAAGACACAAATCTGTGCTGCTCAATGTTCCCCATCAATAATTAGGCACCGTGGCTCATACTCCTGCTCTTGCTTTCATACATCATCAAAGATCTGCTCTCATTTGCCACTCTCACTTGCCATATTTTCCCACTGTCTCTGCAATTACAGTAACAGCCTTTTACTAGCAAAACACCTGAAGGCTTTAATTGTGAAGCAGCTACAGCAAGTGCAGCCATGGTCACACATGATAAGCAAGTCATACTTTGATTAAAACTCATCAAGCTACATTGATGTTTTGTCACCTGGTCAGATGGCCAGCAAACACAGCATCTAGCTGTGGACCAAAGTGCATTGTAGATGGATTGACACACAGATGTTGTCTTCATTGCTGGAAACTGAAAACTCAACATCTTTTTGTGTCTTTTAAAATCTCGGATAATATGAGATAGACCCAGATTTCTCCATACTCTAAAGTGACACCAGCCTCTTGCTCTGCAAATTTTACCTGATCTGCCAGGACAGGTTAGCTTCTTTTCAGCCTGAGCTGAAGTATCGTGAATGTCACTGGTTTTCTCTTGGGAAAATACAGAACAGAAGTAAAACAAACCTGTCTAGTCCTTCAGATGGCTGCAATCAGATTTTCATTCAAGAGTTCAACTGGGAAAAGAGCAAAGCTCTGGCTGCAGTTTGCACTGATATAAATTACGTCTCGGTTTATCAATTTTTCACAAGGCACTGGAAGAGGGAAACTGTTCATCTGCAGCTTTTGTTTAAACCTCTTTGGTTGGCCCCATGCGTTTTACAAAGGAGCTATTGAATTTAGCAAGTGCAGTACACATCTCTCAGTATGAAGCACTTCAGCTTATTGTTTTGTACTTGTTTGAATGTACATTTAAAGGGTGGCTCATGAGGAACGTTGTGAGGCAGGTTGGTTGTAATTAACGCATTTTTTGTGCTGTGGCAGAAACTGAACTGATTAAGCCAGATTTTAGCTCTGAATTGGTCTCCCCCAACAAATTTTAGAATCTGTCCGAATTTCTGCCTGATTGTTTGTCTCTCAGTTTGACAGTCGCTCACAACACTTGATCAAAAGCCTGAACGATCACTATCACAATCTTCTGGCAGGTCAGAAATTTTGGCTGGCTGTCCGTCATCTGAGCAGTTCCACGGTCTGTTTTCCCACATGAATGCTGATCCGGATGCTTTAGTAATAGCAGTAGTAGTATCTTGACTGAGGCTGCTGTGATATAAAACTGAACTTCTCTGCAGAACAGACAGACCATATTGTCTGCATCGTCCAGCCATCTGTAGCTCCATAATTTTCTTTTTTCGCCTTTTTTACTATTGGTAGTAGAATTGCAGTCTTGTTTGAATAAACTTTATTGGAATTATCAGTGGACATAAGCCACTTGGGGTTCAGTGTGTACGATCAGTGTGAGCAGCTATGTTTTGGCCAGTCATTTGATCCATAGCGTGAGCATACAAGTCACAGGTTCTTGCTGTGCAGAAAGGCTGAACAATGCATACAGTGTGACTTAATGCAATGTACAAGGAAATTAAAAATGCACAGTATCTGCCGACCTTAATAAAAGTGACAAGTTGTGTTTTTATGGAGGGTTACGTGCAGGATACCTTATTAGTTAGCTTTAGAGGTTTGGGTAGACAGATTTTTCATTTTCTTTTGACAGAGCCAGGCTAGCTTTCTCCCCTTTTTTCCAGTCTAAGCTAACCAGTTGCTGGCTCCAGCTTCACATTTATCTGACAGACATGACAGAGGTATTGATGTTCTCATCCTCGTCTCGGCAGGAACACAAATAAGCATATTTCCCAAAATGATGCACTTTTTCTTTAAATAAGACAGCCTTTCCATGCCAGGCTAATGGTATGTCATTTATGAAAGATGTTTTTGAAAGAAATAGGTCAGATAATGCTATCATAGTTGCAGGGATGTGAGGTTATTTAGGAGCACATGGAAAGTAAACAAAGCAGTAACCCATTCATGTCTCTCATGCCTTTATTTTCCTTTTTTCCTCTCTTATCACCAACACGAAGACTGCATAGTGGACACTGATGCTGAATCAGAGCAGATGAACTCCTGTTTTACAACATTGTTCTGAAGCTGTGTTTAACAGGAGGCATACGGTCAATAATTAATATTCCCAAGGGCAAAACCATCCATCTTCCTCCCCTTCACATCACCCAGACCAGTCTGGATCCCCCTCATTGTACATGAACGCACACTCTTTTTAGCTCAGCTCCTCAGTCCACAAGTCTGCTGCCGTCTATTTTTAAACTCTTGCTATAGCGGAGCAACTGTATGTGCGTGGAATATTAAGCACTCTGACTTGCTCCCGCTCATCCCCTCTCTAACTGTGGGTAACTGTAGTCATCATCGGCTCACTTCCATACGCAGAACAGCGCACACTTCAGTCAAGTGCCAGCCAAAGAGCCCTCGCCTTTCCTTCCTGGCTCTCTTGCTTTCCCTCGCACACTCCTCCATGCACACAGGAACACACAATCAGTCGGCTTTCTTTTCCCCTATACTGCGTCTCTCTCTTTCTCTTATCTGCCGTTCCTCATCTCTCTAATATTCTCTTTGTCTCTTTCCTGAGCTTAGTTTCTTCAGCCTCTTCTGGCATGGTAAGCAGTGGGATCACTGAGCAGATTGGCTAACAGACTACTTTGTAGTCGCATGACGTCTCAGAGAGAGCTGCTGTTGTGATGGACAGGGCTGATCAGCACTGCCTTTCACTGATTGTGTGTGTGTGTGTGTGTGTGTGTGTGTGTGTTTGTGTTTCTCAAAACTATAGGCGGAGAAAGAGGCAGCACAGGTCTGTTTGACCTGCATGAGCTTTTTCGTCTTCTCTGCGTCTTTCTTCGTGGCTTTCTTCAGAGAGGTGGACAGCATGAGAATGACTCACTGAGAGGGATTGAAGTCCCGGACCAGATATGCTCTTCGATATCAGCATTTACTACATATAGCTGCTGGCATTTTCTGTAACACGCTGTTCTATGTTAAAATGAAATGGCTATTTTGGATGTTGACGGACAAAGCTCTTCTTTCAAACTGCTCAAAGGCTTGTGTTTGTGCATCAATATATTGTTGATGTGATTCACATATGAAGGCATGCACATTCACTGAGAAACAGAAACATGCGTCCACCCCACACAGTCAGGCCCATGTCTTCTGTGATTAGCAGCCAGGCACACAATGGATCTATTCCAGACACGTTTTTCATCAGTCTCTGCAGCTCTGATGGTCGCATTGTGAAATATGGGTTTGGACGTCGTAGAAAATCTAATTGGTTAGATTGGCACTCAGCCACTCACCCAGGAATCTGACTTTCAAGATGTTCATTGAGAGGAGAGAGCCAGAAGGTGTACCTAAGGTTGGAGAGCCAGCTTTTTATTCAGCAGCTACCATAGCTCGTTTTTTCCTTTTAGAGGGATTTGAACTGAGACATCTGCTTCCCAAAAATCAGTCAGCTCCATGTGGGCTTTGTTGTATCCCCTTGTCACTTACCCGAAAAACTTGGTTTCAAATCTTAGGTGCTTCTCTGTTATATTAGTATTTGTGACTAAAAAGACAATTAAAGCTAAAGTATAGACAAATAAATTGTTATCTTTTAAGTTTAACACTCAAAAAGTCAATTTTGCATTTCATTTGATCACATTTGACTGGCAGCATGAGCAGACCACCCCTACCATCACGTATGTTGCTAAGTTCGATTAGCAAGTGAGAGATCACCTTTTCCAGGTGATTCCTGTCTATTTCCAACCAATCAAAAAGAGAAACACTGACATTTCTCATATGAAACAACCAAAGAAATAACCTGCAAAATATTGCGTGATAATTTCAGGAGCGAATGCAAGCAGGGCCAGATGTGCCCCCCCGACCAATCAGAATGCACTTTCTGCATCTGAATATTCTCCGTAATTTATGTTGTAATTTATTGTTAAAAAAATCATCCCTCAGAGCATTTTTTGTCGTCGGAAAAGTTTTCACATACTACTCATTTCTAATACAAACAGACGTCTAATTAGATTCCTGAGCTTGGTTTCTGGGCCTCAAACATCAAGGCAAGGGCACCACTTCATTTCCATGTTTTGAATCCTGGGGCTTTAACTGATGTTGAGATGCAGACTACTGCAAGGCCCCCCCCCCCCCCCCCCTTGTTCCCCCTTGCTTTCTTTCTCTTGCTGTCTCAGCCAATGTTTCCCTCCTTTACTTATTTGTCTCTTTCCTGAGCCTCATCTGGGTCTCAAATCATCCATATCAAAAGAATGAAGAGGCTCTCTGCCTCAATTAGGGGTGAAAACTGACTCAGAGGAGCACATAATAGACAGGTTGCTGCTGTGGGTTTACTGTGAAAACTTTCTTCCATTTACATTTGCTCTACAGGACTAATGTGATGAAAAACAGCAGAGGCTCATCAAATGCGGGTTTTCTATTTTTCCCCACTACTCTCCCCAAACCGAATTCCAAGCAGCTGTTTGATTGGAAGATTTACCTACTGACTGCTCTGGCTGAGGATTTGGGCAATCCCAAAACAGCTGTTATGACAACATGGCAAAGGCTGACAAGGTTATTGCAATTCAGCTTGAACGGATGACTTTATTACATGACAATCCTTCGTCTGTAACATGAGAAAAACATCTGTTTGTTAATGAGTTGGTCCTTCCAGTATGTCAGAATAACATGACAGTGTGTATTCTGTCATACTTATGTCATATATGTGCAACATAACAAGCTGTATTAACTTTATGCTGCACACATTAGCTAAATGAGGAGCGAGTTCTGATGCAGCTGTACTATTGGCTTTGTGTCGTCTTGTCACAGCAGTACTATGTCCCAGCCAGCCAGCCCGGTGACTTTCCACCGCCCTTGGATTTTTGGAGATGCCGGGGAACCACAGGTCTCCATGGCAACAAGATTATTACATCACTACTCTCCAGATGCTGTCGTCAAGCTGGTGTTTGGCCAAGCTCTGCGGCAGCCCAATAGTGACTCCACACACTCATCACACACACACACACACACACACACACACACACACACAGCTGCGCATGCCAAAACCCTCAGTCTGAACTCTTCCAACTAGAAGATGACCATATGTTCAAACTTGTCAGGATTTTGATAGCAGGCAGTTATTTCCATTCAGAATTCCTTGTGTAGAATCAGTAGTTAAAATGTGCTCAAGGGTATGTGTGTTTAAAGGCGGAGTGCCGCCTCCCTTAAGCGACCCTATTTGTGTGTTTGAGCCATTACACTGCAGTAAGATTTTAAAAGAGATTCATGCATTTTTAATTGTGTTAATCAGAGGAAAAGTCTGAAACATTTGATGGTTCCAGCTTCTCAAATCTGAAACATTGCTGCTTTTGTTTGTCTTACATTAAGGTTTATTAGTATAATAAAAGGAAATATGGATGATAACGGTTAAAACTGGAACAAGATATTGGCAACAAATCTAAATGAAATGCATGAAAAACTCTTTTTTTACATATTGACTAAACGGTTTTAAGGGGACAAGTATAAGTGATACAAAAACATACCAGATGACCATAATTGTGATGTTGTTACTCTCTGTTAGACTCTGTAGTTGTCTTCTCCACTTGTAGCCTCCTTTACCCCAGTTTGGTTTTCGCCTTGGGGAAGGTTAGTTCTTAAAACGTTTGCCACTGTTTAAATGGGGTTAACAGTCTCTCTTAGCCCAATTTTCAGTGGGCTGGGTCCCTGTGGATGCCTGTGATAGATGGCCACATGAAAGCAACTTACCTAGAGCCGGCTGTGCTGTGCACATGCAGAGGATGAGGTTGTGATTGGTACAAAAAGGTCCAACAGCATTAGGCTTGTCATTTATGCAGCTTCAATACAGCTGGTTCCCGTTTCTTAACCCCTGTCTCTGCCAGCCAGGTTGGTTCAAGAGCAAGAAGGTTGAAAAATCTACTGTGTCCCTCAGCTACATCATTCATCAAGTTGCCATAACTGCTGCAGACAGGACAGCATATCCCAGAAGGCCTTGAGTGCTTCCTGCTTCAGCAGAGGTCATTGTGACCTTGCCGCCTGACTGAATCTGCTCTCACTGTGGTCTCTCAGCCGCTGAACATTTATGTGTGCACAGCGTGCTCTAGACTCTGGGGTCTCACTAAGAGGAGAGAGGATAGATGAGTGAGTACCAGGTGAGCTTTGACTGGTATGAGGAATGAAGGAGGACAAGAGGATGAAGGTTAGAAAACAGGACCAATAGAAAGCTCCAGGTAAGACCCACCTGGCTGGCTGTGGTGCAGTCTACCTAACATGCTTTTAATTTTACTTGATATAAAGAAATACAATCATAACTACAATAAGCTGAAATAGTCATATATATTAAAATACTATTTTCCTTTCATAACATTTATGCATGTTACACATTCTCCTCGTGCCCTTGCTCATGTAGTTACATAATTCAGGTACATTTTTGAACAAATCTAAAATAAGAATTATGATGTCAGCACATGTGTCTGCAGAACAGTCATGGGTGGTGTAGATTAAAAATTCATAAATTGTCTGAAGGTGGAGGATAATGCAGCAGAATGAGAGGTGAGGTCCAGGCAGACATTCATGGGGTGAGGGAAAAAGAGGAGACAGAGAGAGGAAAGAAGAAAAGGCATGAAGGGAAGGAAGGATTAAAGAATGACTTCATTTTGTGTAAAACCTGGTCTTAAAGAAGAAATCATGGCTCACCTCTTTAATGTCAGCATCCGCCAGTAGGATCACAGTCATGTAGGCCAAATAACAAACCTCTGTCTGCCTTTGTTGCCATACAGTCTGGGCCAGTTGGGAATGGATAAACATTGGAGGTTTGGGGGTGATTTTCCAACCTGGTATGTTATCTTGAACTTCACCGCAACACTTTTATCAAAAATACCAAACTGTATCTGGTGCAGTATCCCTTGTGTCAAGGCTTTACACTGGTGCTTTGTATATCATGTTTCAAACACAGAGGCAGTCGAGGTGCTTTACACATGGGCAAACAAAAGCATTAGAATGGCATCCAAAAACAATAAGCAAGCAATAAAAGCAGAATAATTTCAATTAAAATAGACAACTGTCTTTTTGGGAAGACCAGATGAGAGACTGTTGAAATAGTTCACCCTGCTGGAAATGAAGGCTTGAATGAGTCTCTCTAAACGTGTCAAGACATTAGACCTTTAATTGCTGATGCTGATTTAGTTCTTGCCTTCCTGAGGCTGTTGAAGGTCTGTCTATTAAAACACCAACATTTCTAACTTGGGTTTTTGTCTTCATAGCTCTGAGAATCAAGCTGAGCAATAATCTTTCTCCTTGTTGGCTAATACAGTTATTTCTGTCTTGTCTTTATTTGATTGAAGGAAATGTAATTGCATCCAGCTATTTATTTGCATCTAAATCTGAGGGACCGTAGTCACATAGTGAGCGAGCTAAGTAAATCTGAGTGTCATCTGCATAGCTGCGATGAGCAACATTGTTTTCACGTTGATGTGACCTAGAGGGAGCAGGTGAATAATGAATGAATAGTGGGCTAAGAGTTGAACCCTGAGGGACTCCACGTCATAGTATTCCACTCAGATTTATGATCAGCAATGGCAACAACATAGCCCCTGCTTCCATCAACGATCTGGAGTGTGACAGTTAATCCCAACCTCTTTTCCATCTGTCAAGAAGTATTTTATGGCATCACTTGGGTTTATTTTTGTTGGCCAATTGTTCTATTGAATCTCAAAGTGACTACTTTTGTTTGCTTCCTGGGATCCCGAGGAGTTTTTTGTTGAGATAAGAACCCATTCATTGGTAGTTTTGCACTGAACACTGACTGCCTACCTGTATAAGTATCCAGTTATCATTGTGGATTTCCCAGGTCTTTCAGAAGTGTCTTCACACTGATATAAGCTCATAAAAATGACAGTAATTTTTAGGGTTTGGCGGCAATCCGGTTATAAGTAGGGGTGCACCGATCCACTTTTTTCACCTCCGATGCTGATACCAATATCTAAGGTTTAGTAATCAGCTGATACCGATTCAGAAAAACAGGACTGAATTACCTAACAAATTGTATGTTTCATTGTGTGGAAAAGACTGGGATCATTCTTTTGTGCATCAGACTTGACGTAAACATTTCTTTCCTGTTTTTTTAAAAAACAAACAGCGGTCTTTTAGACAGACTCTCTGCTTTCATATGATACCAGGCTTGTGTGGTTTGCATGAAATGGTGAAATCAGCAGATGCAGTGCTGTTGATGTGTGCTATATTCGTGTTTTCGTTACATGCCCATATAATTTCTTGGGGTATGAATTATGTTTAATTTGGGTGGCAATGCTTGGTAGAGGCTTTTAGCTGAGTTTCTTCCCTTATTCTGGTATGCTACAAGTTAGGATTGGTGCTTCCTAGCGTGAGCATTGACCGTCTGAACTGTGCGCATGTCACGCTGCCCTGCAAAGTGATTTTTAATTAGTCACGGTAATACCGTATACCCCGGGAAAATGTGGGGAAGGTTTGATGGTATCAAAATTTGGATACTGCCCAACTATAGTAATTTTGTAAGACAGTGAAAGTATTTAACAATTTTAGGCTATTTAGGCTGAAATAACATTTTATGAATGCCTGGCCCCACCGTGATTGCTTAGAAAAATTCTGGCCCTTGGACAGATGTAGTTGGTCTACAGTAGCACAAAACCTGACATTTTACCAGAATTAGAATTCAGACAAAAGCAGTCTCAGTGCTGTGATGTGGTCTGTCCAAATTGTAATTTATATTTAAAAAGTTACTGAGTCGTATGAAAACAGCTTTCTGAGTTGTATGAAAACAGCTTTCTCAATGTTCCCTCCAATGAAGGGGAGATCAGTGATCAGTCTGTGAGTATTTGATATTAAAGAATCCTAGTTGCCTTTGTTCAGAATGGGCATAACGACTGCAGTAGTCAGAGATTTTGAAAAATGCCTAATAGGAGTAATCAACAATTTTCAGCAAATTAATTTTCCATGCAAAGCAGCTGGTGAATGAATTAAGATGCTTCACTACAAGTCAAATAGGCAATCCGATACGTATGTTAAGATTTCCTCTTTTGCTGCACAGTTCAGTTATTTTGTTTTGGTGTCATTTCTTGATTTGGAATGCATTTGTCCAGTGTTGCTCTTGTATGTGTTTTGTCCTAAGGGACCACTGTACTAGCGGTCTGGTGTAATGAGTCATACAGTAATCCATGCTTGTTTGCTGTAGATCTCTGTAATGAAGAGCGCTATGAGCATGTTTTTCAGATATTGCACGTCATGTGTGACATGGCAATGTGGATGCCACTAAAAAATCAAGAAACCGTCAACAGAAATAGGATTCAAGCACTGAGTTACAGAAACATACTAAAAGGATTTGAAAACATTAAATCTGGAGTGAAATGATCAAATTCTGTAAAATTCAGAGCACTTTGTAAAATTGTTATGTCTTCAAGGGAAGCATCAGCTTTTCTGTATTTCTCTGTGTTCCATCAGAGTAATGAAGCCATGATTGTAAATCATCATCGTTGACATTATTAATTGTAACAGCAGTGGGTTAGGAAAAATGTGTATGTGCAGCTTTCATGTTCAGCTATTCCACATCCAGTTTTCATATGAGTGACCTGAGTTTCACCCTGAAAAATGAGCAGACTGGTCACTCAAGAAGGTACATAAAAGGGGTGTTAAATATGGCGTAAGGTGGCTCTTATTCTATTAATGAAATGTCGCCCGTTGGCATCAATTTACAAAGATATCCATCTTAAAACGGATTAACGAGCAGTGATGTCACAGTCAAGAATGACTCACTTGCCCAACGTTAATATTCTTAAATTAATAGATATTGTATCGATTAATATTTACTCTGTAGTGTCTATTTTGGGCATGTCACGGAAGATCAGAG
The DNA here is from genome assembly GCA_037975065.1 of Chaetodon trifasciatus. NCBI lineage: Eukaryota > Metazoa > Chordata > Actinopteri > Chaetodontiformes > Chaetodontidae > Chaetodon > Chaetodon trifasciatus. The sequence continues at coordinate 20,008,587 of JBBMOE010000001.1, forward strand.
AACGACTGTAAAATCACTTGAAATAGATGGTGAAGGAAGTGGTTTAAAGCTGTAATCAGTCTTCTGCTTGTAATATGAAGTAATTTAATTGTTTGAAATTTAACTGATTGTAATTTTGTCATTTCAGCTGGTATGCATCACGTTTGGCTGAGAAACATCATTTAATTGCATAATATGTTTTATGGAAGAGTGATTTTTCATGGAAATACCTGTAAATTTCAAAAAGGCTGGGGCTTATTTACTTCTTCTTTGACACCTTAAAATCATCTTTTCTGTTCACTTCACTCTTAAGACCTATGTCACTCAGTCTGAATGAGTGACGTTAGTGAATAAGGCACAGTCATAAAAGGGACTTTAGATTCATCCAGATTTGTACGTTTTAGAGTTAGCATGTCCCCTTAAGCCCCCTGCTGTAACAGGATCTGATATCTGCAGGTGATGTGGCTTTGTTTTTTGCTGTCTCTATCTGATGACTTGACAGAAGTTATTGCACCAAAGCCCTCGCCTTGTACTTCATTTACATTTTCCCTGAACTCTCCTTTGTGCTGTATGGCACAGCTGTTGTCATTCATTAATTAGTGAGTTCTGACTTTGCAGAAATGCCTGACCCTCATTTCCTACAGTCCTACCTGCATACTTTGGACGGATAGTTAATTTGCTCTTGTGGGGATAAACCACTATGAAAGTGCTTATTGTGAATTCTGGATCATAGGTCACATTGCCTTGTTTTATGTGTAATTAATCAGTGACAATATCCTCATCCAAGGAGAGTGGGTTCCTTTCGAGAGGATTTTTCAAAACACTAATTTTGTTCCCCCTGTTTCACAGTTTTAGTTTGATTTACTCATTTAAATCTCTTTAAACAGTACTCTCTGTTGAGCAGCCGAAATCCAGATGAGTTGATAATAATGACAGTTTATTATGTAGACTGGTGTCAATGCACATCACCACCAGCAGTAAGGCTGGTTTGATATTTTTTTGATAACAAAGTTCCATTTTTTTTTCATTCAGTGGCAAAGCCACTTGTCAGTGTCACAATCTATATATCAGTCGTGCTCCCTCTCCCCTGCACGGCCAGCCCAGCTAAAGACATTAAGAAGGCATCTAAAAGTCAATTACCAACTCAAAGGATCAATAATTGCTCTGTTCTTTACAGAGAATAGAGTCAAATAATGATAGCAGGACCTCAAAACCCAATTTTCTCCTAATTAATATTTTTTTTTCTTTTTTATCAGACTTTCTCCCAAATCTGGTGGGCTGTTTCACTCCAAACATCACATCATTTGTTCATTTGACATTTTGCTCAATATTGAAGCAGTGGAGCAATGATGAATGTTTATGAGGCCTGAGAAAGGCTTCAGCTCTGCTTTACAGACCTCACAGGATATTTGAGTGCACTCAGTTTACTGGATGTATGTGCTGGACAGCTCAATCCTGCATACATTAACCGCTCTCCTTCAGATGAAACATTAATGCTCGTGCCAACAGTGATGCTATGGCTTAAACAGGCCTTCGTTATGTGTCAGATATCCTCCCTAATGCGGGCTTGTTATGTCAGGTGCTTGGCAACACATGATCATATAGACCTCAGCAGTCAGCTGGCATTTAAGGCCCCCCTCCTCTCCTCCACAGTGAGAGTGATGCAATTGTCTGAGGTACTGGAGCTTTTAATTGAAAGACTTGTACTGGAAGTATCTGTCCTAAATGAAGTGTCGTCTCAATGGGATTTTCACTCTTCCTCCTTAGCCAGGTACACGAGCTCAGCTGCAACTCCTCCCTTCTCTGAAGATGGTTCCTTTTCACACAGCCAGAAGAGATAAGTGTGGAAGACAACCATGGAAATGTGGAACCCATTTTCATTCACTGCAATGCTCTTACGGCATATCAAAGACAAGAGGAAGGAACCCACTCATGGGTTTTCTCTGGTCATTGTCACATGAGGCAGGCGTCTGCATAGGACTCCCTTAAAAGTTGATATTTCACCTGGGGCGGTGCCTTACAATATAGACGATTGGCTTCCGTGTTATAGGAATACATGAATAGTTTGTTCAGCATGCCTTCATTCTTGACATGCATCAAATAACTGATCTCATATTGTATGCGTGTATTATTCAGACTCATCAGTCTAATTTTTCAAACTTTAGAAATAAAACTAGCTCATTATTTAACCACTCAGTCCTGCTTCTGAAGCAGGGGCTGCAGTCACGGAGCTTACTGAAACATGCACTGCTAGGAAATATCTGTCTCTTTAGCAGGTAAATGCTTCACTATTGTCACAAGCTAGTCAGTAGCTTTGAGCTTGAAACCCTAATTGATGATACAAAAAAGCTCTGCAGGGCTGAGGGAAAACGCTGTGTCATCATGGTATATTTGTAATATGGAAGTAAATCCTATTGAACCATCACTCTGCCTCTTAAATCCCCTTCGAACTGTATGTTTTGTTTGCTTTTTTATGTGCCTTGTTTTCCCTGCTGCCTCAGTAAAGAGAAACTCTCAGGGGAATGGACTTCTCACTCCTCTGTTGTGTTGGACATAGTATTGGCTAAGGCTGCCTGTGCTGTGCTGTTTGCCCATGTTAGCATTGCTTACAATGCCCTACAAGAGGAAGCTGGCATGTCCGCCAGGTTTAGCCAAGCATGTGCCCTTAGAGGAGGCTTAACCCACGCTGGGGCAGCGGGCAGCGCCCTGTGAAACGAGCCAGCTTGGCCCTGTGTGAGATTGCATCTTTAAGAATGCTGGCCCTGATGAAATATCCTGCTCTCTCTGACCTGCAGCCCTCACCTCCTGCATCAAACTTCACTTTAGGCTTCACACTTACTCGAGCAGTCTTGTAAATTGTCAGTCAGTCAGTGTTAGTTGAATAGCATATGAAAACTTTACAAGGTTAGGGGCTAAGCTATAACAGCAGGTTGACAAGAAAACAACATCAGTCGTCACACAGACAGAAAACCTCTTATGCTGCTGTTCTGTGAAGGCACCCCCTCCTTGACCTGTCTGCCCTGTCGGACATTATGTCGGGCCCAAACATAAACAGTCTGAATCACGGCTCACGCTTTCTTCTATTCGACCAGTGTGGTTTATGTGTGAGGAGTGTCTTGTTGAGCTGAGGGCTGTGTGACAGGAATAAGAACGACTCCTGGCTGTCCTCTCAGGGGCTCAGTGAATCTCTGCAGCTCTGCAGCTAATTGTCTCCTCCACTGCGTGTCTGCATTCTGAAGGCTGCAGCAGTGTTCCTCTCACATAGCTGCTGCTTGCTCCTGATATCCATTGAGAAGGTGCTGCCACACCTGTGAAGAGGCCCATATCATAAAAATACCTACTTTAAGAGAATTAACTTTCTCCTCAGTGTGTTTTTCTGTATTTGTATGACAGGAAGAACTCATTATCTTCCTTTACACTCAGGACTTTCTCATAAGTGTCAGTGAACGTGATGTGTGTGCTCATTTGCATCATCAGTCTTTGTGCATATGTTTGTCTTGCTGTCAGTGCATGCATACACTCAATCTCTGTGTATGTGTCCTTTTTAGTGTGTGTGTGTGTGTGTGTGTGTGTGTGTGTGTGTGTGTGTGTGTTTCCCAGAGGGCCCTCTAGCTCCACTGTAATCAAATAGGAGTTTTTTTATCCTTATTATCCTTGTACCCTGAATTGGCACAGAGTTTCAGGCTGATTGGGGTAAAATAAATGCGTTGCAGTCTATCTCTGACCTCTTGCCAGCCTAGTTTGGTTGCTTTTTGCCCACAGTGATAAACTTTTGCATTAAATGATGATGAAAGATGGCGAAAGCGAGGACAGTCTCCACCATACCGAATTTCTACCATACCTAGCGGTTACTAGATAAAGTAAATTTTAAGTGTATGACTGGGCAGACGTTTCGTCAGTTCACCACAGCAGACATGCAAACATCGCTACTTGTCAGCTGAACTGAATGTACACATTCACCTTCTTATGCACATATTTCTGCAAAACTGTGGTGGGAATACATCAGTGCATCTTTTCAGCCGTTGATCAAATTGTTCTCTGTCTCTCTTATGACAGTTTGACATCCAAATGAAATCACATTTAATAGTCGCCATGGTTGCAGATTTCACTGACAACTGAACCAAAATATTGAAGTGAATTGTTTTAAGATGCAGACCATGTTTTCAGTTTTTTTCATAAACTTTAATTTTCACTCACCATTGGTGGTCACAGAATTTTAGGCTCTGTGATTTGCATGTTTCTTCAGAAATGTACCTTCTATCATAGTTAATTTAGTTTTATGAGGGCAACGTGACAGTGCTTTGGTATTGTACTACCACAATGTGGCAAGAGTATTCCTGCAATCTACAAAGTGGGCATAATCCTTGCATGGCATTAATACACAAAGCGCACATTTGTATTAAACATGCCTTCACAAATTAGATGTTCATTAGGAACTGTGCTTCTAGACCTCACATCAGAAGTCTCAGCAACATCCTCAAGGCAGACACATAATAATCACACAGAGGCTCACAAACAATACAATATAAAAGCAGCACACATAATTATTTAACAGAGAGAGAGAAGCTGTACATTGTGTTGTTGGCTGTAATAACCACACTGAAAAGGAAGCAGGGGTGCAAGCTGGAGAGTTCAGCAACATTATACTCCTTTGTCATCTGGGGAGAAAGAACTGTGTGAGTTGTTGACTTGAGGACACTGTATGAACTTTTTGAAACACTGTCTACGTCATATTCTGATTTGTCCCTTCTCAGGAAGTACATCAAGTTTTTCCTTTGTTAAAAAAAAAAAAAAAAAACCTCAGTCTCTCCCAGTAAAGGCATGGAGGCTCCTTTGATTCAAAGGTGGGTTTTCTGAAGGAAGTCAAATTTTGTAAATTGTTGTTAATTGTTTTTTGAGGTGTTGAGTTAGGAGAGACCATCAAGTCTCTGAAATGCTGTCCTAGATTTGTTCAATCTTGTAAATTTGGCAAATACGTGAATCCTGACTTCTACTCTCTTTGTTTTCTTCATTTTCCTTTCGGCGGTGCCGGAGGATTATGTGCGTTTGCACCATCATACTTAAGTGAAATAAGGGTTAACTGAACAGTAGCAGCATCTGTGCCAATCAAACTGATATATGAAACATTAAAAAAAAGCTCTTTTGGGACATTTCAGGTGCTCTTGGGGGCCCTCTTGTGGCCAGGTGGGGCATATGCAGGCACGCATTTCACTTATTAGCTAAAAGATCTTTAACTGTTCACATATTTACTTTCGGAATAAATTTGCTATTAATGGCCGGTAGTGTTGTACATAAACTAAACATGGAATACACATCCTGCATTGCTATAGACTGTTAGGTTGCTTGGTATTGTGAATGAATGAATGACTCAGTGTATCTAATGTGAACTGATTAATTAAAAGTAGAATAAAAAACTATTTTTACTGAAAGAAAGAACTGAATCAACCAGGTCCACTGGTCATCATGAAATCACTCAGTTATAAGTTAGAGAGGAAAAAACACACTAAAATGAATAAAAACATGAATACAAAATGTATTGATCATAAAATCAAATAGATAAATGAGTAACTTAAAATCAACAAGGAAAAGGGTTTAAAATTGAGTCCTCTCAAACTATGTTTCTATTAAATTTGCTAAGTACAAGAGTTGACCAAACATCCCCATGCCCCACCCTCCTGACCCCTCCACTCCTCCATCCCTGACACTCAACCTAAACTGGTCCAGGTCTGTTCGACCATATCTCACCCAAATTCAGGTCACCACACAGGGGCCATAGAGGGTCCAAATGCTGCTAAATGCGCCAAATCTGGCAACCTTTACTGGGCAAGAGTTGGCCGACGGCTGATGAGCTGCTGCCAGAACACAGCCGAGTGTGTCAATATAACCAGCTGGATACCTGGGAGCGCCGCTTCTTTACTTCTGATGTTTAGTGAGACTCTAAACTTGCGCTAATTCTCTACGTTTGCAAGACAGACATGGTGAGTGCTCCTCAGAAGCTCTTCTGCTAATGGAATCCAGCAGGCTGAATATATTGACATGATGTGACTAGACTTTCATCTAGTTATACGAGTTGGTTTGCAGTAACTCTTGTCATCAGAGATATTTGATTCTGACACTGGAGATGTAATGTGACAGAGCTGGAGGACGAGCAGAGCGGTGAAGAAAGGCAATGAAAGAGTACTGAACTCATCTCAGGGCACTGCTGCAAATCTGGGGAATGAGAGTGCTTTCTATTCAATTCAAGTCAGTGAATGCTGATGTTATACTCACAGAAATTTGCAGTATCTGTGTCTGCATCTGCTAACACTTAAACACTACAGACCTAATGCAGTAGGTTCTATACAGCCCTGCACTGGAAGACATAACTGTATCATGAAGTGTTGGATAAAAGACAGCCGGCTGCGTCCCTCTTGGAGTGATTTGATTTTGGCGGAAAAGAATAAATATTGTGCATCAATTTCCTCTGAGGTAAATAAAATACCTTTCTTCTCCAGTCAGGCAGAAACTGTATTGTGTATGTCTCCATGCAGAGCTCTGACCCTGCTGTCTGTGTTTATGCCTGCGCCTGTCACTACTTTGATCCCGCAACACAACTTCTTGTCTCAGTGTCATCTGTGTGCTCTGCTGCCCTTCATGCATTATTATTTCCCACTATTCAATGTTTCAGAGACTATAGGAAGGACTTGGGTACGACACTGTCCTTTTGTGTGTTGTTCAAATAAACAATGATGGGAGTAAATCCAGGACTTTACAAGAAGAAAGTACATGTTTCATCTTAAAATAGATCATTTGACAAACTGTAATGGCCTCGCTGAAAAGGTAACACTTTCAGAGTGCTGCCCTGCAGCAGATGGAGCAGACTCTACAGACTCGGGGTTGTGGATAGCAGCTTAACTAGAGGAAAGAGAGCCTTTGATAGGACGTCTCTGTCCCACAGGCACCTGCTTTGACACGGGGGCTTTCCTGTTCAACGTCTCATGTCTGTTTGGTTTCTCTCAAGTTTCAACTTTGAAACTAAGTTTCCAAAAATCTCTTCCTTTCCCAGCTCAGTAGTGATGTGAACTGTTAAGGGCTCATGCAATGTCCAAAATTCAATCAGGAAGAATACTTTTCTCATACACACTCACTCTCCGATGTAGAGGGAAGCTTGCTGTCAACTTCCGTCACTGTCAGCTGTCATTTTGCCAGATTTCTCTCCACATTATCAGAGCTGATAGTCGTGCTGCTTTTAGAATTTAAATCCCTTCTTGGCTCATCTGCCTTCAGCTGCTCAATGCTACTGTATCCTCATAAAGGTAATTTCTTCAAGAGCTTAATTGGCAAAGCCGGCTTTCTATTCAGTCATGCAATTAAAATGGCATTCACTCCATATTTTCATGTCACAAGCGTCACCGCAACACGTTGGCGTTTTTGTGAGCATGAAAATCACTTTTATTCATTTTGGGGAGCCTGATGGGAAGGTGAGAGGGAGAGCGCGACTAGGTGAGACACATTGGCACAAGGTGACACGTTGGTATTTTGCTAAAAAACAGGTGTTTGACATCATGTTGAGTAAAAAATCTCAAGGGACCATGTCCGATTTTATCTGATAATTTGATGATATGTTGGTGTTCTGCCAGATTATACATGCAAGCCATTAGGCCATTTAGTTATATTGGACAGAGACGTCAAATCCCACAGCTCAGTGTGGACACTTACTGTTTGTTATTAGGATTATGTTACAGCTGTTTGTACATCCAACCAAATCTAACTGAACAGTTAACTGTTTTCCTGTATTGCACAAGTCTGATTGTAGCCAGAGTCATTAAAATATGATAATTGTACATGTGTGGATCAGTGCTCTGTAAAATAAAGTCAGATTTAATTATATGTGGTAAATATGGTGACCAAGCTTTCTGTAAGCTGTTAGAAATAATAATAATAATAGATTTAAATTCCAAATGGGCATTATATTTGTGAATGTCCATATATTACCTTTCTACATTTTTGTCTCCATTGATGGAGCCATGTTTGTCATGAGCCACTGTGTGACCTCTGTGCTTCATATGCAGCACTGTGTATAAATGAAAATACCAAGTGTGCTTGGATACACCCTCATCGCCTTGTCCTTATTATTACCTCTGTGCTGGTCTGTCCAATTTCTCCAGTGATGACTGTCAGTCTTTGATTTAACGAGGTATCTTGGCTGATTTACTATGAGCACTGACTTTCTTATTTCTGCACCTCCAAAAGATTCAGGATTTCATATTAATCGATACATTTCCAAGCTGTTTTCACACTTGTGCGTATGCAGTGTTAAAGGTCTTTTGTGGGTGGTTAATCACTGCTCATGTGCCGCAGTTGTATGGATGAGATGAATGCAGCGGGGGTTGTGAATGCCTGCAGGTTAAAATAAGAAAATACAGTAGTGTAGTATTGTTACAAAAGGAGACATTTTCCATTCAGAACATCAGATTTGAAAAAGAAAGAGCTGATATGAATGTTTTTTTAGGAATAAGAGCATAAACAAATGCCTAGTGTAAAGTTCTGGACAAAGACAATCTTCTAATCTGTAATTAACGACATTAGCATCTTACTGTATGAAACTACTGCTCACATATACTGCCTCAACTATTTATGGCATTTCTAATGTAAACAAAAGTGTTCAAATGGAGATGGTTTGCCTGCAAGGTCGCTATTTTCTCTCTGGGTAAATGTGGAAGTGTGTAACTAAAGTGTGTGGGCACTTATGTCACTGAGAAAACTGCTCTCAGCCAGCATTTGCATTGTTTTGATAATTAAAAACGATATTAACAATGGAAATAATCCGTGTAAATCTGTGGAAATGAGTTTCCTACGAGATTGAAATTCAACACATCAATTCATTTTGCTGCAGTGGACAGTTTCTGCAGATTTGTAAATGGCAGCAGTTGGCATGTGAAGTTATTCTCTGAGGTTTAATTTTAACAAGAATCGCAGTAAAAGAATTTGAGAAGAGAAGAAGATAGAAAGTAATCTGCTCAGACCGCAGTGCTTAGAAATACAGCTCGTCTGAAACAGTTTTCCTCAGGGCCTTTGGATGAATTCATGCGAATCACATGATGCCTGAGAGAGTGTATGCAGAGGTCAGAGCCTCTGTGACATGACAGACGCACACACACACACACACACACACACACACACACACACACACACATAAAAAAAAACACTTTTATCTTAACAGCCAGCATGATTCACACAGTTTGTCTTTTTGCTGTAAGAAGGATGGATTCAAGACTTTTCCTGACATGAAGCACCATGCTGTTAGCTGGTGTCGAGAGCTCTATCCTCTGGCCTCTCTCTCATCACATCTATCCACAACAGTGACAGTCACTGTAGGGGAAATAGTTCAGCGTGAGTTCAGCTGGTGTCATAACTGTCTGAAACAGTGATATCCTCCCATTGCCTGAGCTTACTGTGTTCTGTTTTAGATATAAGATCCTGGGTGTTTAGATCAGCAGTGTTTTCGGAGGCGCTCCTTTCTTCCCTTCCTGTAAAAGAAGCACAGCTACTTTGTTTTTTCTCAAGTTTCCCCGCTCGCCTCACTGGTGTATCCAGCTCCCTTTATTACCACATCGGTACAAGAGAGAAGCTGTTTTACTGCTGCTCTGGCTCAGTTTTCCATTCACAAAACCATTCTGGCAGCGTCCTGACTGTTATGACAGCACACTGACGGTCAGATTGTCCCCAAAGGAAATAAACCAATTCATCCAAAGCACAAGTGTGCTCATGGTGCATTCTGGGGAGCATGAGGAAAGATAATAAAGAAGCTTTTGTGTGGAGGATACATTGCTTCTCAATTGTCTGAGAGCATGTCTGCCTGTGTGTGCACACCATCTGGTACTTTGATGAAAGAAGATAATGATAAACCTTGTGCACACTATACTGTGTGTGTGTGTGTGCTCCTGCATATACATGTGTGTTGTAGGATAGCTGAGCCTAAGTGCCCGGTGTGTGTGAGCTCTGAAACAGTGTCCTTCCAAATCCTTGTCTGGATGCAAACGCAGCAGATGCAGGGCGCCTCCCTCTATCATGAACCGTGATCAGTAACACGTTTGACCTGCTGTCTGCTCGGTCAGGCCAACAGTATCGGCTGTTTGTACGTTTTACACAGTGAGCCACTGTCTGTGGTGTCAGAGCTCGAAGCCTTTTGTTACACTCCTGCCCTGAGGCTCTCCTAATAGCGTGCAGCCAAGATCTTTCCAGAGGGACGTATATGTTTTTACAGAATATAAAGCTGTGTCTTGCGGCCATGTTTTTGTAGCATAAGCTTTCTGTTGTACATGCTGCATTTAATTTGTAGACAGGTTTTGTTCTGCATGTCCTTCGAATGTTGTGTTTCCATTGTTCACTCACTAATTCAGCCACAATCTCACACAGTGAATCGTATCACTTACCTTTTCACAGAGAGTCAAATGGTTGCCAAATAATGTCTTCGTATTAGCAGGTAATCTCTTAAATGGACTGCCGTTATAGGACCAGGAAGCTGAGAGTTGTTGGGTGAAATAACCTCTGGTCATTTACTGCAGTTAGCCTCCCAATACTCAAAGCTATGCATGCCACATTGAGTGATGAAACACACACTATTATAAATGATGAAATGGGAGTTTTATCAGATATTGTGAGCAACACTGTCCCACACAGTGGTTTTAAGTTGTCTCTTGATTTTCCTGTTTCTCACATAGCAGCTGTAGTTTTGCTCCATTTATTGTGATTGGTTCTTAATTGGTCGTTCTTACTCTGCCTCTTCTTGGTTAGTGACTTCTAGGAGAACTGCTTGACATTTGTTGAGCAGAGAGCTATTATTCTCTACAGTAAAATGTTTCTCGCCAGTCCTCCTGGTCTGGGTCAAGTTTCTGTAGATTCCATTAAAATTGATTTGGATTTTGTTGAAGGTTTAACTTAATAAAGGTCAGAGGTTTCCTGTATTGTAATGCTTTCTGCTATCCTCTGGTGTCCTCCCTGCTCTGGGGCAAGCCAAGTTGTTGGAGTCTTAAATAATAACATACTGTAGAGCAGTACCATCTAGCAACCAGACCTTCCTCCTCAGTGACTTTGCTTGTTGGTCCAGGTCACAAAGTGAGACGACCAAAACCCTGGATAGCAGTGTCGGTTGGTCCACCAGTTTGTTCAAGACTGAAATGTCTCAACCATCAGATGTATGGTCAAACAGTTTTGTACAGATTCTTGATCCTCAGCGGATGAAGCTTGCTGATGTTCACCAACATGAGGCTGACTTTTGTGATTTTGAGTGAAGTATCTTGACAACTATTGGATGGATTGCCATGGAGATTGATACAGACCCCCTTTGGTGATCCTAAGACTTTTCATCTATCACCATCTTCAGGTCAAAAATGACATTTTGTCTAGTACTTTGGTTTGTGACCAAATATCTGCAAAACTGAAGACATTGCCATCACCCTTAGGCCCTTGATATTTAGTTCTAGCATGCTAACATGTTAAACTAAGATGATGAACATGGTAAACATTATACTCGCTAAACTTCAGCATGTTAGCATAGTCATTGTTAGTCTGCTGATGTTAGCATGTAAGTCAAACCACCCATAGCCTCAAAGATCTGCTTCCATGGCTGTGGCTTCTTTATTCATTTAGCAGTTATCCAAATGAAAACACTCTGTTGATTAGAGTAGATCTGCACATTTTGATGAGACTTAAACCATCTGCATACAAGATTACATCCCAAGCAATACTAATACAATGGTTTACAACTTGACATCCTCTTTGACGTTTATTTCCCCAACTCCTTTTCATATTTGATGCTGTTATTTTGCTTTTCATCACCAACCGTTCTACCTAAGAAGTCTATTTCTCAAAGAGGCAGGAAAATAGTCAGCAGAGTAACCCAGACACCTCTTTTTCCCAGAAACTTGCTCCAGCTCCCTCTGGACGGACCATAAGCACTCACATGTCAACTGTGCATGTAAACACCACCAATGTTTACGGTACTTACTAAGTTCACATCAGTTTGTTGAGCTGTGAGCACCTAAAAGAACCCATTTAATGTCATTATGAATGCAAGAAAATGTCATATTGTTACCCCAAATGAACTGATGATGGGTGTTTCGGGTGGGACTGATGTTTTTTTTTTTTGTTTGTTTACCTGATTTTCATTTGAGGGCAAGTCCTTCACAGGCTCTGCTGTAATGGGCTTTATGTTGGAGCCTGTCGAAGACACGTCTGTGAGTTTGCTACCACCATTTTACACTCTGACAGATGCCAGATGGTACAGGTGTGAAAGAGTGTGTTTGCTGGGATGCTTAAACTGTATCCAAAGGAAGACTGAGAAAGAATGAGAAAACATGGTATTATATTATCCGCCCATTTAAATTTAGTTTGGTCAAATGTGTGCGTGTCTGTCTTGGATCTACAGCCAACAGGAGTTGCTGAATTAGATTTATAATCGCAGTTATTCTGTATGTCTCAATAAGATCCAAGACTAAATTCAGGTCTCATGCAGAAAACCTCAGTCTAATAAATGAAAGTGTGGAGAACGTCTACATTTCTATTTGCAGAAAGTCTCCTGTGATCAGCAGCAATGTTCCAGATTTTTGGCACAGTTTAGTGGATCCAATTTAGTGTCCCCTCATTTCTTAAAAGGCTCATCTCAGAATGACAGTAATAGTTTAATGTGAGAAAAATTACACGTCTTGAGGCCAGAGTCGATTCCATTGCTTTTTAGAACTTAAAGTCTGTAATATACACAAAATTATACTGTATGTATATTCAATACACCGGAGCAGCATTTCTGTCCTTGATGCTGCTGCTCTGTCTCTCAGGTGTTTTAAATAAGGGGCCTCATTTATAAAATCAGTTTATGATCAATTTTGATCTTAAGTATGACTTAAACAGAAAAGCACATGTTAGTAGTTGCTTATAAGACCTTACATTAAGGTGGAAATGATCTCATCTGAAAGCAAAGTATTCTACTTGGCATAAGTCTTTTTCCTGCTTGTCATGCAGAGGCATTGCAGATTGGGATGCCTATGTGTCCACACCTGTGGGGATCTTTGCAGGAGATTTATGAACAGTTTGATAGGAATTATCAATTAAAGATGTGAGGAATTAGATAACCCAGTATCGCGCCACCGCATGTCAAACACACGCCAGTCCACCATGTCTGTGTCATGTAGCAATAATAATTACGTCTAGTTACACTTTCAAAATAAAGCTTACTGAGAAACATTTCAGGGAACAGTTTGGTTAGGTTTACACACTAAACCTCCTTGGTTAGGTTTTGGAAAAAATCATGTTTTTTGCTCGAAATAATATACAATCAACATTAACTTTTGGTTTCACACAGATTTGAACCGTGGTCTCCTTTGTTAAAGTTGTGTGTGTGTGTGTGTGTGTGTGTGTGTGTGTGTGTGTGTGTGTGTGTGTGTGTGTGTGTGATCCACCACTCTACCTTGACCTCTACCCTCCGATGGACTTGATTTCCCTTTATACTACATTTGTCCTTCGCTACCAGCATTATCTGGTACTTGCTGGTACTGTGCTTTCATACACGTGTGTACTTTGCATGTGTAGGCGAAGCAAACCAGCACTGGCATGCTATCATCTGGAGGATGAGCAGGAGTGGGACTGGGCTGGGATTTTTACTGTTTACTTTTCAATGCCACGGTTATGTATAACTTTTCTTTTTTTACCTTGTAGTTGAAGGTCAAACTGCTTAAGGAAGGGTTTTTTTATGCTCAGCATCTTTTATGAATCAAATGTAAGCACACCATTGGAAATCATCTTAAGTTCAAGTATAAATCTGAGAACAGTTTTATAAATGAGGCCCCAGGGCTTAACGTTTTTATATTTGCCACCGCCATTTATTGAATTAAACTGTAACTGCACTCTGATTTGTATTCTCCTGTTTCGTCCATTTTGTTCTATTTTTATCTTATTCTAATCTTCTACTTCTGTTGTCTTTTTAAATTGCCTTGCATTACTTTCCTGGATGCCTTTCATCTCAGGTAAAGTCTTGCTGTTGAAAGGTGTTGTACAATTAAACTTGGCTTGCCATTTTTGAATCACTAAAGTTAGACTATGAGTCTACAGTGAAAATGTTAACTGGGCATACTGTACATCACTGCAGAGCTTGTTTAAATGCCAGACACAGCACCAGCTCTTACCTCTCTCTACAGAGAGCAAGCATTCAGCTGCACTCCAACTTGACTTTGAAACAGTTCCCTGCTCTGAATTTTTTTTTTTTTTTTTTTCACTTATTAGTTTTTTTATATTGCATGGCCACAGTCCATTGACGTAGCAATGAAAGACACTTGCTATCTTCAGATTGTTTGTTTGTAGCTGCTTGCTGAAGATGTGTACGCATCTTAAACCTTGATTATGAGCCCAGGATCTTTATTGACGTGTTGTCAGGTGAGTTTGATGTACTGCAACAGTTACATGAACAATGCTAATACAGGCAGTGCAGCATTGAAGTTTGTTCTCATAATGATGTTGATGTGAACTGAGTCCAGAAACTGCATCACCACATCCTCATGTCTAAATGACTGACTTGGTTGATTGCCAATGACTCCCAAAATTGACATAAGTCACCAGAACGATGATGGCGTAAAATAGGTCAGTATTGGCTTTCAGGGCGGTCTCTTGGGTGAAAATCCTGTGTTTGTTTGACCCATCCATCTACCTGACATCCTCCATATGCTGCTCTCTTTACTAAATGACCAGACTTCCTCCTTTGCATGGACCAAATATTGTGGCCACTCGAGGTCGCCACCTAACAATACACAAAAATATGGGTTGGAGTAAACTACTTGTAAATGTATATGACCGTTTTTCTGGTGAGGACCAGCTCCCATCATGTTGCCCAATGGTCCACTTGCTAGTTGTGTATGACTGGCAGTTGTTTGTGGTGAAAGTAAAGGTATTCATGTTTTGTTTGTGAGCTGCTATGGGGCCAATAGATAGTCCAAAAATCCACCACTAAAGCACCCAAAGCATGTTTTTTCTACATTTTGGCTTCTAACCTAATCAAAACCTCCTCCCCTGATGTGGTGGAATAAAAAAAGATTAAAAAATGTAGTGACTTATAAGAAGTGCACTGCTCAGTCCCTCGAGCTGGAGGGTTAAAGGAAGGACAGAGAGAACAGGTGCTCAGTGGTTTGGTTCCTTTTTATGTCATTACACATCACTGCCCCTTTCCTGAGAAAAGCCTGAGAGACCACTCAACTGGGGCAACAGTACACTTTGTCACTGTTGCCTTCTTTTTGTGCTGTTGCTTCCTCTTCGTCTTTATTATATGTTCACCTTTCCTTTATCATTTTATTTATTTCACTTTACTTCAATCAACTACCGTCATGTTCCTTCTCCGCACAGCATTTTATTGCCTTCCTTCCTCTCCACAAACATTCCTGATCAGTGTATTAAAGCAGTGCTGAGCACTCAGGCTACAGTTGCCCCTATAACTCTTACGGGTTTCCCGCTCTCAGGGCCACTTCTCCACTGTTGCATGTCTATAATGGAGCCCCTGGGAGCCTGAGCCTCTGTCTCAACTAGAAAGGATTTACACAACTCAGCACTGATTGGGAACGCAATCCCAGCATCGCTGAGTCCAAGGGCAATAAGATGGCAGCCTGCTGACAGCGAACAGCTTTTTAAGGGGATCGCTGTCTTTCTCTCTTGCTGCTAAGGGGTATTTTAGGGGCATGTAACATGAACATAAAAAGGCCATAATAGAGGTGACTTACACTGTAAATGTTATTAAATAAAGTCAAACCTGATATTTGTTGAAGAATTCTTTAAGACTTGAACATTTCATCTCTGAGGATGTGAAATTTTAGCGAAACTGAAAAATCCACTGGCTGAGACCACTGAACACTGTAGCTGTTGGTGGGTGATTGTGTATTTCGGTGCAAACCAAACACCCTCAGAAATGTTTGCTTGAGTTATTTGTCGGTATCAATATCATCTTACAAACCTGAAAGGGTGGAGTTTTGGTTTATTTCTGCGGATGAGATTTTTTTTTTACCACCATGTACGAGTGAAGCACATTTGTGCAGTACAGCCCAGACAATAAGCCTGACAACAAAGAAACTAATCAAGCAATCATCTCAAGCAATAAAAGGGGGCAGAATCATATGGTAATGGTAGAAAACATTACATGTTTACCTGTTGGTAACACAAATATTCACTTTTTGCAAGGAGTTAAGGATGGGCATCCCTCTTGAGTCTCGTAAAGTATGGAGCCAGAAAGCGATTAGCCTAGCTTAGCATAAAGACTGAAGCAGGGGGAAACTACACACTTGAAAGTAAAATAAAATTTTAAAGCAGTTACTGTGCCAGTGTAAGCCCAGGCACATAAAACACATTCTCACGGCATTATTTCACACTAGTGTTGTTTCTTGAGTTATGTAGAGGGTAAATCTGGGGATGAATGATATAGCCTGAGCAATTTAAATAAGTGCCACTGTGTTGTGCGGCGAGAGTGAATCACCAGCACGCAGCCAAATTTAGAGTAATGGCTGTGCAGGCAAATAAAGATCCGGTCTTCTGCATTTTTTGGAATTTCATAGAGAGGATCAAGTGAGTCTAAACTATGAGCAGTGGTATGAGTCATCCCTGTAGTTTACCAGTTTTATTCACAGTTTATGCCACAGTCAGCGTATTATACATGTGTGTGGCCCTGTGGTTTTAGATGACTGAACTGGTGTCACTTGTCAAATAACGGCTTCTTCCCTGCTCATCTTGATGAGGGTGCTGAAAACAAAACTCTTAGTGTGTTGGGTTTTACCTTTGGGTTCATGAGGTGGTGAAATGCATTTGTGTAAATTAGTGAGCTTTATATTTATTTGTAGCTTTGGATAGAGCCAGGCTGGCTGTTTCCAGTCTTTACCCTAAGCTAAGCTCACCAGCTGGCACTGATAAAATTGATTGGCAGAAAAGTTTAGTTGCAACCTAAAATTTTAGAGAAACCAACATTGCCTTCAGACAGAGAATCGGCCTGGATATTCTGCTAATGTGTTCACTCATTCCAGCTCTAATGTAAATACTAAAACAGACCCAGTTAAATCTGCTTTCACTGCTTTTCAATCAGTCTGCAGATGGTATGCAGTGGCTTCCATTAGATGATCAGGGAAGGCACGTCTAGTGTAGGTCTTAATACTACTCAGCTGCCAACTGACAGTAGCATTCACTTCTGTGCCTGCTCTCCAGAGTATGGAAAGTACACATTACCATATCATAAGATTATAGTAAGCCATTTACTGGCTTTGCTGCTCTCAGCCTTGGAGGCAGCAAGATTTTTTTCAACAGTGAAAATCAGCATAAAGATCATGCAGTGGGCCACTGAATTATGCTCACTATCAACTCTGGAGTTGAGCCACAAAGAAGCGGGTGTTGTTTAAGACCACCATAAACCATCCGTTGACTTAATCACCTGCTACCCAGGAGCTCTGAGCTATATGTAAATATAAAACTAAAACGAAACATTATCAAGCACCAGCGTTACCAGACGCTGCCCTAGAAGCAGCAACCTTTCAGGACTGTTCGCTCAGTTGTTGCAATTTCTATCCCTTAGCTTAAAGTGACACCATCTTTTATTGATGTGGTGTTTCCCAAGCTGATATGGAACCTCTCTCAATAATTAATCTGACGCAAGGCCTGGCCAGCCAGAGGGAGCGGCGTGCTGCTGCTCATGCTCCACTAAGGACCACAGTGATCATTTGGCCCCAGTCTGGGTTATTTCCATCTCTCCGTTTATCACTTTTATTATAGCTGTGATGAAACACTGCGCGTGCTTCCATAAAGCACTTACGGGCCTCTGTTTAATACATTCCTTTCCCACTGACAGGCCTGCACTAATCTCATTTACCCATGAGTCACTGTGGCTAATACCACGGCTGCACGCATTGCTGCTCTTATCACTAACATGTCACATTTCTCATAAGGCACATATTACATACATGAACATGCATGTGCAGGTGCACACAAATCTCTACTGTTATTGCTACCACTGTTACTACAACCCTTACAACTGCTGGTACTACTAGCAGTTACCTTTACTACTGGTGCTACTGCCACAACAACTATTTACTGCTGTCCAGCTTTCTCCAATTTGACTAGTTATTAAAATCCATGAAGCAATCATCCATTTTTTACTGCTTGAGTCCAAGTTGCAATGGCAGATGTCCGTGTCCTCGGTCACAGACTGCAGCTCCTCCTGTGGGATACCACAAACTGAACGGGATGTTTTTTCTCTCCAGCGTCTTGTGTGTTGGCTCTGGGTCTCTGACTTATTGAATGTACCCAGAGGTGGAGGAGCAGCAGTTTTCTATGCAGTGGTCTTCTGGGGCTGTGGAAGCTCTGAGAAGGACATAGACTGAACAAAATGGTCAGGAGAGCTGGCTCTGTCCTGGACTGTCCTCTGGACACCATCGAGGATGTGGGTGAGAGCCAAACTGACATCAATCATGGACAACCCATCCCACCCCCTGCATGAGACAGTGGGGGCCCTAAGCAGCACCTTCAGCAGCAGACTGCTGCATCCACTCTGTAAGAAGGAACGCTTCATTCCAACCAACTGTTCAACTCTAGTTTAGTTTGTGTGATTCTATGTTTTCATCATCATGCCATTACATCTTGTGAATTATTACATTTTTTCTTAAATATTATATTCCTGTCTTCTTGTATCAAGTCTATGCATATACATATTTTTTCATCTATATACTGCTATATATATTTTTTTAACCAATGTGCAATACTGAAAAACACTGTACTCTCTTGTACTGAATGTATAAATACAGAGTTTTGATTTTTTTAATTTTCTGTTTTGTATTTTATTATTTTGTACTTTCTATGTCTTTTTATACTTCTGATACTACTGCTGCTGCCTGTAACACCCACATTTTCCCTATGGGGGATTAATAAAGTGTTATCTTATCTTATCTTATCTCATCTCATCTCATCTCATCTCATCTCATCTCATCTCATCTCATCTCATCTCATCTCATCTCATCTCATCTCATCTTATCTTATCTTATGCTGCTCTGAGCTCACTCCAGATTCACAAGCTTGTCACTCCATCCTTCAGGGTGAGACATCCACAATTTCATTATTTCAGTCACTACCTACAGCTCGTTATAGCAGGTGAGAGAGTTAACTGACCGGTACACCAAAACATTGGCACACACATAAGTGGAGCGGCTTGCTTCTTTGTCTCACACTTTAACATACCCTCACTCATGAACAGGACCCTGAGATATGATCTACCATTGTCTGGGGGACTGCCATGGCCTTTTGAGGTGCTCTCCCTCATTCTGTTTGCTTCCCGCTCTCACTCCAGTGCAGCGATCCTCAGCTGCACCTTGACTCTCTGCCCCTCAAAATCACAAACAAATTTGGTGACAGGACATTACCTTGGCAGAGTACAACACCCACTGAGAATGTGTTTGATTTGCATTTGATCTTAAAACACAACTTTGTCTCTGGTTACAAGCACCTGATGGCTCACAGCAGTGGCCCCATGGCCCTATATTCCCACAGCTACTCCTCAACTAGAGACCCCCAGTGGAGCTGTAAGGGCCACAAAGCATGTGTCAACTAGATGAGCAAACGCTTGCAAGAGTGAAAAGCTCATCCACAGTTCCACAAAAGATGGAATCTGCATTGTTCCTCCTGAATATGATGTTTGACAATCTGTGACAGCCTCTTTTCCACCATCACAAGCCTCATCTGCCGGGACGGTCTGAGGCCTGCCTCTTCTACGACAGTTTGCCAGAGCATCTTTGAGACCATCCTTCTTCCTTCAAACGTCTCCAGCACCCAAGCTTTTGCTTCTGTGACCTCAAAAGCTGCAGTGCTTGTGGTCGTTAACTGGCTGCTCATTCTTGAATCCCCCTAATGTTGTTCAGCTTTTTCGCCTCTGTGTTCATGTTTGTGATTCTAAGTCTCCAGCAGATTAAAATCAATTTCCATTAGGTGTTTAGATTATTTTGTCTAGTTCCTTAAATGCAGTGGTATGTAGAATTGCAAGATGGTTTAAAGACTGTCTCAGCTATCTTGGCCTGTCATCTGCTGTAAGTCTGTAAACACGTCCAAACCAATCAGATCTCATACACACCAAGACAAACATGCATACAGGACACATAGAGAACAGATACTCCTAACCAGAGAAAGCCAGTGAAATCAGATAGTAGACCTTAATGATTTCCCCATGAACTGGATGGTACGTGATGCTTTATCCTTATTTATAATTTGACCCTTAATCGAAGGAAAAAGATTCTGTTGTGTCTGAGAACCACAGAAAACAGACATCAGACAAAGAGTTTTTTTTAGAGCTTTGTCCTAATAGACTTCCTCAGATTTTTTTTAATCCTTATTCTACTCTTCTTTCACCTAGATTTCAATATTATTTCTGTGGTTTGTCTGTGGATTGTCTTTATTTTTATTTTTATCTTCATCCCCATCTTATTTTAAATTTGTTTTTTGTGTGTTTATGTTCATTCTGTTTTTTCTATGTAAAGCACCCACATGAAAGGTGCTATACAAAACGTTTATTCTTCTTGTTCTTGCTCTTGTTGTTGTTGTTCTTCTTCTTCTCCTTATTATTATTACTGTTATTGTCACATCTTTTAGTTCTATATTTAGATCATATTTCACCATGTTTGTTGATAACAGTAATTAGGAGGATGTTGCTCAAAGTCAGACTGGATCATATGGCAGAAATGCTTATAATGGTTTTATTGTGTAGTATAATTCATTGTATGGCTTTGAGTGATAACAAACAGCTCAACCTCAGTAGTATTTTATATTTTCAAAAGGAAATTTGAAAACCTTTGGGAAGTGTGATCATCTTTACACACCCGTACAACTGGGAGGCTGCCGGTGATGAACGCGGTTTAATTACTCTGGGAATTTGGTTTGGGTCGCTAAGTTTGATTAGTGGAAGAGCCATCAGTGGGTCTGTAATGGAAAAAAAAAATTCAGACATGAATAAGAACGTCATGAAAATCCTTCAGTCATTTAGTGACTTCAGCAGATTAAGAGCGAGCTGAATCTACATCTTGACTTGTTGACAAACATGAAAACTGTCTAGTCGGTATATTATATGCAGGAAAATAAACAGATTTTCATGTCTATTCAGCTACTTTTTTAACTTAAGTCTGTTAGTGACTGCATGTCAGTATAGTCTAATTCCAAATGAACCCAAATGAATGGGAAAACAAGCTGACACGAAGCTCATTAATAGCTCCAATTCTCTGCAATGCGATGTGATGAGATGACAGGAGGAAATGTTTAAGCCACGCTTTGTTTACTCTGAAATGTGATGTAGCATTTCAGATTAAGAGTCAACGCTGTTTTAAAAGCCCAATTACTCCAATCTCATTGAAGCACTCAGCCACAGTACCATGTGACGGGATTGGATATTTACATTCATTAGGGGTTACAGTTTAAAGATGTGCAAAGTACTTCACACAGTGCGGTGCGTCCTAAAGAATTAATTCACAATACGTTCTACAGTCAGTGTTAAGTCCTTATGTTGAGAATAAAAAAAAATCCCACTGCAAAGGCTGTTGTATAAGTTCTAACGTGTATAACCATTTATCTCCATAGCAGGTTATTTTATTTCCTGATTTCCCAATGCTCTCGCAATAAAATAGTTTTAATCCTAAAATAGCATGAATCTAATTATTCCCTCTACAGCAATAAAACCTAAGGGAATGAAAATTGTGAGAGTTGCAATTCCCACACTCAAATCACATGACCAGAAACCACATAAAAGATCTGCAGTTATCTGCTCAAAAACAATAAAACAGTGCTTTATCTGGCAACATATAGTGTTTCCTCTCTGTAGCCACCAGCGTATTGCAGCTTAGCTCTGGGTTTAAATCTCATAAGGATGTTGAAGAACACTTAACTTCAGATCAATAATGTTTCTGCCTCAGAGCCTGCCCTTGTGTCCCAGTGGGGCCCCGGTCAGCTCACTGAAGTTCAGTGTGTCTCATCAGTATGCAACACAACGCCACGTATACATTACAAGTGTTTGGTCAGCTGCCTATGGCCAAGAGAGACTTTGCTGCTTTAGTCTGCGGCTGTTTAGTGGAGCCAGACAATGAGTGTGGAGCAAATTCAGAGAGTGCGTCGATCTCATCGTTACAAACTGCATCAGAGTGCAGAGTCAGGTGAATTACCAGGAACAATAGGATTACCTGCACTCATTGTAATGCACGGTAGAAGACTCGAGATCAGGAGCTCTTTATTAAGTCGTACCATTAAAAATCTGTTGGAACATCTGATAAATCCATTGTGGGAAATGTGTGTGCTCGCGTTGTGCTGATGCAATGAAAAATCACTCCGGCTTGTTTTTGTGAGGACATTTTTACGAAGGAGTCCAGAATTCTTCATGAATGGCTTCTACTAAAACATTTCATTCCTGCTCATTTATTCGTTAAAGTGCTGGACCGAGATAAATCGCCCTGCCTCTCTGTTGTTGTTCCATAACTACTAACTTGGACATGAATCATCAGTAACTTCTCATATTCACACACATACACACACACACACTCAGGCATGGCATATAGAAACACAGGAAATAACAACATGATTAATTGGGAAGGCTTTTTTGGGCTTTGCTGTAGTTTACGCTACAGTGCAGAGCAGATGGAGGGAGTGGGAGGTACAGGCTCTGAAAATGTTGTGGATCTGGAGGTTTCACAGGTGTACCAACGGCATTTATAATAGAGCAAGAAGGATTGAGACTGCTTGTGTGTGTGTCTGTGTGTGCGTGTGTGTGAGACAGCACATGGATGTGTGTGCGTGTTTCTATTTTTGCTGCTGGGCTAGTCAGCAGGCCTGTCTCAGTGAGTCAGGGTGGATGTGGTGACAGTGACATACAGACACACTGACAGAGGAGATGGAGGGTCAGCCCGGTGCATCCTGGGAAAGGTCTGGGAAGTGTATAGCTTGACACAGGTGGACTGGATAGGTTTAGGGTTGTTAAACTCTGGCTCACAGATTTGATTAAAAAGCACTAGAAATGGATTTTTGTCATGAATAAGTTCCTTGATTCAACTCATGCATATGCCTCCTTGACGCAAAGATGGCATACTTTAATGTGATTTAACCTTTTCAACTGCTCTTCAGATCCTTTGGCAAGTTTATCATTACAGACTTTTGTTGTGTAGACAAGTAATTTAAAAAGATTAAGCAGGTACAGGACATGTGATTTAGTCAATAGGATTTAAGCAAATTTTAGAGGCAGCGCAATTACATAGAAAGTCAATGTAAAGACACCATCAGGCAAGAATTTAACTGGTTGGTGTGAATTTACAAGCGCTAAAAGAAACCTGGGGATTTATCAATCTGCTTCAAAATCATACAGAGATTAGAGGAAAGACTGGAGGGAAACAAAAGGAAAGAACTGGACTGATGGTGAGTTCATGGTTCAGGCAGAGGCCGATACACCGACCATGTCTGTGGGTGCGTGCCTGACATTAATGTCCCTATAGCCGTAACACTAGCATTACTAAAAAGCAATATTAGTCACAGATTGTTACAAGATGGATGTTTGCTCTGGATAGACAGCACAAAATTATTCTGGATTATTCTTTCACAAACCACTAAAAGGCTCCACTTGATCAATTGTTGTTGATGCACGCTGGTGAACATTTAACTTAATTTAAAAAAAAAAAAAAAAATTAAGTTAATTTTGAAATACGCATCCCTTCACATCTTGGCTATTTTATCATGAATGGCAATAAGTGCAGTTTGACTTTGACAATAGAACAATGCAAAGAGGTGCAATAACTCAGTCTTAGTGTGCCCTGACATTGTTCAGCCACACGCTGCCTCAGGGGTATTCATTCTGCCATTTGATCTGATATTGAGTGAAACAGAAGTGTGAACAGACTTCATTGCAGAGATTCCCACAGTGTCTAATGCATCTCAGCAGGGACTGTATCTGGGAGTGGTTCATACATGGAGCACTCCATCAATGCAGCTATTCTCCTGTCTTCTCTTTTTAATTGCTGTGCTGTGGCATGCTGTGTTGGGACAGATTCATCAGTGTCAGCTGGCCTTACTTGTTCTCTCACTCTCTCCTTCCTCTGTTTTCTCCCTCTGTTTATTTGGTTTTGTCTTTCTCTTCTCTTTTCCCCTTTCAGTTCTCATATATCTGCCTTTGAGTTTGTCTGTGTGTGCAGTTTTGTGTCACCTATGTGAATGCAGTCTCTCTTTTAAAGGGCATCGTAGGATATTTTGCAGGGAAGGAAGAAAAGCCAGAGCCTGTATGTACAGTGAGCATGGTACAGGTAGAGAAATCTGTTAAACTCAGTATGCAGGCATGCACACGTCTCCCTGGTGTAGATATCATTAACTTTAGTATCTACAGATGGAGGCATATAGATAGATTAGAAAAGTTGTGTGTAAAATGTTTGGGAATGTGTGTGTTAAAGCTTGCTTTTTAAAGCGAATAAGAGGCAGAACCTGATCACAAATTGACAGCTTAGTTCGACAGCTTGTGACTCGGCCAACTGTTTAGTCAGTATTTACTTTAGTAGCCAAGACTACCTCCCTCAGTATGTAACCTCAGTATGTTTAAAGCAAAAGTTCCACATTTAGATACAGTTAGATGAGAAGACTGACCCCACTCTCATCTCTTTCCTGTGCATATAAAGCCAAAGATGGTTAGCTTAAACTAGTGAAAAGACTGGAAAGAGAGAGAAATGGCTGCCCTGGCTGCTGTCCAACAGATAGTCCAAGAAATGAACAGATTAAACAAACAAGTTAGCTGTTTCCAGTCAAAATGCTATGTCTTAAAGTTATCCAGCAACTAGTTTCATATTTACTACACATGCAATAGCGCAGTATGGATCTGTATGTTGAACTCTGAAAGGAAACCATCCACCTATTCATCTGTGCAGCAGCCTTGGAGTCTGTTGGACACAGTTTCAGTCTACGACCTGAGTCTGTGCATACTGACCTACGATGCGGCTAGAACTATTTTAATAAGTCAGTGGATTAGTTCAGAGTTGAATTTTGCTGGCTATGAATCCAAAACCAAAGCTCCAATTACTGGCTCATGCTTTGTTATGCATTCAGGAGCAGCCTTGTTGCCACATATCTTATTGTTGCAGTTAAATTTAAGTAAAGACTTCATTAAAACTGGTTTTTAATGAGTCTTCTGGGGCAGATGCAGCTTTATGTAAGAGCCCCGCTCACTCTGAGTTTAACTGCTACTGCCAGGACAGCAGGCCTTTTTCCTCCCTTACTCTGTCTCACCTGATCAAGACTACACAGTACATTTTAATGTGGTTAGCATAACAACTTAGCTTATTTTCTTAGAGTTTTAATAACCCAACTAAAAATGCTCTGTAAATATTGTATTTCCAGGCTCTTTGATGACACAAAAAGGGTCAGATTTTTGTACTGCGTTGCACAACATGGGCTTCCTCTCCTTCTCAGCCGGTCCTTTCCTTTGCCTACACCTCGTCTCGCGTTTCCAGCTCTTTTTCTGCTGCAGAATTTCTCAAAGCTTTCACAGGTGGCTGCCACCTCAATATGAATATTTGATGGCCCTCATATATCTCCCTTGAGGGTAGTGAAATATTAAAACACTTTCTGGTGGCCGTTCGGACTCTAAAAAATGGACTTCCTGATGAGAGGGGGGAAAAAAAATCTTTTTGATGTGACACTCAATATGTTTAAATGTCCTCTTCATTTCATAACGTGTGATGTTGTTTACCACTCCGTCTGGGCAGAGTGTAAACTTTGGATCTGAGTGTTCACATATATGCACCACTGATCTGCAGGGGGTTCGTTAACTGTGGCTGTGAATATGCAAATGTTGAGATGGAGAGGAGGGAGGCTGTGGAGTCCTGTGAAATGATTAATATTTTCTAATTAACATTTTCTCTCTTTTATTCACATCTTTAATGTCCCTCAATTGCATGTACAACATATTCATTTTCTCGTACCATGTCTCTTTCAGCGGGATGCGAAGGGACAGTACCTGTTTGACCTCATCTGCCACCATCTCAACCTGCTGGAGAAAGACTACTTTGGCATTCGATATGTTGACCCAGACAAACAGAGGGTGAGTGTTCATTTTTAATAATACATCCAACCAGTTCACACAAAATACGTAATTTTCTGCTTTGAATTAACTAATAATTTGTGCACCCAAGTCCACAGAGCAAACCTCTTATCCCGTGAAGTACATTTTCGGTTGTCAAAGGTGATGCAGCGCTGTGTTTAACAGGCTGCACTCGATTTTGAGGATGATAATACTTTTCAAATGGAAATCTTAAAAGGTCCGAGTGAAGCTGATGCACGGATAAGAAGTCGTCTGTGGCCACCTGTTCTGCGGCTGTTCTGTGCATTGTCAGTCTTCACCATCTCTACACTTTTACGCTCATCACTTACACTTTCAGAGTCTTTACATCAGCAGGTAGAGCAGATCATCCATTAAGTCTCACAGGCAGTGACAGATACTTTTAGAAATGTTGTTCGGTGTAACTGCCAGGTCTTAATGCTTCTTTCCCCTTCTAATGAGTCCTTTTTCATATTCAGGACAGGTATGCCACCAGGTCAATTATGCAAGCTGGCAAAAGGCCGACCCCTTAGTCTGACGTGAATATCAGCCACAGAAATTAACTCAGCTCTTGGTGAATTTGCAGGTCTTGGACCTGGAGTATTTGTTAATCATCTGCTTTTGAACAATGGGATTACACATGCTTTCAAGGCTTGAAAATGTAATTCACTTTGCAGATTCTCAGCCATCTGAAAGACACTTTAAGAAGAAGTGAATGCAGGTGTTGCTAAAAAAAAAAAAAGCTAATAATTAACAGCTCACAGCATCATTGTTTTTTCCAGTTACTGCATTGTGAGTGTGGTGGATTGTCAGCGTGTCATCATCTCACTGATTAGAGCCAGTTTCCCCTCGTGATGTTTAAGCACTCTGACAGAAAACAGCACTCTCCTGATTATCTTCCAAACAGATTTCTTTCATCTCCTCTCTGCATGGTGACTGTGTTGGAGGTCTAAATACACAGAAGGCTAGGAGATGGGAGTAATTCTACTGTGCCTTCCAGCTATAGATTACAAGTCATCACGTTCTGCTGCTGAGCAATCAGACCCCAGACAGTTCAGCAGCTTTCAGATTCAAAAGTGCAGGTCTTAACTTGTCTTTCTCTCTTTCAGCATTGGTTGGAGTTTTCAAAGTCAATTGCCAAACAAATGAAATGTAAGTATTTCATTTCACATGCCTGATCAGTCCAATGTCCACATTTGAGCAATAATGTACTAAATATATCGTGCAAAAACGACAGAGACAAAGAAAAACATGCCAACCACATTAGAAACAATACATGACAATAGATTGTAAGCGTTTGTCTTTCTTTTCCAGCCCAGCCTCCATTCACCATGTGTTTGCGTGTCAAGTTTTACCCACCTGACCCTGCTGCCCTGAAAGAGGAAATCACCAGGTAAGATTTCAAAATAGCTTGGTGGGCTACAGGTGGAGAGGGTGGAGGTGAGGGAAGGATGGAGAGTTGTGGCATGTTTTTCAGCGATTTGGGGCCTACATTACCCACAGTGCAGCTCGACCACAGACAGTTTGGTCAGAGGTTCAGGTATGTTGTGCTACTGCTAGCGGCTAATGCGGCCTTGAGTTGAGGCATAAGGCTCAAGCCGTGATGAAGAGCGGACTGCAGAGTCCAGTTAAACCCACTTCCCTCTAACTCTGCACCCAAAGATTTTTTTCATTATCAAGCTTGTTGTCTTCAGACCCAAATAACGCTGACTGAAGTGGCATCACTTAAGGCAGTATATCAGCCTTCACAAAGCTTCCTCTGGTACCACAAAAGGCTTGATGCAGCTACTGTCACCTATGAAGTAATACTCCACAACACCTGTAAACATACACCTTCATTAATGAAGTTTTCCTTTAACTTTCATACACTCATGCATGGCTCACAAACATTGCACTGACGAGGAACTGATCCCGTGTTGCAAATCATAACTTGTGTGATGTAAATTTGGTGAAATGCACCAGCGTTTTCTGACTCAAACAAGCAGTAACATTCAGTATTCATCAAACCTTCCCACAGACAACCAGAACCTGAGAAATCCTTCTAGTATTGTTTTTCCTCTTGCTGCAGCTGCAGTTGATTCATTTCAGCTTCCTGTTGGTTTATTTCACCACACTCTGGTGGTATCAGAAGTAATGAAAAATAGAAAAAGTGATTTCTATTTTGAAAGAGAAAGTCGACAGAGGTGACCTATTAATAAGCTTCTTCTCAACTAGGGACAATTACATCATATTTTTTGGAAGTCATGACCACAGTGTAAAGAAAATGCTGACATAGAGCAAACATGAATAGCATAAAATCAGTCACTTGAAGACTGCTTTTATTGAACCAAAGGGAATGTCTCTATCTTCTGCCTTTCTATTAACTTCCTTGTCTCATAAAATCAGATCAAGAATATTCTCGTATTTGACTGTTATTATTTTATGCCTTTCCTGCCACTTTTTAGATAATTGAAAAATGAATAAGAGCCATTGAAGCGTAGTGGAGGTTTTCAAGAATGATATTTGCCTTTGTCTGAACTGTGAATCCTATCAGTACATACTTCTGAGATCTGTAGAAAACACTTTGTTGAGATAAAAACTGTGAAATTAAATAGCTTTTGGATCGTTTTTCATGACTTGCTTTCAGTGCACCTCCTTTATTATTTGAATATTATATATTTTAAAGTATTGTATTGAAAAGGCATGTAGTGATGCAGACAGAAGAAAAACTAGTGAGTCCATGTGCAGGAGGATTTGCGTATTCCCTTTTTCTATAAGCTGCAGTGTCATTAAGCTCATCGCCACTCTGCTGTACTGTGTGTAGCATCCTTGACAGCTGAACAAACTGCGGTGATGAGTGAGCCAGAGAGCTACCGAGCGCACAGATCCCTGTAAATCACATCCCTCGACGGGTTGCCACGCAGTGAAATCTCTTACTGGCAATCCAGCTCTTCTTGATAGAGCAGAGCGCCGGCGAGGGAGAGCTCCTCCATCCGCCGCCATCTGTTCTGACTGGAAGCTTTCACAGGCACACAAATACACACAGTAGTAGATAAGCAAAAACATGAAAGGTAACAAGATGTTGCCTCGATTTATGCTGCTTTTAGCTTTTCATTTTCTTTATATATAATTTCACAGCAAGGGGGTGGCAGGATTTATTAATGACTGGACAAATTAGACCAACTGACCAGAGGGATTCGTATTTGCCCATGTGCAGCTTCACGAGTTTCTACCATCCGCTGGGTGTTTAGCTGGCTATAAAGACTCTGCAGGGAATAAATGAAGGTCAATACTTCATCAATGTGTAACTTATAATTTACATTACAGACATCAAGTGATATCAAGTGATAACCTGAGGCTCAATTTACAGCCCAGCTCTACCCTACCCATACTATTTATTGCTTTGCTGCTTGGTGAGAAGCCGGCTCACAGGCATTTGAAATGAATGCTGGGTGGGAATTGACATATGAGTAATCTGTGGATGTTGTGGACGAGACCAGAAGATGAGTTGCTCCCAGCAGACAACAGTGCAAACTAGCAGTCATATTTTTAAATCATTGTCAATTCTCAAAATGATTATGCTCAAGCCCGAGTTGTGCCTTGAGGGCAGGATACATGTCCCATGTCTAATGTTCCAGTCAAAAACGTTGGATTGCCAATCGTGCAGTCATTAATTTTTTTCTAAATTGTAATTATAGATTAATTATAAATGAGTTGTGGAAGGGCTCCAGAGTAATGGAGTTGTCACACGCTATGTTTCTTTTACATTTCAGTGTAGAGCTACCAAGAAC
Organism: Chaetodon trifasciatus; assembly: GCA_037975065.1. Classification (NCBI taxonomy): domain Eukaryota; kingdom Metazoa; phylum Chordata; class Actinopteri; order Chaetodontiformes; family Chaetodontidae; genus Chaetodon; species Chaetodon trifasciatus. Next base: position 20,038,413 of record JBBMOE010000001.1, read on the forward strand.
ACTGTAGCCTGTCTGTAATAACCACAGACAGAGCAACTCAAGCAGACTCATGAATAACACAGGGAACTTGCCTCATTATGATTTTGATGATGATTTTTTGCTCTCTCAGCTGGTCAATGTGTGACTAAATGCTTGTTATATACATGCTAAACCATGTTAGCATGGTGAACATGGTAAACATTATAACTGCTCAACATAACCATTGCTAGTATCATCATTGTCAAAGTTAGCATTTAGCTCAAAGCACCACTGTGCTGAAGCACAGCCTCACAGAGCAGCTAGCATGGCTGTAGCTCTTTACAAAACACATTTTACAGTCGTCAGCCTCAGGTCCTAATTTTCTTAGTTTTCTCAAAATTTCATTGTCTAGCAACCACACCTTCAGCCTCCAGAGACACCTTCCTTCTAAACTGTAAACACCCAACATGAGTGTTGCCAAGAAAGGGAATGTCGATACTGATCCAATCTAAAGAACGACCCAAATCAGTTTCTCTGTGTTCCACTCCACAGATATCTCGTCTTCCTGCAGGTTAAGAGGGACCTCTACCACGGTCGCCTCCTGTGCAAGACATCAGATGCTGCTCTGTTGGCTGCCTACATATTACAAGGTATGACAAATACAGTCATCATTTATGCTGCAAAGCCTTCAACCAGACTGCTGTACCTTTATTTTAAATCAAACTCTCAAACAAGCCCAGATATCCTCACACCAGGCACACAGTGTGACCTTGACCAGAAAGCCAGGCAGTGTCATGGTGTCCCGCATTTCAGCAAATTACATATTTTATCTTGATCACCCATGTTTCCACTCATGTTTGAATGATCACCCCAAACTACAGCTGTAAACAACCCACCATATTTCCTCTCACAGAATTGTGTCTCCCACATATGACTGTATACAATATTCATAACGTTTGTGACCATCTCTACACTCTTTATGATTTCCATATGACCCCAACCTGTCAATAAACACTTGCCAGCTGTGCTCCATGTGTTTGTGTGCATGTTCACATTCTGCCATATGTGTACTTTACTGTGTGGGTGTGTGCAAATGTGCAATCACAGCATGTTCAGAGGTTGACAGCTTAAACTGCTCTTATCTTTGTTTGTTAAGGACCTTGAGAATCTTTTCTTTTTATCTTGGATTAAAAATATGAGTTTTGGTAAACCTAAGCGCAAGAAAAAGCCTTTTACACGCAATTATTCCTTAAAAAATTCAATGAAAAAGTGGGCATGTTTTGTAAAAGTTTCCATTTGACAGGCTCTTTTGGGCGTCAGGCTCATCAACATGCAGAGAGGTGAGATGCATTCAGGAACACTTTCCCTGTCATACACTGTGCCAACCAGCTATCCTGCCAACCATCTCTAAGCCAATCCCTGAATGTAAATGTTCTTGGCGTCTGTGTGTGGCCCTAAACACCATGAGACAGTGCATCAGTATATTGGAAGATATTATACTGGCTACTGGCCAGTATAATACTGACTTGCTTGTTATACCTGCAACATCTATGCAGGGTTATGTCGAGTGTAACTATTCACCTATTTATTTACACCATTACATAATTTGATGAAAACTGCAGCACTGGATAGCTGTATGTTTTTACAGGTAGCATAGTTATAGAGTATATAGTTTCATAAATCAGTGGCTGCCTGAGCTTTCTCTTTTTGTAAAGCATACCTTTACCAGGTGTTTCTGGCTTATAATGAGCACTCTTTGAGACTGACAATGTGTCAGACAAAAATCTGAATCCATACTGTCTGTGACACATTTAAACTTGAATGTATTTGATTGTCTAAAATGTATTTTTCAACAGCAATGGCTGCCTGAGCAGCACAGTGCTCCAGAGAGCAGGCAAGTAGCCAGACTCTCCGTGTGCTTCTCCACCGTCTGCAATCCGACGTCAGCGGTTTGTAAAGTAACGGCTGCTACAGCGATGCAGAGGACGCTGGCACTGGTTTTGTCATCAGAATAAACAAAGCATGGGGACGTCGGTCCATACACATTTTTGATGTTCTCATGGATGTAAAATGTCTGGACTGGAAATGGAAAGCATAAGATATGGGACTGCATTGCCTCAATGTTAACTCAGCTAAAACAGTGCAACTATAAAAGTCTCAATAATTCACAGCCCACTGGTTTGTAAGTCTTTTAAGTTATGTGGATCTTTGAGATCAGAGTGTTAGAGCTCCTGCTAACCAGCCCTGAACTATTCATTATTCACATCCATTGATGTTTTTGTGGCTGACTTTTTTGTGCACAGGTATAGTCACAACCTTGACTTCTTGGTCTTTGTCTTGTGTATTCTTCAAATTTACAGCCTGGACTTTTTTTCTCTGTTTCACAAAGAGTAAAATCACTAAATGCCCTTGGCAAAGTAAAAGAATTTAATAAATCTGATTGGAAGAAGTGACTGAAATTGTTTTTCATATCAAGGAAAGTTTGAGTTTCATGGTTGCTGCTACTTTTTTCTCAACTCATGAATCATCTGCTCACCCACCCACCCTGCCCACACGTGTGAGGTATGCACCACGTATTACTTAAACGTCCACATATTGTTGTATTTTGTACAACTTCTGGTACCTGCAGCCAGTGACATCTATAGTGTTCATCATCAAACATTCACCTTAACCTTTGCTTTGCTGTGTCTTTTCTCCCGCTTTTCCAGCTGAAATTGGCGACTACGACCCCGGGAAACACCCAGAGGGCTACAGCTCCAAGTTCCAGTTCTTCCCCAAGCACTCAGAGAAGTTGGAGCGGCGGATTGCTGAGATCCACAAGACTGAGCTGATGTAAGGTGACACCTGTCCATGTCCCTTTGTACCTGTGCACTCCTTCCCCCCTATAGCAGCCAGAGTGCAGGCATCACAGAAGCACATCTGACCATTGGTCCAACTCTTATAGTGCATCTTAAATTCATGTCAGTCATGCTGGGATGGTTTTAGGTCTCCATGTTATGTTACAGCATCACATCAAAGAAACATACTAATAATACAACAGATTGAGGCCAGAAATACATTCATTACACAGACACACACCAACATTTCTCAACTTTCATTGATATCAGATAAAAAACCCAAAAATGTAATACTTCCCTACATTGCTTCCTTCCAGGTAAAGCTTACATTTTCACCTTTCTTTATATTTATGTATGGTTCCCAGAGCTTAATGACATCTGTCTTAGGAACATTGCCATCGGCAATGTAAGTTAACCTTTCCAGACTGATACAATTTAACTTCCGTCCAACACCCTAATGTTGGAGCGCCTGAACTCTTTCTATATAGTGTAATAACTCTTTGCTTGGAGTCCCTCAGATATATTCCCAACACAAAGAGTTTGACATCTAAAGGGACTTTGGTGTTAAACATCTCTGACAAACATTTTCCAACATCCTTCTAGAAGTTTTGGACCTTTGGACAATCCCATAGACAGTGAAATATATCATCCAGACATTTAGTATTTAGTATTTCCAAAGTCCACCACAAAAATGTCTCAGTTGGGCTGAGACATTTTTGACTCATTGAAACCAAAAGAGGACATCTCGCATTCAGAACAGATCTACAAGTAGCTAATCTGATGATAATCTGATATGCAGAGCTGTAGGTTTGAAATTTCATAGCTACTTAATGTGCTGAGTATTTGTTTCTTTGATTGGCTCGTGTGTGGTTTCTTAAGAATGCAGTGTTGTTAACAGGCCTCACCTTCAGACTTCCCTCTGCAAAACAAAGCACTGACATATCTATGTAGTCCCTACATTTCACCAGTTTTGGAGGGCACTGTCTCACGCAGAGAAAGGCCTGGAGTGCTTGGTCAGCCTTTAATGGTCTGGTGAGTTTTTGTTTGCTCTCTTCGTGCTGATGACAGTTCAAAGACTCTGGCCACAGTTCACACAACTTTGTGCATTCTCACACTTTTTCTTGTGAGATGTTTCTGGATCCTTTTCCATGTTTGTGCTCTCTTTGAGCACTTTGGACCAGAGAGCTGAGGCTGCAGGGGTGCTGCGTGTTCCATCTTTTGGCAGTAAAAGGTCAGGTGTAATGGTGGGGGTGTTGGTTGAGGTGTCTGAGGTGGGGATGTCACAGTCTCCACTCATTGTGTGAGACACTTTGCCCTTCCCCTGGTCCATCTTTCAGAGAGGTGTTGTTGTGTGACTGACACTGTATAATGAGCAGAAGCGGCTTTACGCGATCCCAGGAAGGCTGTCCACCTTTAGACTTTAGACTGTATTATGCCGTAGGACTGGTGTGAATTTGTGCTTGTCAGTCATCTTCAGTCAACAGTGATCTTGGCCGAATTATTACATACAAATTCCAGAGCCCATCAATCTTGTTATTCAGCTCTACTTGTGCTTAGAGATCCGAGGTTATTTATAGTGTGTGACCTTTGTTTAATTCATTAGCACATAATTACCTTGAATCAGCTGCTGAACTGTGTGTGTGTGTGTGTGTGTGTGTGTGTTTTACATACACACACACACATGTGTGTGTAGTTTACATACACACACACACATACACACACACACACACACACACACACACACACACATTTGTGTTTCCAATGCTTTTGGTGATATTCCAGACTTACATTCATTTCCTGGAGACTTATCCAAGGCATAACCATAATCCAAGTCCTCACCCTAAATGATTTACATCATGGGGACTCCCTATAAGGAAGGCCAGTCCCAACTATGTCGCTATGTGAATAGATTTATTTCTCCACAACATGAGAAGTACTCACACACACACACATACACACACACACACACACACACACACACACACACACACACACACACACATACATACACTATATACAAACCAAATGGACACAGGCACTTGATCCTATACTGCCCTCTATTGTCCGTTTCCACGTTCTTGTTCGACAGCAGTTCTGAGCTAACAGCTGCGTCTCCTCATAGCCGTTTGACAGCTCAGAACACAGTTTCACCTGAAACCAGTTCAAGGAAAAGTGATCACAGTGCTTGCAGTATCCAAAACTATACAGTGCTGGGTGAAAGGGAGACATTTCCCTTCCCATTTATATTTGTTCCAAGGGGTAATGGAAAGAGATCAGGGTCATCTAAAATACCAGAGTGAAGGTGAACCAGCCTGTTTGAATAACACTAATCCCACTCAAACACCAGTCTCAGTAATGATTCACAAAACTGCAGACTGACTTGTAATCCTTTATTTCTTTTGGTCTGTGCCTGGGCTCTGACTACAACAGCTGTCTGATGATTAGTTACTGCTTTGGTCTTTGACCTGGCACAAATGGGATCAGCCAGGTCTCTGAAGAATGAGTCTAGCTTTAATCTTTCGACACAGTGACCATATTTGATTACAAGATGAAGATACCCGCTCTTTTTTTTATCCTGGCAGCTAAACTGTGCTGCTGGATGTAGACAGTTATTTTAACAACACAAGTTTTTAGCTGTAATAATAATGCATCATGAGGTTTTTTTCAGGTTCCCTAAATGAGCACTGATGCAGAGGAAGTGGATGGTTCCAGGCTTCTTTGGCAAGATTTTATTTTCTGTACCACATAAGACTTATCAAGGTCTATTCATTATTCATTTCGCCCAGTTATTCCTAAATCATCTCTGTGGGTCACTTTACATTTCACTGACAAAGACACGACAGATGGGCTGTATTTGCAAAATGACACACTGCAGTAAATCTTTTGGACACTAATCAAGAAGCCATATGTGTTCAGCTTGTGAAAGGAAAACGGTTCAGTTCCAAAATTCTGATTTCCCACTAAAAACTCTTCGGTTTCAGCTCAAAAATGAGCCCAAACTTTCAATCAAACGACGTCCTCTGAGTTGACAGATGGCCATGACAGAAGCCAGGATGCCAGTTAACTGACTTACTGTGTTTTTTCTCTCTCTCTCAGAGGTCAAAGTCCTGAAACGTCAGAGCTCAACTTCCTCCAGAAGGCTCAGATGCTGGAGACATACGGAGTGGACCCTCACCCATGCAAGGTGGGCTTTACAAAAGATTTCTTCTGTCATTATGAGTTTGTGCTTTTCATGAATTGACGTGTAAATTTAATACAATGATGAGATGAACTAAAAAGTCAATCATAAAATCCAGTTTTATACTCCTGTCTTGAAGGCATAATCTCACTGTAATTCTAATTCTGATTCTACGATGAGAAAAAACATGGGTTTATGTGCCTGTCAGGATGTGTCTGGCAACCCAGCTTTCCTGGCTTTCACTCCCTTTGGATTCACTGTGCTGCAAGGAAACCGGAGGGTCCATTTCCTCAAATGGTGAGTACAGTTAAAACTGGACATGATGCTAGATGATAATTGTGCAAGCCTACATTAGTGAGCAAGACTTTGTAGCTATTTGTATAAGCTCCATACAGACGGCAGCGATCACGCATGAATAAATATTTCAGCCATCTTGAGAGAGTGAAAACTTTAATCAATATACATCCTCCTTTAATTAACAGCTTGTACAAAGTAAAGCAAACTCAGCAAGCTGCTTCACATTCAAGTCCAGCTTTTCAAGTTTGTATGTCGACATAACACACGTAGTATGTCTTAGCTCCACTCTTCTTAAAAACAGATGTGCTTCAGAACATGTTGTTTAGGATGCCAGCAAAGGAAGTCCAAAAGAGCTTAAAGCAAAACTATTATTGTTCCAAACATGTTTCATTGTCTTCTAGATTTAGATTCTTAATCCTACAAGTGTTAAATGTATAATACTTTACACCCTGTCAGGTATTAAAGTAGTTCTAAATATCTAACTTGTGGGAAAATAATAAAAGATACGTGTTTGCATACTATTTCAATTATGAGAAATTATCAGGACACAGTTGAAATTGCATAAAAGAATTGAATTTGCATGAATTTGCCTTGAGAGAATACAACACAAATATGAAGCTTTTGTACATGTGGCTCCTGATGAAGCTCATATCGGTCCGCCAGGAGCAGCAGTGCTTTGGTGTGATGTGGCACAATGTGCTGGGTTGTGACACACTCAGACTTTTTGCCACACATTTTCTGTTACTAAACAGCTATGATGTAGATTTACTGGAAAAGCCACCAAGAGTTGTATTCACTTGGTGAGAGGCTTTCATTGGAAATGGGGGGCTGCCATTTTTGTTTATTTATCTGCAAACTGAGTGAAATATGAGGCAAAGAAACAAAAGTAGGCAGTGATCCATACGAGAAGACATTAGGAATCTTTTTGAGACCGCCGAGTCAACCAGCTGTGAAGCTGCATGCTCAGAAGTTGTGTTGTTTCAGAAATATCTTGTTTTATAAATTGCAGCTTATTCTGCCTGTTTTCTGTGACTGGGATCAATGTGTCTAGACTTTTCAACACAGCAATGAAACACTGTTGACCTGATTACTTTGCCTCAAGTCACAATTAATATTTCACCACCTTTATCCATTTCTGTCTCTCCCTTCTGTCTCTCTTTCTGCCTTCATCACTCTCTTTGTTCGTTCTTTCTCCTTACATCCATTTGTCATCATTTTCCTCTGTTTGTCCGTCCTTTGTTCTGTCTGTCTTTGTGTCTCATCTTCAGGGAGGAGGTGACCAAACTCAAGTTTGAAGCAAAGACATTCCATATATATGCAAATCAGAAGGAGGTATGTGTATGCATTATTAAAACGCTGCCTTTAGATGGTGGAGCTCACAAAGTTAAATGAGTGTGAGAGGAGACACTACCACCATGGAACCAATATAATCTGTCCTTAACAGTAAAGTAAACTGGGAATAATTTGACAAGAATGTGTTGGTGTTAAGTTTCAGCAGACAGAGGAGCAAAGGGAAGCCACTGTGTGAGAGGTGGTTAATATACTGCATGTCCTATGATGGAAATGTCTTGAAAATCACATAATGTGCTTATGAATTACTGTACTGGACTTGTTCCAGGATAAGAAGATCATACTGACATACTTTGCACCAACACCTGAGGCCTGTAAGCATCTGTGGAAGTGCGGAGTGGAGAATCAGGCCTTCTATAAGTGAGTCACAGCACCTGAAACACCGAACGGCAGAAAAGACATCATTCAGTTTACTTAATGCTTATGATTATGATGGTTTCTGTCCTTTTACTTACAGGTTGGAGAAGTCAAGTCAAGTCCGCACTGTGTCCAGTAGTAATCTGTTCTTCAAGGGTAGTCGCTTTAGATACAGGTATTCTAATGCTGTTGCAGTGTTTGTGTTAGTGCTTAGGTGTTATATGAATCACATATTAGCAGATTTTCTTTATGTTTTCTTAGTGGAAAGGTTGCAAAAGAGGTAATGGAACAAAGTGCCAAAATTAAGAGAGACCCCCCAGAGATACACAGGTCAGCATTCTTCTAAAATATTCCTCTAGAGTGATCTGAGTACATGAACACAGTAATGTCATGAATTGTGTTCATGTGTATCCAATGTGGCCAATGTGCTGCTTGTGTGTGTCTCTTTTCAGGGCTGGCATGGTACCAAGCAGGAGCTGTCCATCCATCACCCACGGCCCTCGATTGACCAGTGTGCCCAGGACTCGACGGAGAGCTGTGCACATCTCCATCATGGAGGGTAAAACACACACTCAAAAGAAGAGCAAAATGCTGTAAAAGAAAGGGTGTGAGCCCTCAGGCTCTCTGGCAACATCAGAGGGGGGCGAGTGAGCAATAGGCTACCTTCCTCTGTATGAAGCAGATGTTCGGTCAGTACATCATGTCCAGTTTAAGAGGTGCCCCCACAGCCCTGTCAGACGAAGGGCCCCTTTATCCAACCATATCTACCACCCATCATATTACAAATGTGTTCATTTGAATTCATTTTAAACTGAATGTTAGACAACACCATCAAATATATAAAAGTCTAACTATTTAAATCCATTTCTTTGAGCTGTTTGGACCTCTCTGCTCACTTGCTAACTAGTTTTCATGCACAGCACCTTGTGCTGAGTTTGACTCAATATGTAGATTTTTTAAGTCGAAGAGTCACTCCACAGACTTTCCATGTAGGGTTCAACTTGGCAGCTGGAGTTGGAATTCACATGTTCATGTGACTCGATCTGCTGTGAATGACACACACACCTTTGTAACACCCTCACACAATGTTAACACACTCACACATGCATACATATCCTGTTTAGACAAAGTAGCCTTTCCATGTCAACAATCCCAGACTTGTGTGTCAGTCATTCTGTCTTCACTCTGTGTGATAGGCCTATCTCGCTCATTCTCTCTTGGATGTGCGCTCTCTGAAAAACACACACACACACACACACACACACACACACACACACACACACAAAGAAGCACCCGTCAGCCAGTGGCCGTGGGCATTATTTTGACACGAGAAAGTCACCCTTCAGTTTATAAAGGGCACTTACTGTCCTCCCTTTCCTCCAACAGGCTATTAACCTTTTACCAATGCTGCCACTGTGAGTGGGTTTGCTCTCAGTACAACAGCCTGGCTAAAACTAAGCTTATAACATAATCTGTTCCCAACAAAACAAGGTCTTTTGTCAAACTAGCGCCCCTCTTGTCATTGACATGGAGAGCAGCCTCTGACATTGCACCCCACTGTTGCAACACTGAAACAAACCCCCTGTGTTTTGTCCTGTTGCTCTGTGTGCACTGGTATTTCCACTGGTAATAATATCTCAGCCTGAAAATAGCTCCTGCTGTCAGGGGCCATGCCGTGTGTGTCACAGCTGACAGCAGGGGAGGGGCGAGGTGAACTGTGGCACAAGTGGACCACATTCCTTGGCCTTGTCTTTCACTCTCTGTCTGTCTTTCCATTTATCTTTGGCTGTCAGTCTGCCTGCCAGCATGAGGGGAGCTGGCTGTGGAGAAGGGAGGGCTGCTTAGCTAGCCAGCCACAGCCGGAGACAAAGACAGACAGCGGGAGAGGAGAGAGAGACAGAGAGAGAGAGAGAAAGAGAGAGAGGAGAGGCAGAGACAAAGAGAAAGAGAGCATTAGAAGTGTGTTTGAACACAGTTAGGGTTAGACTGGTGGTTTTCGCTCTCCTTGAACCATGGTGAAATGTCTGATCCGGATCAAGACCAAGGTGAACGTTCACCTGCGCATGATTAACCACTGCTATCGAGATGTGAAGGTGCGCGTGCTGTCTCTTGGACCCAGGCTCTTGGGCAAAGCTCTGGGGGTCCTCCCACTCTTCCCTGCCCTCCCTGGGGGTTCCTCCACCTCAGGCTCTGGTCCTGGGTTGGGACAGAGCTCCAGGACCCCGTCAAGGTTAGCTGTCCCACCCCAAGTCTACGGCAGCTGCCCAGCAGCCAACCATGCAGGTAAAAACACGGGCTGGTTTCGTCATGCAGGACTTATGGAGTGCAGTGGGTGCTGCGTTTGAATGGAGCAGCTCTGAAAAGTTCGAAGTTGGATGACTTTCTCCTGAAGAATAGAGTCTGAACAATGAGCCAAATGTTTCAACCAAATGGATATTACATGGAATGACCTAATAACATGTTGTTGAAGTCTAATGCCATGGATATCAAATTTTAAAACTTTATATTGTCATTCTGTAGCTTCCAGACAGAATGAGGATCAAGGGAGAGCTGATTTCTCAGAGGATGTTGCTCTAATGTTTCAGTCTTTAAGGTTCAGGTTTCCTCTTGTAAGTATTTCACTTCTGGCCACATCAGAATAATTAATGTTGGTGCAGAGTTCAGCAGAGGTACTATGTACTTGCATATTCTGGCAGGCCAGCAAGTCAGGCTCAGCATCAAATAGCCTGAACATAATTTCCCCTCAAATCTCCTCTTTTGAGTGCTTAAAAAACAGGGACAGGTTCTATATAGTCACACATTTGCATCAGTGACTTGAAATAATAATGAGCTCTTTTCCTTCACCTCTCTTCAGTTTATAGAACAGAAAACAGTAGAAAAAACTGAAGCAGCAAACTGTCATTAAGTAGGACGTGCACAGAAAGAAATTAAGAGTCTGAACTCTAAGTGCTGTGGTAAATTCATTCAAGCAATAATACAGAGAAATATTTTAATTATCCATAATTGTACTTATCTAGAGTATACGCATGTCTGCTTTTCATGTGTTCGACGGAACTGTGCAAAATATGAAAACTCTTTTTGAAAGGGTGAGAGTGGGGAGATTGAACTGATTTACTCCCAGTGTGTCCACCTCACAGAAAACAGAGAAGCTGCTGTTGAGAGTTTTGTGATTCAGTTTTTACAGAGAAAGAAGCTTTCGCCTTCTGAGACAAACTGGAATATGTCCTTTCTTGAATGCTACATTTTCTTATGAGTCTCAGGAGGTCTAAAATATATGAAAGTCATATCAGAGTCTCTCTTCAGATGTCAGTGTGTCTTGGTATTAAATAAATGTTCCTGATCAGCTGCCTTCTTCTGCTGTGTCTTGTCAGGTCTGGAGTCCCTTCGAGACAGCGCCCACTCCACGCCTGTGCGCTCCGTCTCCCACAACGAGTCCTTCATGTCCTCTCGGGGCCAGATGGTGGACGGCAGCGAGGCGAGCACGTCAGCAGTCATCTCCGACGAGGCCTACAGCCCCTCAGACAGTGTGCTGCCTACGCCTGTGGCCGAGCACGGGATGGAGATGCCTTTGGCTCGTCACCTCAACGGTGCTCCCTGCAGCATCGATGAGGAGAAGGATTCCGAGGCGGGCGCATCGAAGGAGGGGCAGGGGGCGGATTTCACATCCGGCAGGAGAGCACTGCGTATGGTCAGGAGCAGGCCCTCGCCGCCGAGCGACGTAGAGGAGCTGAATAAGTTCATCCTGAGCGTATTGCGTTTGTTCCTGGTTACCATCGGACTGCTGTTTGCCCTGCTGCTGCTCCTCATCATGCTGACAGAGTCGGACCTGGACATTGCCTTCCTTAGAGACATCCGCAAGACACCTGAATTCCAGCAGTTCCACTTTGAATACTTCTGCCCTCTGCGGCGCTGGTTCGCCTGTAAGTTACGATGGATAGGCGGATTCCTCATCAGCAAGTGAGGCGACGAGAGATGACAGAGGGACACAACGCAGGCCTCCACTGACAGAGGTGGGACAGTGAAACAGAGAGGGAGGGAGGGGGGAGAGGGGAGGAAACAGATGGTGGCCCTGTTCACAATATCAACTCTGCTTCTCCCAGGAAGGCGTCCCTGTCACAAGCCACGGACTGATGAGCCTTGTTCATCATATTTGAGCATCACTGCGAGGAAAGGAAATCTCATTTTATTTTGAAAGTTCAGGTCATCCCAAGGCATTTTCTTTTTCACAGTCACATTAACAGGGTTTAATTTAAACAGTGAAAGGGACAAGCAAGTCTGACAGGCTTCGCCTCTTCAACCACAGATAACAGCCTTTATTTTTGTAGTAATTTATATGTTGGTGCCACATCATCGTAAGACAGAGGGACCTGATGTGATGGAGTGTGTGTTGTGTGCGGGCAGTGGGGGTGGGGGGTTTGGGTTTTCCATATTTCACAGCCAACAACAACATTCATTATGATAAAATGAAATTACGGTCGCTGCAGTGAGGTTGAAGCTGCTGCCTTGAGTTGTGGGGGTTAGACAAAGTGTGAAAATGGAAAACCGAGCAGCACTTACTGAATGTAGACCAGTCCTGAGTCAAATAATACTTGCAAATATTAAAGTTTCACCTTTAAGTGATGGACAACTGCTGTGCTATACAACCCAACATGTGGTACACTGAATGGAAGCAGACTGGTTACAGTAGCTATTTGACCCAGGACTGATGTTGGTGCTGCTTGTCAGAGGGCTTGAATGATTATTTTTGTATTACATGTGGTCAGACATCCATTAACAGCGTGCTCACGTTACCATTTTTGTCCAGCCACAAGAGCACCAATGAAGCTTTGTCGTCCAGTGACTATAAATAAATTGTAAGGATTTAAATAATGGAGGTGGTAGTTACTGATTTTATAACATAGCAGCCAAATAATCCTAATAGCTACAATCAACTTCTGTGTATAAGGAACAGTTGTCACTTTGCCGTAGTTACTTTTCCAGTAGTTGTGAAGGCAATGGGACTATGTGAGCTCACCCTGTAGTGATAGTGAAGTGTTTGGTTAGCTCTTTGACTCCCACACTGTGTAGAAGGAGTTTATCTTGATGTGCAATACTGTTAATACAAAAAAAACCCCAACATCCTCTCCAGTAAAGCAAATCTGACCTTGTTTTAACTTTGTAAGTGCAAAAATTAGTGCTATTTCCCCACAGTATACAGTTAAGCGAGCTTGTTTTTAGTTCAAGACCCATGTGGAGTGGATCATTGAGCCCTGCTGTGTTCAGATTTCTGCATTTATCTGTAAAGGCTGAATATATTTAAATCACATTTCCATTTTTGTACAAACTGATGTCTGGTCAACATGTGGAGATTTCCTCACAGTGACTTTGAAGCATTATTTTTGCAGTGGATATATAGTTTCAGCCTGCTGCTTACAAGAGCGCCTAAGATAAAGTCATGTTTACTGCAATCGTCATCATCACACCTACCAAAGAAACCTCTGTTGTCTGATATTTCTGTCAGTTTGCGTCAACAGATGGAAACTCTGATCGTCTGTTGTCCTCCTCCAGCCTTATTACGTATGCGTTACTTCACAGTTTAGCCTGCAGTGCGTCTTTACAGCTCAGAGCAATTGACAGTATCATTTAAAACCGTAAAGTCCGTCTGTGACAGTTAACTATTGGTCCTCTTAACAAGTCACAAACAGTTGATTAGGAAGTGTACATGCTGTGTGTCAGTGGTACTTATAGGCTGATCAGCAGCTATACAACATTACACCTAAAAAAAGGAATTAAAAAGGATGTATTATTTATGCAATAAGAGGGATGTTTTAGGAAAGTGATTGGCTGAGGGGTTTAGGATATGTAGGTGCCTGTAGGCAGTTTGGAAAATGACCATTAATATGAATCTTTCCAAAACCAAAACAAAAACCCAGTTTAAAGGTTAACACAGAAACAGGACTTTGAGAATCCCTTTAGTATTAAATACCAAGGCTTCAAATGTTGATTTTATTTTCGTACAGTATTGACATTTTCAGACTGAGAAACCCTCATATTATTTTTTGTGGTGGGTTTCAGACTTGATAAATGACTGATGTGTGTGCTTTAACTCAGATGGTGCTCAGTAGGTTTTTGATGGATGTGTTAGGTGAAAGGTGATCATGTATGAAAAAAATGGCCGTTGGAGGCGGAAAAATAATTTTTTACTTCTAATAATTTGAACTTTAAAGTCTCACTTTATTTGAGCAATAAATATTAGATAATGTAACAAATATTAATAACCACAAACTACAAACTAATGTTTGTCTCTGTCTGCTAGACATGCAAAATGTCTTTTCAGTCCCCTCAGAACAACAGCCTGTAGATGCATGTGTGAAGGGAATGGTGCCCACTGTTACCGACTACCCACCATGTCAGAGATACTTCTCCAAAATATCTGTCAAAATAACAATAATAAAAAAAAAACATTTTCATGTAAATCCTGTTTGATTGTTGCCTAATCCTAGACTGCTCTTCCTTGACTCAATTTATAGAGGCAGAGTAAGTTTTCTTGTGAAAGTAAATGTAAATGAAGTCAACACATCTGACAGTGGATAAGTTTTCACTTTACCACAATGAAAGTGGAGCTGTTTTGTATTTTTAGCTCATTTTAACAGCAGAAGTAGCATATTCAACTACCTGAATCTTTCTTTTTGCAATGGAGTTCAAGTTGTTTTTTGTATTGCTAAAATCAGTTTCAGATCACGTGAACTGGCACAGTGCTAAAGAGAGGTGACAGCTCCATCGACACTATTGTACTCATTTTACTGAATAATGTAAACAGGAATAAGACCTTGGATGGGGTCTTACTGTAAGCTTCCTTCCTGTACCATGGAAATGTCTCTGTAAGCATGTGTTCTGCATTTATTACCTCCAAGACAGCTTATTTCCAATCACTGACTGAAGACTGGTGTAATCTATTTATGAATAAATATAATCTATTCTTGACATCTGGCAGCGAGTCTGGTTACAAGTTCAATCCTGAAATCACAGAAGAAACAACCCAGACCAGCACCTCTGAGGTTTTTCAGCATGCCCCGCTTGACACAATATATTCTACTATGTCACAATGCTGCCATCTTAAGGTGACGATAATACTACCACTGCTGCAGTTTATAGCACTCACAGCATTTGCTATAAAAACATCTCTCTTCACCCCATTTGCACAACACAGTTTTACCACAGGCACTTCTCAGAGTCCAAATTGTTTAACTGTTTCAAACTCACTGCATCACTCATAAACAATAGAGAGGGAACCCACTGTAGAAACTGCTTGGGTTCTGGAAGACACTTGGAGTACAACAAAACTGCAAATGTGACAACTGAGAAATATAGAGCAAAAGTCAATAGCACAAACTCATCAACAGCCACGTTCCATATTTGCTACCTACAGTGCCTGAACAATGTTTTCAAACTCTTGCACTTTCCTTTTTATTCTGATCACACTGGATGTATTCAGGATATTTCTTATTGATTAACAGAAAAAGCAAAACTGAGCTTTTCACCCTTGTAGTAAATGCTGCATTTGGTAAATGCCAAGCACCGCACATGAGGGAAAACACACCATCTCCACCATGAAGGCTGGCAGTGGCAGCGTCATGCTGTGCGGCGGCTTCTCTACAACAAAGCCTGACAGCTTGTGGAGGGAGAGAGTAAAATCAATGCTGCAAGAATCCCTGAGCAAAACCCGCTGCCATCCTCTACAGAACTGTAACTTAAGATTTATTTTCCAGCAGGACAACAAACCCAAACATGGAACTAATTCTAAACAGGAGAGGCTTCAAAACAACACAGCATCATCCTGGAGTCCAGACCTCTATTCAGTCCAGAATCTGTGGCAGAACACTGCTCAATGTCAGTCCCCACGCAAGTTTGAGCAGTTTGACAAAATGTGTTTTACTGCATCTTTAATTAGAGCAGGATGCTTCACAGCTGACTGGTCAACAGTTGGACAATACTGACCCAAAACAGCAATAAATAAATGTATTTTATTGTGAATATTGAGGAAGAAAATTCCTGTGTTATTGTTTGCACATTGTAGGAGTATAAATTTGATATTTCATTACCTTACAGGTGTGTTACTAAGAATTATGACAATACTGCATTAAAGCTCTATAGAGATCCAGAGGGGAGAAAAAGCAAGAGACGACTGTAACAACTGGTTTCCAGCAGTGAGATATCCATGTACCCTTTGTGAGTTGGACACCTTCGCTGTGACAAAACTACTCCCTTACATGAACTTGTTCTTCCTGTGTGACTGTAAGCAGCNTTCAGGTTTTTCATACTTACAGATGTTTGCTCCACATCACTACTCTGAACATCCTCCTCCTCCTCCTCCTCCTCCTCCTCCTCCTTGATGTCGACTCTGTTATATTGACTGTTTTCGGCATCGTGTGTGTTTGTTCTCTACAAACAAAACATGGTCTTACTGAAAGAAGCAAACAAACAAAACATACAATAACGCTACTGCTGTTTCTCAGGTGCTTTTTACCTTCTTCTTCTGTGGTGTTTCACCCGTGTTGCCTTCAGGAGAGTACATGAGGCGTTTTGGTGCGAGGGCCGTTCGTGCTGATCGTCGGACTGCTCCCTCCAGATCCACAGGGGTCATTTCCTGCTTCTTTAACAGCAAAATATCGCGTCTCTCAACTTTTCCGCCAAAGCAAACGTTTCAGTAAAATTACGACACATTTGCTTACTGATGTCTGTTACCAGAGTAACTACAGAACCGTACGACAGTTTAGCTCCCAAACGTTGCCGGTGTTCATGATACTCAGTAGCTACCTTGCACAGATAAGACGGATTGACAAAAACGAATGTAAAATTTCAACTCACCAACTGCGCTAACTTGACAACCGCTTCGCGTTTTGTTCGTCTTGTCGCCATAGTAATGCCCTTATAGCAACACGTAGTAATTATTTCTTCGACAGAACCGGTGACAAATTCACACTTCACTAGTCGTCAGTGTTGTTATACTGCACGACTAGGAACAATTCGCGCCACATGCTAGAAATGTTTTGTAACTATCCCCGCCCCTCTGCGTTGTGAAACAGAATTGTAGTAGCTCATTGGTTACTCATGTTCACATAATCAGAATCGGGGGCTATTCTCCGATGCCAACAGCCAATGAATTCCTTACATTTTGACTGACGTCTCACCGCGTTCTCCCAGGTCGCAAATCTTTTTCTTTCTTAGGATAGCGAAGTCATATCCCGACCAACTCTGTCTCTGATTGGCTAGTGTTCAGACAGAGTGAGATTGGTTACTGTTGGGGAAATAACAGAATGCACCAATCAGAGGTAGGGCAGGGCGGGTCATACCTTCGCCATCCTATGAAAAAAATTGTGCTTCGCATCCATAAAGTGATTATTGCGCCACCCTCTGTCAAGTGTGCCCAATATCCGTTGTAGACCTTAAAATAATTTTAATATATAGGTAATTCTGAGCCATTTAATAATGAAAAGCCCAAATGCATAAGGAGAAAACAATTTATTAGCAAAAAAAGGCTTTGTGGACCTTTTGAGTATATATTGTAGAAAATGCCCTTGTTTAGTCCACACATGCAGTTCAACATGCTTCACAGGAAAGTTATGCAACACACTCTTGTGTATGTATGTAATCCACCGGAGATGCACCATAGCTAAATGTACAAGAATGCGTTGAACAGGGAAGCTTTGAGCTTGTAACATGTGATTGTGATCATGTGAAGCAAAATTTCTTATAAAGTAACAAATAGATTGCTGAATTTTTACCGATGGTAATAATGTGTAGCTATTTGTGTTCATGGCATTACACAGGATGATACTGAACATACTGTTGACAAATCATGTGTCAACATAAAACATTTCAGGGAACACAAAAACACAGACATCACGTCGACTCCACTGATGTTGTCTCTGGGTGACATTTTCCCGAGTTTTAACAGCCCTCCACATTGTTGCCACGTTCTCCTCAAACTAAAGGTAGAGGGTAGGAAGAGCATGCAGCCAGTCCACACATGTTTTTTCCTCGCTCAATCAAAAAATATCTGATGGAATAAAAAAGAAAGGTGTCTACAGAAAATCATAACAAGCCATCACAATGAAATACAGGCACTGACACAGACTATATTTACCCATCAATACCCCAGGCTGTGCCCCAAGAGTTCTTCACAATCCAATATGGCGTGTCGTTCTCTTCAATGCCATAACCCACAGCCAGGACTGCGTGATTCACCTTGTCTGGTGTGTTCTCACACTGTGTGCTAAACAGACAACACTGATACTTTTAGATCAATGGAGAATATGTTTTTTGTAGGGTGAGTGGGCTGCTATCCTCCCCCAATATCACGTTACATCCTGCGTATGCAAACGTGTGCTGAGTAGCTTTTTCTGTAGATATTTTTATGACAGTCCAAGGTCTAGCCATGAAACAAACACAGGCTGAGCTTCATAAATAAAACATAAGATCTAAGCATTTTTAAAAGTGGCTCATTTGTCTCCAGTTACAGAACATTCATATGACTAAGATGTTGTGATCTCTACAGTGAATATTAGCACGGTTATGATAAAGAGGAGAGAAGATTGAGTTAAGTGAACCACTACTGCTACTAAATTGAAAGCACCATAACAAATGAGCCATCAGACTGTCTCAGTGGTCAACCTATGAATAGCTCCTTATTAGGGATGGACATGCTCCAAGCCAGCAGGCAGCACACTGTGTGATGAAAGGCCTGGTAGCAAGAGGACTTTTATTCTGGTCACCACACTGGCAGTAAATCCAACAAAGGTTTCTGATAAAAATGCACAAAATGTTCTACATGCAGAGGTAAAACTGCCTTCACTCTTGTCATTATACTTCAAATCAAGAGGAGGTTATCTTTCCTGACAAAACTCTGAAATATTGTGCTCTAATGTAGGTAGAAGCAGATTTCTGTCACATCCTACCAACAGCCATCAACCAGGTGCAGCATTGTGGGTGGGCCTGACGCCCCTGACGGTGGCAACTTGTACAACTGACCCATCCGAAATGACTGGGAGAACATGTATTTTCATATTCCTTATTAATCAAATGAATTCTTAAATGCGCAAAGAATTAAAAAAAATTGTAAAAGACAACATTTTTTAGGTTGCTATCATGTGTGAAGTCTGGATGAATCACTGCCTAATTTCATAGCTGCAAATGCATTTACTGTTGATGCTAGAAGAAAGTACAAAACAATGTAGGTAAGACGAGAAGCAGAGCTGCAAATTCCTGCCTGCCTTAATTGTCTCTATATTGCCTTGAAAGCATGGACTGTCTCTGTTGAGACACGCTCATGAATTGACGGTGCAGTGCAAGCTCTCTCTTGCTAAAAGTCAATCTAGCTGACTCAGTACTCACTCAATCCCTCCCTCTGATGATCCAACCAGATCATCAGGAGAAGATGCTATTTCCTTAAGTAGAATTAAAATGTCAGTGCTCTGAACGAATGAATGGAAAGGACTAAACAATTGAAAGCAGTAAATTAACATGTTAGACAGGCTCATGTTTCATTTTTGTACTCCCATGTGTGCTCCTTGTAGGCTGATAATTACAGACTGTTGAGGGTAAATAATAAGCTATCTCAGCATTGAAAATGTTTTAGAAAAAGTGTTATAATTAACCAGACGTGCTAGTCGCCTTCCACACCATGATATCAGCAATTTCTGTTTTAGCGAGTTGGATCAGTTGGAAACCATCGAAGGAAGGCAAACAGCTTTAACTTCTGTAATTAAAAGGACCAGCCAAAATGACTTTGGCTCCTCCAAAGCTCTGGCATCATGCCTGCCATCAGCTAAGATTTTGGTCACTGCAGATTTCACTGAGTAGCCTTTTTAGTTCCACAATCCTCTTCTGAGATTAAGTAACTTCTGTGCTGGTGGATTTCTGAACAAAAATCCCACGACTACTATAAATGTTTCCAGAAGGCAAAAGGGACAGAAACAAGGTGGCCACAGGTCTTCTCAAGATTTCTAACCACAAATTATTTGTGGGCAATAGTAAAGATGTAAATGTTTGTCGAGTGATTGAGGTTTTCAGTTCACCTGGCGTAAACACCTTCTTTGTAGTGCATAAATTCAGACGTGACATCAAAGGCGAAGGACACTGGGTTGAGCCTGGCCACAGCATCAACCATGGCCTTTTCATCATACTGTGGATGGACCAACACACACAAATTAAACAGTAAAATGCAGTTAAAGGGTAAAATAGTAGCAATCAAGTACATTAGACTGTAATTGTGTTAACTGCAGTGGCACAGTGTCGCATGATTATAAGGTAATTTGCCTATAGGCTACTAAAATAGCTGCTTCTTGTTTCTTCCTCTTCTCAGTTTACCTGAAGAAAACATGGTTAGCTGTACCTGATTATGAATTTTATAGTCCAGCTGTCATTTCTTTAAGGAAGCTTCATTACAATTTCCGGCATGATATAACGTCACACATGTGCACGTGCTAACTCACGCGTGTTATGTTGACAACATCCAGGACAAAAGCAGCTGCCAGTGCAGGATCAAAATGGCAAAAGTCATCCTAAGACAGGAAGGAGAAAATTCACACAGAGGAAGTTTTTTACATCAAAATAATTACAGTGAGACATCTTTTCAGGAAAGTCATACATAGCCTTTGTAGGGATAGTCCTCCTCTGTCATGAGACCGTCGTTGTACTTGATGTATTCAAACGCCTGGCTGGGGAGCCCACTGAAACAAACCAGGAGGTGTTTAACTGTCTGAGGCCTTACACATATGTATTCTTGTTATTACTATAACTTTGATGTCTTATAAAAACAAACTGATGTTACTTACCCAAAGCATCCATGATTGTTGAAGTCTTTGGCACAGTCTATCAGCTGCTGCTCAGACTGATACAGACACAAACTGCATCATGCATTTATACACAGCTGCACTGCAGTTCACACTACAGCTCCAATGATGCAAAGAATCAGAGAGTGAAACAGAGATTTCTTCTGCAAATATTACTAAAAAATAGTCAGACAGATCTCACCAGAGGTATAAGCTTTCCTGTAGCAATGGCGTTCACTGACTCCAAACAGCCAGTGGTAGAGAAGGTCCAGCAGCTTCCACACTGGCCCTAAAGATGCAAACACAGTAGAAGTCAAACAGCTGATAATTCACTCATGTTAAAGTGAAGCTGATTTTACACATGAAGGTCAACTGCCTGTGAAAACAGAGACTGTATCTCTGATGGAGCTTTGGAAAGTGATAGAAATTGACCCTGTCGATGTCATTATGGTTCAGACTGCAAACTTAGAAAAAGTTAGCATGTGTTACAAATATACATATACATATAAAAAAGGTGGAAGATATTTTCCATCTGTCTCTCACAAGGTTCCTGACTTTCCAGCATTAGAACTTAATTGCTGAGTACTACTTTACAGTAATAATCCCACTTCAATTACAGAATGTAGTGTCACATTCAAAATAAGTAACAACACTGGCTGCTGTTTTTGTCATTTACTCACAAATTAGTCAAGCAACATTAATAAATCATAGAACTACCCATATATTTGATCAGTTGAACTGCTACTACAACATTAGTTGCTCTTTCTTTTATTAGTACTGCAGTAGCTTTGGTCCAAAATGATATACAAATGAGGGACGAGCCCTCAAGTAAGTGCAGCAGCACTCAATTCCAGTTGGTTCATGCATATGTTCTGATTAAAGTCCTTGTCCACATTTTTTCTTCCTGATTCCCCAAGATTGCAGTAATAGTGCTTTATGTTCAACATATTGAGATACCTGGTTCTTCACAGGAGTCACAAAGTTGCCCTTCATTCTCCAGTCTACAGACTCGGGGTATGGGCCAGTCCTGCTGACATGCCCCCCTTTAGTGACAGAGCAGTTCTACAAGAGGCCAGAATCACGAGACTGTCATAAAAAAACACTCACATATGAAAGCAGCAGCTGCATAAAGTGTATTGTATTATGAGATGCACTGTACCTGAGCCTCTGTCAAAAGAAACAATTTCCTGAACTCCTCAAATGTCATGTCTGAAAATTGATTCAGGCCCACTAGATTTGAAAATGAAAAACGGTGTGAGAACATGTCTTTCAGAACCTCAGAGATCTAACAGCTCACCCTCTGAGGTCATAATCTGCACATTACACATCATGAGACAGGAGTTAGTGCAGAGCTGTACTTGTGAAGGAGTGATTCCCAGCATTGTGATGATCAACTGTCCTCTTATTCTCAGTGAATATGTGGAGCCGGTGGTAAAACTCCTCAGTGTCGTAAACTTTGTTGTGCTGCATGTAAAAAACAGAAATGCTGCAGCATACATAGAGGAAAGAACTGAGGTTTAAAAAGCTTCTTATGAAAGCATTCAAACACGAACATTGATATGATGTACTCACCTGAGACATCCACTCTTTGAACTGATGTTCCTCTGATAGGACAGAGAATGAAGTGGTCAGTTAATAAAGCAGCAATCAAGCAGCAAAATTTAATCCTGAAGACATTTGTGATAGGGGGATTTAACAAAGTGCATTTACTCTAGTACTATTCTTAAGTACAAATTTGAAGTACTAGTGCTTGGCTTTAGTATTTCTATTTAATGGTACTTATACTCCACAAGGGACATTGTATTTTTTCACTAAACTGCATTTATCTGATGGCTGTACTTACTTTAAGACTGAGATTTTACATGCAACACATTTGACAAGTTTCTAAAATACACACATGTACTACCCAACAGTACATACAGTAAAATGGTTACAATTAGCACCTCCTCGACCAAGTAAAACACTGAAGTGACGCTTACACATGAATGCATTAGTAATCATAATAACATATAATAATATAAGACTAGCAGGGGCTGTTTTCTCCATTATGAGTACTTTGACACTTAAATGCATTTTGAAAAGGCATACTTTTACTTAAGCATGTGACATTTTTACAGTTTTTCTCAGTCATTTTGTTGCACTTCTAGAATCATCCTAAACATTTGCAAACCATTTTATTTGGACAAAACCTTTAGTTAGTCTCCCAAAAGTCAATTTTTATGTCAATTAAATACAATAATAATACTTACTTATTTACAAATAAGATGCCACAAAATAATTCACAATGCTGTCAGTTTATGGCAGTGCACTCTGTAAGTGTTTTCTGATGTGACTAAGGCTAAAATTTGGATGATGGTGACTGAAAATGCACAAAGCTGCACTTTGTCAATGTTACACTTTAAGATGTTGACTGCAAGACAATGGACAGGATTCATCTTTATGCCTTCATGCTTTGTACTGGAATTAGTTGATAGACCATGTCAAGACAGGAAATAAAAAACAGGCTGATTAACAGCACTGCACAGCACAAAGGTAAAAATACACAAGTAGAAAGATGAACATAGGTGCAGGTAGTTCTGCTCAGACAGAGCTGATGGCTTGTATGCTGAAGGGTCACGAGATGCACCTGAGAGCTACCTGAGAAAACTCTTCATACCTTCCCCTGAAAGTCAAGCATGTCATCATAATGCGCTTCACAGATTATGACAACTGCTTCAACCATTTTGCATGTGATGCTTATACAGTCAACTTAAATGACTTGTTTTAGGGGTACGACGGAGAACAACAGAGAGCCAGTACAAAACATTATGATCAACACGGCAGCAGCAGCCGACAATGCGCAAAACAGCAGACCATTGTCGGCTACAGATTTGCAGGAATGCGCCGAAACATTTGCCGTTTTTCGCTTTTATGATGCGCACTAAGACTCGATAATGTGAAGAAGTAGTTCAGAGATTTTCAAAGTGACTCAGAAAAAGTGTACTACAGGATGTTTACTTGTCATGTTGAAGTGTTCATGTATATTGCAGAAACATTCATGCTACTTTTACTCGAGTTAAGAAGCTGAACTGTTCTTCCTCCAGCGCTGATGACGGCGAACAGACATCACTGCGCGCCTTCAGTCTGCTGCACACGCTGCCTTCACCTGTGGTTTCACCGTCTGCCTTCAAATCCTGTGCAGCGACTCAAGTGTTAACGAAATCAAGCCGGTAAACTTCACGATTGTTCACTTACCTTCCGGTGAGATTAACAGTGTGGAAAGAACTAAAGTAAAACCGGCGGTGATGAAGCAGGCTGCACGGAGCGCCATAGTGTCCCCACACACTCCAACAAGCTGTGAGAGCAGAGCATCACATGACTGGGCTCCTTAGAATAAACCCTCCTCACCCCCCAAGCAAAGCAGTTTATGAGCTGCTGCATTTTGCAGTGTAAAACAACCACGGCAGCCTCAGACACACTTCTCCCCCTGAGAAAGAATAGATTTATTAACAAGAGGTAATCAGGAAAGAATACACTTTTATACAAAACTGGAAATACTACTCAAGCTGTTGAAGTAGACTGAAAGATAATTCTCATACCACTGGGTATTGCTCACTGCAAACATTTGATGTGCCTTTTAGAGGGTAAAGATTCATGTGCAAGGGTGGGGTTTAAATACAGTACACATACTGTGCTAGATATAGATTGATTTGAACACATGAAAGTGGTCCATGCCTGCCACTTAAGCTTTAGGTGTTTTTCTATACAAAGCCTGTAAAAAATACCTATAAATATTCCAAGAAGAAGCACAATATTACTACTGTATAGTTCCTGCTAACACATTGGAATAGACAGGATAGAGAATGTGTTACACTTACAAGTTGTTTTCAACATTTGTTTTAAAGTATCATACACAGAAAAGTTATTACAGAGTTGAACGATCATAAGGATAACACATTTCGAGGGATATGTTTTGAACACATTGCACGTTAGGAAATGCATCAGACTGCCTGTACACAGTACTGTACACAGCAAATATTTCTGCTTCATTGGCAAATCGTAGAACAAAATAGTTTACATACTTTTGTGGTATATAATCCATTTCATGATTAAGGCAAAACCATAATGCACTGGCCAAAGAGGATTAGCCGTAAAAACTATGCTCTTAGTGTCTGAGTGTAGAAGCTGGGAATTTGACTTCCTGAAGTGGCTCAATATTGGTTACATCTGCTACATACACTGCCCGGTGCTTATACTATATGTACATCATGTTGCCCACCAGGGGAGTAAGGTGATAGTAAGCAAAGCATAAAAACCATCTCTCTGAACTGAAAACATGTTCCAGCTCAATCAGAAGTCAGCAGGTGATCGTGTACCAGTTTGACTCCAACAACCTCTGACCCTTGTCATTTAGTGGCTACATAAAACAACAGCGCACATGGTTCAACTTCAGCCACAGAAGCAGTCCCACCTACATTATTTCTCAAGTTTTCGAGTCTAAATTTCACAATCTTAACATTTGAATCCTCCAGATTTTTATGAACTCAAACTTCATTTTTGATCCAATTTGTCAGAGCATTTTTCCTGCAGTAGTCATTCTGTGTTTTTACATTCAGTAATTAGTAGGTCTGAGTGTTACTGGTGGAGTCCGCCATTGTTAAATGTTGGGGGTTTGCAAATTTAATTGAGTGATCATGCAGCTAGGAGATTAGCAGATATTCATATTAAGATGTACACTTGAGGACAAACAGGCTGGAGAAATGGCGCCTGTACCAATCAGGCAGAGGGTTTGCATGTGGAATAGTTTAAAGACGACTGCAGCCATGTACAAACGTCTGACTGTGACATCTGAGCAGGAAAGTGGGAGCTGATCATAATGTGTCCGATGCAGCCACCATCTCTCATGAATGAGAGCCTTTTTATGCTGCACATTCCCATTAGGATGCGACTAAATATCAAGTCTTTGCACTCTCTCATCTGTTTATTCTGTGGCTGAAAATAACTTTATCATAAAATGGTATTTAAGACAATAAATAACATATAAATACTCTGTAACTATATAAATAAAACCTCTCTGGGCTTCTACTCAGTCTCTAATAACGATTATACACAACAAGTCCATTGGGGAGCACATACTAGAAGGGCACAGCCTACTGTGTCTAATACAAATAATAGTATATGTACATTATGATATATTGTTCCTGTTCAGTCCATATGAGTGTTGAGAGAGACAGAAATCCTCTTCACGATGAAGTTTTGGGCTCGATTCTCAGAGACGCTTCATACAGGCTCTCCTCATCCAGCGCAGTGCTGCTGTCCAACAGGTACTTTGCAACCTAAAGCAATAATGAACACCGACGAAGCAGTTTGTTCAAGACTTCTTCAGTTTTTCTGACTCAACATTTGGAATATGTCGAATGACACAATTTTACAATTTAAACTTAAAAAGACTCCATAATAAACAGAAAGATGCATTAACAAAGGTGATCGAGATCTGTAGCAGTATCATGGAAGAAAAATCTGTCTGATTTATATGACAAGCAGTTGTTAAAGAAAAGCACCCTCCCCCTGCACTTTGAGTTTCGGGTTCCATGTTTGAATACCGTTAGCCAAAACCAACAGATGCAAACAATCCTTCATACCCTCAGCTAAAGCTCTGCTAAACCCCAGCAGTAAAAATTCAAATCAGCCCAACCACACTTTGTGAATATTAATAGAAATATACCATTAGAAGAACTAAAATGATATTACAAAACTAGTCTATTTATACCTCCAAACATATAATTCAAGTCTACAGCTGCTGAAAAAGTAGATTATACACAGTAAAATAGAGACAGAAAATAATCTCACCTTTGGTTGATAATCAATCTTGTAAGCTGTTTGCTGAAACTGCCGTATTTCTCTGATAATGTGAGATATCTGACAACAAATGAAGGAAAATCATATAAAATTCAACCTTGCAGGGTTGTATTGTCCACAAGAGACGAAGCACATATTGCTGACAACACAAACGGAACACAAAGAGTTTTGAGACCAGAAACAATATCAAGTTATTGTATACACTTCAGCTCACTGGTGTTCCTTACCATTCTCATCTTGGAGAAGTTGACCAGGTTGTCCTCGGTGTAGTTGGGCGTCCCCTCTTCGATGAAGGCCAGGTCAGTCAGGTACATTCCCAGGTAGGGAACACAGGGAGGGTCACAGCTGGGGAGAAAGGGCGGCTCAGATACAGAGATATAATACTCAAATGTAAAGGACCACAGGGCAGTGACAAGATTTAGATACTCACTTCTTCAGAGCTTCTCTCAGGTTTTTGAATCGTCCCTCTGAGGACACCAGCTTCTGTAACTTGTCGATCACAGTCTTTGTCTGGAAAATGAATCACAGTAAAACTGTTAATGCCAGAGGCCAGAAATGTAACATTTTCAATACTAGTAATAAAAACAAAAGTATGAGTGAAATGCTCACTATGGCAAGCGATAAAAAGCTTTTTGGGAAATACTGTACACTATCACATCTGCATGCTAAATATGAGGCTAGAACCAGGAGGCAATTAGCTTAGCTTAGCATAAAGTTTAACAACAACCAAAGTGTGTGCTTGTGGTTTTACGGGAGTTATGTGCTGGTACTATTCCTTGGCCAAGAGAAGAACAAAAAGCCTTCAACTGTAGAAAATATAGGTGATGTTCAGGTGCCAGCTGAACTTTACTGATTACTTGAAAATCAAAGCTAAAACCTGGAAGTCCTCCACCCCGGAGAAATATCAGTTAACTTCACTGCTGGAAGAACATGCGAGCAATGACGGATACCTGCTTGGAGACTTTGAGCCAGGTCTTCTTGAGGCGGAAGATGGAGCTGCGGTTGAGGGAGGACGTAATCTCCAGCATGGCGTTGTAGTTATGGAGGCAGCGGCAGATGTCGGCCACTGCTACCCATTTCTCAATCACCGCCACTCGCATGTTCACATCGTCCCATTGCAGGATCTCTGTGGCGATCTTGTTGCTGATCTGCCAAAAGAAAAATACATGGTGATAATAATGACTATCTATCTATCTATCTATCTATCTATCTATCTATCTATCTATCTATCTATAAGACACATTCATCTTTTTATTCAGAACATCAGAGTAAACACATACATCGTTGAAATGCTTGGTTGTTTTCATAATGTACGGAGTTCTCTCGTTCTTGTCGTTCTTCATCCAGCCTTGACCAAAGAACTCCCTGTGGAAAAAATATATGTTTTTTAAGTAATGAACAATGAAAAACACACCAACATTCTGCACTCGTGTGTTTGCACACATGTACACACGTGGACTCACTCGTATGGGATGACCTTGAAGACCAGGTGGTCCAGCAGTGTGAGCTGCTCAGCTATCTCCAGGGCAGAGTGGCTCTCAAACGGCTCAGTCTTACAGTCCTCTATGGCCTGACACACACACACACACACACACAGTGAAAAGCATTACAGCTTAAGCACAAATCGTCTCTACGGGACAACCAGTAATTTCAAGGAAATAGGTTTTTTTTTTTTTACTGTGGCCTTTGTGATCTTTCTCTCACCATCTGTGTGATCTCTTCCAGGCTGACCTGGTTATCTCCAGGGTCCTCCTGAGTGAGAGTCCTACATACAGAAAAAGAAAAGTGCCATTATTTGACAGTTTTATCCATAATTGTCATGACCCAAAGAGACATAAATGGATTTCACTTGTCGGAAAGTGTGTGCTTGACCCAGTGCACTGCGTATTCTTTTGGCTTTGGTTCCACAGGCTGATAATATTTAGCAGCAATACCACATGCTGACAGGGTGGTTATATTACCCCCTTTAGTGGGGTTTCCACTCCAGTTTTGGCATGTTAAACCAATGCAAATGCTTGCTTTTCCCAGAGGAACAAATCAGAAAGTGCTGCGCCAAAAAAAAGAGTGGCAGGCATCTTCTTTTTGCCGCTCCAGTGCCAGCGTAAGGGTCTATTTTATGTTCAAAGAAATCAGTGAAACTTTTCACCGTCTACAGGGTGCTGACATACAGATGTGTCACATATGACTGTCTGTGCGATCAAGCGATAGTTACGAAAAAACAGACCTGATAATGTTGGCAGCTGCCTTTCTTTCCTGTGTCAGGAGCTCTGGGTCATGCATCACCTCCTCCAGGAAGCCAATTACCCGCGTCTTCAGCTCTGTGTTCAGCTCAAAGTCCTGAGGAACAACAGCAGAGTTATTACAGAAGTGTTATTTTCTTCTGCAAAGGCACAGAAAGCTGGTAAGAAAACGCTCGAAGGAAAAGGTGAACTGTACCTGTGAGTGTTTGGAGACCCAGTGACGCAGCACATTCAGGACTCTGTTTGTGGCAGCTCTTCTGATGACAAACTCTTTGTCCCCATTCCTCTGGTCTGTAGGAAAACCTGGAACCAGGTTGAATAAAGTTACAGTCAAACTGAATTCCTTCACCACAGAGCAATAGGCTAAACATGAAACACTATAGCTTTTACCTGCATACTCATTCTTTTACATCGTTCCTGTATGAAAAAGCTGTTTATTTGAGCATTGAAAAATTATTAAAGTGTTCATAACTGGTCAAACACTGTTCAATAGATATGAATGTGCATTAAGAGTGTTTTTGAGGCCCTGACCACAATCATGTCTGTATCTCCCTCATTCATCCTGTGATATTCCTTTAAATGAAGCAATATAAAACAGTTGAAAAGTGGATATCACTGAAACAGGTGCTTAAATGATGGCATAAAATAAACAAGGGACTCCAGATGTCATTTGTTTGGAGGCCCCCTGGTGGTCATGCCGCATTACACCACTTATGCTTTGGACCAATGATTTGACTTTAAATAATGACTTTATTTGATCTGTGTCACAATCTTTTGCCAGAGGTGTGCCTTAATGATGAAACCATAGATGAATTACAAAATAATCAGTTTTCTGATCAATAAATTTTTACTAGATTTTAACTTTTGTAATTAGATTACAAAAGATTACTTTTGATTATATAATATCTAAATGAGAGGGACAACAGCGGACACAGGAAGCTTCCAAATAGTCCTCTACAAGCCTGGCTATTGGTCAGCAGAAGGACCATCCCCTCATGTGACTCACCTGTGCTGGCGAGCGACATACGACGGTACTTCTCCTTGGTGGGCGTGCCTTCATTGGCACCAGCGGTGGCGATGGCGAAGGCCGAGGCAGCAGAAAGTGCACTGCGGTTGTTGTCCAGCTCCCGGCAAGATGATACCACCATGCCATTGTTGAAGGAAAACAGGGAAAACTCTGCAGGGAGGGAAACAAAACAGAAAGAAACAAAGATTAAAATCCTTAATTCTCCTTCATTGCTGTTATTAAAAAGTTAAAGGATACTCAGACTAAACTGAGAACATCTCATTCTGACAAACACCTCTGTTACAATCCGTTAAGTGTTCATTTCCAACCCGCTGACAGCATTGTGCTGAAAGGGAAACTGCTGGTGGCTCATCGAAGGCGATTTGATTTCTCGTGTGAAGCGCATTGGACACATTAAGTGTGTAATCAAACAAAGTTGTTGACCAGTGGAGGGCAGCAGAGAGCTTAGACAGACGCAGCACAGTGTGTCCTGCAGCTCGTGCAGTGACAGTGTACGCTCCACTGTGTCTGCCTCTCCATTCCCTCCCTTCCTCCCTGCCTTCCTCCGTTCAGCCGGGGGCGGTATGGAAGAACATGCACATCGTTGCTAAGGTACAAGGTTTCCTTCCACCTACTCACACAAGGCACTGGCTTCCCTTGTATCCAGCACCGTGGGAAGAGAACACACTGGGGATGAATTGTGCCTGACTACCTACGGGGTGGATGCTCCCTCTCTGTGTGATGTGGGGAGGGCCAGGAGGCTGTGGGTGGTTTTTATCAGGACCTTATTTGGCTATAGTTACGCTTGTCATTTTCTGAAAAAAGTTTGCTATATAGTCTACTGGCAGGGTTTATTTAGCTCTAAGAATGACTCTTCTCATCTTTGCACCTTTCACATGCACAAGCTGACACTGCTGGATGGTAAAAATGGATCTGATGGTTAAAATCACCCTGAACTCTCAACATTTTTGATCTGAACCTTTTCCTACTAACCTGAGTCAGCTGCCAATTTCACCTTCTTTGTTGACATCTTTTAAGGTTACACCAAATTATTACACGTGCTTTGGACACATTGAGTAATAATGAGAGTTGAAATGTTTACTTTGTGACTATGTATCCTAAGTTGAATGTTTCAAATGTATTAAAGCAATCGTTCCACATTTTCTGGCTTGCCATGAAATACAAGAGACCAATACTGCTCTCATTTCCATACAGTAATATATAAAGCTACAGAAAGCTGGTTAGTTTAGCTTCGCACAAAGAAGGGAAACAGCTCACCTGACTCTGTAACACGTGTTCTTTTCAAACCAGGCTTAACTGTAAATTAGTGAGTTTTAGAGGGCTTGTAGGTGGATTTTGTTACTTTTGGTCAGAGCCATTTCCAGTCTTTATGCTAAGCTAAGATAACCGACAGGTGGCAGTAGCTTCATATCTACATGTATTCACTGAGATGAGAGTGGGATTACGCTTCTCTTCTAAGTCTCGACAAGAGAGGAACTGGTGTTTCTTCTACTACAGGTCTTTTCAGTGTCGTTCCACTGGACAACTGCTCTTTTTTCATTTCATTTCATTTCAGTTTAACTGCTTATTTCTTATTATCTGGCTTTCTGATAAGCCACATCATGCAATCTGCCAGTTGGAATGATTCATTCAAGTGCTCATATGGGGCCTAACACAAGAAAGGTCGGCCTGGTAATGTGCTTCATGTTACCAGTGGCTTTTGTTATTGACACAATCTATTATTGTTGATTTTATTTGGTCATATTCGCATTTGCCAAGATACTCCGCTGGCAAGTACTGTATGTCACTAGCACTAAGCTACTGTCGTCTGCCAGCTCTTACATGATAATCTAAGTTACTTAACATTCTTGCCAACTCATTTGTTTATTAACAAGTGGGTTGAGAATCAAAAGTATATCACAAGACATTCAGATTTAGAACAGCTTAAACTGGACAACGCTGGGTCCCAACACAATGACACAGAGACACAGAGTCATACTGTACCAGAGTTTTTTGACTTGACATTCTTGGGTGTTGATGGTGACTTGGGAGGAGACATTTCTGCTTCGGTTACATCACTCTGACTGGGGTCCTCATCACATTCCTCTCTCAGATCTGGTGAGGAAAAAAGCATTTAACAATCAAGAACAGCGTCTCAAAGGATACTATTTAAAGGAGCTCATTATTTTTCCCTTAAGACCTGTCAAGACCACTACATGTAAAATACACAAATAAATACAATACAAAGTTGTGCTAGTATGAGAGGAGGATGCATACAAGACATAAAAATGTCAGTGTAAAATACAACTACACCCATTAAAACTGAGCAAAATCCATCAGACAGTGATTCTGACCTTGCTTGTTGAGGACAAACTCCTCAGCCTTGCCTTCAGCTTTGGCCTCCCCGTCGTCTGAGATTTTGCTGGCCATGGTGCTGGACACGTAGAGCTTGTTGATGTCGAGGGTGGTCTTACTGAAGGGTGACATGGTGGAATGCATGCTTGCATAGCCATTGGGAGAACAGCTGAGCGCAGCCAGGTCCAGGGCTTTGCCCCCTGTGATGATGGGGATGTTCAGCGAAAGCTTACGACGGCGGTTGGGTGAGGACGTCTTGGTGATGGAGAGAGGAGGTGGGGAGGAGAACTTGCGGCTGGCACGTGGCGACGTGGGAGGCTCGCCATAGAGGAGCTTGTTGTTCTGGCTGCTGGCAAAGAAAAGCTCCAAAGAACTACAGGAAAGGAGAGAATGAAAGAGAGGAGAGAAAGGAGTGAGAAAGACAGAAGGATGGACATGAAGAAGAGCATCACTACTTATGAACAGCACCTTTTGGCTTTTGGGTAGTTATTCCCAGTGACCTGTATAGGAGAGAGCGCAGAAGGGAGAAACTGTGATAATGGGGGTGCATGGTGCACTTGGTGTCTGTACACAGAAGCAGAGAGGGAACACATTAACCACAGGGCTCTCCGGGAGCTCCTGCCTCTTTTATTTAAGCTACATTGTTTAAGACAGCATCCTCCTTGCACTGAGAGCCACCCCCTCTGAAGGCCTATAAATAGCATGTCAAGTGACAGTGTGGGAGGCACGGGTGCTGCCAACAGCAACCAGCCCAGGGGAGGCCCACAGAGAAATGGGGAGAGAGAAATAGAGAGAAAAGGGGAGTCAGATAGAGACAGAGAGGGAAAGTGGGAGAAACAGACAGAGGTGCAGTGCAAAAAAAAAAAAAAAGCGGGGGCAAAAACAGTGAGACTGAGAAGGAGGAGGCGAGAGAGGAGCAACATAGTGGATATGGATTCCACCAGAGCGAAGGCTGCTGGCTGGGAGTGGGTGAATGGGAAGCCTCCAGCCCCGTATGGTATTCGCTGCAGCCATGTTGTGTCTCCTCGCCTAAATTTACAAAACAGTAAAAGAAAGGAGATGAGTGGAGCAAAGATGTGAATGGGGGAGGGAAGGAGGAGTCAAAAAGAAAATGAAAGCAAAGCGAAAAGCAAAGTGGAGAGTCAAGAGAGGACAAGAGTAAAGGAGAAAAGAGGAAAGCCACGATGAGGTAATTAAGCAGGGGAAGAGAGAGGAGTAAGACAAAAAGAAGGGAGGCAGGAGAGGAGAGGAGAGGAGAGGAGAGGAGAGGAGAGGAGAGGAGAGCAGGGTCTGGGTGCAAAACACCACCATCAATATTTAATACCGTAGAGTCGCTGCAGATGATGGGAGAAAGGGAGAGAGAGGGAGGGAGGGAGGGAGGGAGAAGATGAGGAGAGAGGGAGAGGGTGGGGTCCTGCAGCAGAGTGAAGGGTTGCCATGGTGACAGCGCAGCAGAAAGAGGAATGGTCAGCCTTGTGGAAAGAAAAATAAAAGTGAGAGAACGGAAAAGGGTGAAGAGAGGACTGAGAGAGAAGAGGAGGGGTAAGGGAGAGGTGGGCGGATGCAGGACCCAATTAACTGTGATGGCGGACAGAAGACAGAGGAGTGGATGCGTTGATGTGACCTCTCGCCACCTCTCCTCCAGTCCCCTCTCCCCTGGACAGGCTATAATAGCATGACGGGCTGCTTATAGACGGTCCACGTGAGAGCAAAGACAAACCCAGGCACCGGGGAAGTCCCACCTTTTCACTGCACCATTACAGCGCTGTTGCTGCATCCTCGGGAGAAAATACTGTATGTCGAAATTTCAAACTTTGGCCCCTTTTCAGTTGTCACAAGCTGGCAGTGAGGTGCTCGGAGGACCTGAATGTGACAAGCCGTTTTAGCTCTGGTGTTTAAAGGCGTCCACTTAAACTCTAACAGAGAATATGTAGGGAAAGATAAAATTACGGAAACATTTCATAAAGAAGAACAACAGTATTTAATCACAGCTGCAAATGCTGCTACAGGTCCACTGTTAAAGCTTGAGATCTGCTGTTTCTGCTGGTTGATACACTTTTCCTGTGACTGGCTGATGCATTTCAAGTCTGTTCCGCTTCACATATACAGCACACTGATTGGCCTTGTTGTTAAAAGGCGTTATACAGATAAACTGGTCTCCCATGCCTTCACATTTCAGGTAATGAGGTTGTTTTTTGACTGATGCACCTCGAGTTTATCACATTTAATTTGTCCTTGGAACTCGTCCCATGTTGCTTAACTCTAACAAGGCTAAAGCCTAGTCCACATGTACACAGGTAATTTTTAAAATGTAGGATCTTCTATGTGTCTGGGCCTCTCATCCACACATGAATACAGTTTTAGGTCACCGGAAATGGAGCTTTTGGAAAACTCCATTTGCAGTGCTGGAGTGTAGACAGGAAAAAACAAAGCTTTCAGCTTGAGACAATAGAGAGATATCCATTTGACGTCAGAGTCTGCACCATTATCTCCTTGATTTGTTATGTACAAGGCACATCATGCCCTTGCCATAGTAGGATCAGACCTGTAGCTGCAGGTAGCATACGGGTAATAGTTCTTTTTCAGGCTCCTGATTGCCAAGGTGGCTTTATTGTTAGGGATATATTGCCGCCTGACATCTTGACAGCGCTTCAAATGTGCTTTTGTGTTTTCACATGAATGCAGTTTTTAGGGGTTTTTTAAAGAGTGCTTGTGTGGATACTTGCTTCTTTTTTTTTTTTTTTTTGTTTACTTTGTATAAAAAATGGCCGAACAAATGAAACAATGTGTACACACACAAGTATGCAAGACATGAAACTCGCGGTTCATAAAAACATCTTCAAACTCTTCCTGTTAGATTACAACTAAACTATGGTTAGTGTGGACAATTTCATACCAGTGAGCTCATATAATCCCGAAGTAACTCTCTTGGAATTAACTCACCGTGCAGGGATGGCACTGATGGGCTTCTTGTAGATGGTGATGAGCTTGTCCAGCACTACGTCAGCGCTGGTGAAGACGCGGTAGGAGTGGAGGAAGGTGTTCAGGAAGTCGATGGAGAGGAAGCGCAAGTCGGTCAGCCTCTCCAACAAGCGCTCCACGCTGGCATAGCGGATCTGCAGCACCTTGCAGGAGTTCATCATCTTGCTGAAGCGGATGTCAACATCGTCACAGTACAAGCTGGTATCCGACCTGCGTTAGAGTGTAAGTGAGGTCAGGAATTGTACTCACAGGGATTTAGCTCTCTGTATTCATGCAGCCCACCTCCAGTTAGTATACTTGTCTGGTCATGTGTGGGTCAGTGGGTAGAGCATTAACATTGCTATGGTAGGATAGTTTCCCCACTGGAAAAAACACGTGCAAAAATCCATACAATCATCAGAGAATACATGAATACGTAAACTCTACAATGTTCTGCAAGATACAGTGTTGGAACATGGAACATGCAAAAGATTGCACACTTATAATTTTGATCTTGAAAGTGAGGAGATTTTAAAAACATGTTGTCCCTGTTCTCACTTCTTTAAAGAACTTTTTTAGGGTTAAGAGCTAAAAGTGTGAACGTGTGAGTTGGGGCACATGTTCTTGCATTTTCCATGCATTTTTCATGTATGTGTGTAATGTCAAAGCCAGTCTCTGTTTGTGCATGTATAATGTAGTATGTGCATTCCTGCATAGCGTCTGACTCTCACTTAATCATCTGCGGCACCGTGACTTTACTGTTTTCCTCGAAGGCGTTCATCATCAGACCATTGCAGCGGATGTTGTCAATGCACTGTAAGTCAAGTAGACAGACAGAGAAAAGGCTCTCTGTGAGTGTAACAAAAGGGAAAGGGTGAGTGGGCTTCCTCTTTTTAATGATTACGTTCAGTCCCAAAATTCATTTCATCATGCTGTGTGTAGCATAGTGTCAGATGTTTGCAGCCTACAGACTTAGCTATAAGTTTCTCTCTAAACTCCCTCATCCAATGACGCTTACCTGGCTGATGTCGCTTGTCCACGCTGACTTCTCTTGCCGGGATGAAGCCACCAAGATGACGGTGTAGGGCTGGCCATCTTTGGGCTCCACCATCACTTTAAAGTCCAGGTGTTCTGTGTCCTGGCCACTCCGCTCCCCTTTGGCTGTAAGGCATAAACACAACAACCTCCATTTTACTGGAACAAGGAAAAATAACATATACAGAGAGCAAACACCAGGAGAAGAAGCAGGAACAAACAAAAAAATAAAAGTGAACATTCGAGCAAAGTTCAGTTAATTTCTTCCTGTTCATGATCAAGTGGCTTTTAAAGCTCTGCTCTGCTGAGTTACTGTACAAGGAAGGAAAATCATCAAGGAGTTGTGTAATAGGGAGTCCTGCTGTGATTACTCTTGCCAGTTCTGCACATTCTAGACATCCTCTGATCAATACTGAGCTCAACGCTAAAAATACAAGCAGTGTGATCAGTCAAGTTTTCCGTACAGAGCTTGAGATGATCAGAATTTTCCATCTGCAGCTTGTAATTTGGAAAACATGGCATGCAAAGCACAGCACTATTATCCACAAAGATCTGCTGTGTTTACCTTGATTAAATCAACACCATTCAGCCAGTCAACAACTGACTGCGATAATTTTGATTAAAGTTGATGATGGTGAGTAAAGAAATACTATCTTTCTAGATAAAAAGTGTACGCTTCTCTGGATAAGGGTAATTAATATGAGATTTCAGGATTGTGTTACATAATATCGGCCGCTCAGAAATACAGCCAATCATTTGTGAGCTATAGGAAAAGAAAAACTTTGTATTTCAACTACTGCATCCTAATCATAATGTATATACTTCCACAAACACAGTACACATGCAGAAAACATTTGAATATACTGCACGTCGTAACTCACACTCGTCATCTGTCCCCTCTGGCTCCTCCATCAGTGTGCAGTCTATGAGAGAGACCACTCCATTCTGTGACAGGGTGAAAGGTGAAATACAGCTTGTTAGCAGCAAATAAACAGTGGAGGCTGAATGAATAGTTTTAAGGAATCTTAACAAATGCGCTATTTGTAAATGTCTCCACCAGAGGAATCAAACCTCTTGCTCACTTGCTCACATCATACAAACAATGTGATGCAACTCGCAGTAAACGTCTTCTGGAGAAAACGAGATAAACTAGATGCATCTTTAGTGATGAATAATACAATGTCTTCACTGAGTTCCTAGTTTAATTAGCATCATCAGGTTGCATCACCATCAATGCATCATGACTTGTATTTATACTGTACATAACTGGATATTATACTGTATGTTTAAACACTAAGTGACAAATACATTTTTAAAGACTCTTTTGGAATTAAATATGGAAAAGTTTGACACATATGTACATAACAACTGGCTTTGTCAAACTTTTGATATTCAACATCTCACCCCACATTCAGGGAAATTGAACCTTTTAACTCCCAAATTGTTTGAATCACCAGTTTTGAGAAGTTTGATCTGTTTGAAAGGACAATTAAAATTTTTTTTAGCATCAAGTCTTCTTGATCACAATCTCACTGAACCTTAGTGATGTGAAGTTTTCCTCCGGAGCCTCGGGTGCAGATGATGAGATGTTTGGAGAAGAGGAAGCACTGTCTCTCGCCCTCTTTCTTCAGGGACAGAGAGCCCAGTCGGCCTCTTGTGATCTTTCCTTTCTCGCTCATCGGCACCTGGATCAGAGAACCTGTGGAGTGTCAGCATCGCACACACACACACACACACACACACACACACACACACACACACACACACACACAGATGAGAATTTGTGATTGGTTCAACTTTTCATACTGACTTTGACCTTGAGCTTATAACTGAAGTCTAACCTTCGAGGACCTTTTATGGGAATAATTAAATGATGCTCCCTCAAGTCCAAACCCTTGAATTATTATAAGTGGACAGTAAAAAGACAAATGCATGCATGTAAACTCCTACTGTTTCTTTGTGTGAATGCTCAAGCTTCTGTTGTTTGTAGTTTGCAGTTACAGTAAAATGTAAAACACACATGTGTTTGTGCGTCAGTCACATTTTGTTCACATGTCTGCAGGGATGGAGGAAGGTGTTGAACATCTGCATGAGAGTACATGAGATGCATCACAACAGCAAAGGCTGCAGAGGAGACGTGTGAGGATGGTGTTTAATGTATGTTGGAGAATAATAACTGACTATAACACATTCCTCCCTTTGTCAGAATAACAAACGCCCCTTGGGTTTATTGTTTTGCACATTTAAGACTGTGTAGGATGATGAAATCCATCGCAGGTGGTCATGTCTGTCTTCTTCAGTGTTATGTATCAGAGTACACATTTGTGCATTTGTGTTCTGACTTTGCAGGTCATCCTGTAAGCTTGCTCATGCAACTGTTGCTGTGAGGACGCTGTCATACAAGAAAATGTTGATTAAAGCTCATGATACCAAACATTTTCCTTTTAAAAACCAGATTTGCAGTTTGAAAGTTACGCTGCAAGCAATGTTGGGCAGTAACATTACAGAGTAAATATGAGAAATAAGAGTAAAGTAACGAGTACTGGGAGGCATTACTGTTGTTGTTGAGTAGTTAGTAGTCATGTAATTATTTTTTCAAACATAAAGAATAATTGACGAGAGTTTTCAAGTAAATTGCCCAGCGCTGTTTGGTTAACCTTTCTTATGGATTGTGGGTTCAGATGTGGCATCTTTAATTAGATAAATTAAGCACTTCCTTGAATAAATTAATGATTTTCAGTGAGTGAGGTGTTCATGTCTCCTCAGTGTTAGCTTATCGTCTGTGGTGTATTTGCTGACCATAAAGTTAACAAACAACCCAATATAAAAATCAACGTTTATGACTTTTTCAGTGTTGGTGTTTTAATCCGACTATGAAACAATCTTACCTTGTCTAACAAATGTCTGGCTGGTGTCCAGCAGCACTTCACAACCCTCCACAATCATCCTCTCGATAGCAAGGTTCTTCCTGATGTTCTCCGTCTCACTCACTTCATCATGCATGATTCTGAAAGGAAAACAAATACTCACAAATTCATGCCTTCAATTCATTGCTAAAAGAGTACAAATACAAAAAAACCATAGTATGAATCTGATAGATTTCCCTGTATCTATTGTATTCATACAAAGTAATGCTTTTGGTCTGATCTCTCTAATCTCTAATCTGTTTAAAGGACTCACAAACGAAACAAAAAGCTTACAGTAAGATTACATAGGCACTATAAACTAAGGTACACAGGTACAGGTACACCCCCAAAAACTCATATATGACTCTAGATCCAAGTTTCTTTGAGTTGTAACACACATTTTACTGGAGTACACTTTCGATTGCTCGACTGACTGAAAGATCTACCTGGAAAGTTCCTCCAGCTTTGACTTGGCATAGTCCAAACTGTTTCTCTCCACATGCTCATGGGGGGTGTGAGCCAGCAGCTCATGCAACGTCAAGATGTAACGAGGGATCTGAGAGAGAAACAGAGAGGTTTGAACCATTTGTTGGAATGATGATCTTTTGTGTTAAAACACATGCAGGTCAAGAGGTTTAAAGCTGTTCAGAAAGCAGCATCACACATGTTGACTCTTAATGGCCTTGGTATGGTACTCAGTTGGTCATGAAGCCTCTCTGGGGTTTGCCTGAAAAGCATAAAGATCAGCTTGGAAATTAATAAAATGTGTCATTTTAACTATAACTATGCCTATAGCTTTTGTTCTCTTTCACTTGAAAACATCAAACATTTTCAATAAATATTCCATGAAATACTGTATTTCCAGATTAGAACAAACCTGGATGACAGACTTGTCCAACAGGCATGTGTCTAATTTTGAAAGATCCCAAATCCAGCTGCAGCAATCTCACCAACAATAAATAAATACAAATGAAATTAAGTGGCCTCATGAGGTGATATGGAGTTATGAGGCATTTTGGCACTGTGCGAGATGCAGCTACTAACATGAATTTTAGTGTTTACCGACATGTAAACCAAGGTGGGTTAATTCAGGTCGCTATATATTGCTGCACATTGCTGCACATGAATATATCTGACCACAGTGCTGTTGGAGCATTAGGACCTGGAGCAAAATAAAATAGATACTTTGGTATACAAAAGGGAAGGAAATAAGGTAGTTTATGGGTGTGTGTTGAAAAATGTACTTTACAGACTTAACAAATGGCACAGAATACTTTATGAAACTGTGTGTGGGTTGTGTAATAGTACTGCATTCATCCACATTGTGTCCATGGAATCTTACCTGAAACATGGGGTAAGTGAGGAAGGTCTCCAGTGTCCTCTCCTCACAGTCGGGCTTGGCC
This sequence comes from Chaetodon trifasciatus, assembly GCA_037975065.1. Taxonomy (NCBI): domain Eukaryota; kingdom Metazoa; phylum Chordata; class Actinopteri; order Chaetodontiformes; family Chaetodontidae; genus Chaetodon; species Chaetodon trifasciatus. The sequence goes on from JBBMOE010000001.1 coordinate 20,078,946, forward strand.
TCGTACTGCTTCAGCAGCTTGTCGAAGTCTCGGTTCTGTTTGCAGTGGGCCAGGATCTGCAGGCTGTACTGGTGGTTCCTCACAAACTCCTGATAGATGTTCAGCATGGGCAGCAAGATGTCGAATAGGTCAGCTGTGAAGAGGAGCAGACATCTTCATGAATATATACAAAAATGATAATAACACAACACAATGACTTACTGCTTTTTATTGGTATTTCAAATATAAAGTTTGGCTGCTTTAAGTGCAACAAGTCAAATTTCATTAAACTGGGTCAGTGGCAAAAGTCTCACTGGTAGAAATCTGGAAAACCTGAAATATCTGTATTTTTGTAGCATTTTTCTTAGCGCGGAAACTTAAATCCCAGCAAAAACAAACCTCATGTTGAACTGTGTGTTTGACCGAGGGGTGGTCTGTCTCTCTTACCCAGCACTAGCGTCGGCCAGCTGGCTATCCTGGCCTTCAGGCCCTGGTAGAAGATCTGATGGAGGAACATGATGGTCTCACTGATAAAACAAATAAGCAAAATGGTGGTCATGAGCTCTTGTTTCTCCCTCTTTTGTTCACAAGTGTTGGCAGCTCCCACTGTGTCGAGTCACACCACTATCACAACCAGTCTCACCACCAGCCACCTGTTAAGGAAGATGCTGCTGACATCATCGTGCGTGATGGGCGGCTTCTTGGAGCTGGCGGCCATGCGGAGTGGCCGCAGGAAGTTGTTGACCAGGATGTGGAGTTGCTGGACGTATTCGGCCTCGGCCTCTAACATGCTGAATACCACCTGGTTCCTCTTCCTCATGCTTTCAGCGTGGGGTGAACGGATGTAGTCCTGAATGATGGTTTTCCACTTCCTGCGGCAAATCCAGCCTCGCAGGAAACTCTGGACCTGTGATGACAAGAGGTAACACACAAAGGTTTAGATACCTATGTGTGTGTGTGTGTGTGTGTGTGTGTGTGTATGCATGTATTTATTACATTAAAACTGTATTTCACTTAAAATGAAGTCTGGAAAAGTAAATTCCATTAAGTTACATAACTTTTTAGTATTTTGTCGACTATTTAAGACAAGTGCCGAGAGAGTGACAACCTGTCGCTGTCACTCTTCACATGTAAAATCTCACTTAATGTGGACCAAAGCAAAAGCCACAGATAAAAACCTTCCTGGTAACAAGTGCAAAGATTTCCAACTTCATAAGGTGAGGAGGAATTTACAAATGCACCTTTGGTCAAGTCAGACTCAGATCTGCATCTTGAAGTTTGTCACACAGACAGAACGTGCTTGCAAACAACAACCTGTTATCTGTTGATTTGACAAAGGAAGTCCAATATTCACTCCACTTTAAGCTCTGTTTTGGTCTCCATCAACCCCCTCCCTCTTTGGTTGCGAAATGTTGCTTACTCTGTCTAGAGAGCAAACAGAGAAGTTGTGGGCCAGAAAGGCCAAAACACTGAGCTTCAAACACTCTGTAGAGTTGGGGGTAACTGCAGAATTATGCGTAATAATTATCTGTTGGTTCGTCACCACAGCTTTCGCAGCTTTAAAGAAACAGGCTTTCCAAAACTTTTCAAATTCTCCATCTTTAGTAAGCAGGCAGCTGCCTAAGCAGAGCTGACCACAAAACTAAGCAGGCGGTTGTGGTGGATGAGGAGCTCACTGCTATTAAAGCGAGTGTAAGCTTCCCTGAAAAAATGAAGGTTAAAAATAAAGCCTGCAGGCGCCCAGAGATGCTGCAGTGTTTGAAAAGCATACACATCCCAGCTGGAACAGGTCAAACTTTGCCTAAACCCTCCTTCCTTTCCCCTCTCCCAATCTTTTTTTGCATTGTTAGTTTTTCTTGGTAAGGAAAACAGCACAGTGAGTCTGGCTTTCTACTCCACAGCACCGACACATTCAGACCTTCTTGATCTTCTTGATCTCGGTGTCATCTTCACTGGGAGGGACCTCTGGATTTGACTGGATCTTCTCATTGTCCTTGAGCAGTGCAGCGATCTGAAATTCAGCACAAATGAAACGTTGCACTGACTGAGCGGGCTAAGATGAGTATACTTCATACTGTTTGTAGCTAAAATCCTACTTGTGGTCTTGGTCATGTCGTGTTCTCTCACTCCTTTCTGTGTTTCTATTATGATTATTAATGATTTATTCAACGCTTTTTCATTTGTTTTTTCTTTTTGTTCAACTTTGTCACCGTCCATTAGCCAGCTTCAAAGACTTCACATGAGAACTAACTGTGCCAGCTGCATTAAAATGTTTCCTATTTTATTTTATTCAATCCTTTTTCATTTACTCCCATTAGAGTTACACAGTGTATGAAAAAGAATAGATGGCTTTTAATAAAGGACTGAAATTGAACAAAACAACCCAAAACCCATTACTATGACACGTTTTAGCCATGAGCAGCGCGACAGTTGATTATCATTTTCTGGTGCAGACTGCAGCATCACATATAATAGAAGCTGATTCATGCATATTGAAACATTCAGTTGAATTGGAGCTATCCATTAGCACATTAAAGAGAGATGCATTTGATCTAGTTTAGACTGAATAATTAGGATACAAAACACTCAACAGTACTACAGGGTCTCTAACGGGGACATCCTGGGGGCATAGTAAGCTACGATGCTTGACGAACTCACAACGTTGTGCTTTTTAATCTGCGTCCTGACCTTTGTGCTATGCCCCCTTTCTGTCTTTATCCTCCGCTTTCACTTCCATACTTTCCCTCTCTGTCTCTACTGTGTGCCATACAGTAAGACAAAACACACACATACACAGGTATTACAAGCATGAAAGTACGAAGCAAGTTACCTCTGATTTTAGCCGCTCTATCTCGATTTCCCCATCCTCTATCTGTTGTCGAAGTTGCTTGGCAACCGTTTTCTCCGTCTCCACTATTTGGAGTAGATGTAGATACTTCTGCATGAGGGTCTCATGCTCTGTAGCCAGGTTCCTGTAACTATACACACACACACAGACATTGTAAGGACCTCATTAACACATGTTTCATGGGCTCTCCGTAGATTTATCACAGCAAAGAGCAGACCTCTGATCAGCATGTGTCTGAAGCACAAACCTTACATCCGCACTGAGCGTCGGCACTTACGCAACCAATTTTTCATATACTTGCGGGCTTAGCAAGCCATGTGTACAGGCTGCTTCTGCATGAGCAGTAATTCTGTACATTACACAGTTCAACAAAGGGCTTTAGTCTCATTTCACTCAACAACAGCTTGTTAAACTGAAAATTGTAAAATGTAAATATGGCATGCAGACACCAGAAACCTCTAAAAAAAGCAATGCGATGAGATGTAAATACAGATTTCCATTGCCCTGCTGCGTGTTACATGCTTACAGGCCAACTTATTCCTGTACATTAAGTGCTGTTGCCTCGATGGAGCACTAATCAATTTAATCTTCAATGAGTCCAATCAATTGACCTTTCGCCATACAGATGCACACTGCCGACATTTAGAGTGTTCGTACTGCTTGGCTTTCATGACCCTCTTTTGTCTCTGAAACTTAAAGGGACATTTTGCTCATTATGTGTCACAGGACTCCATGTTCAAGTCTAATAATGATACATTTCATTCAATTATTTCTTTATTCTTCTAAACCACAATAATAATAATAATAATAATAATACAACTCTACACAACAGTCCAGTGGGGGGAGTCATAAAAGAGTTTGGACTTTCTCACAGGGCTTTCACACCAAAAGGGCAGGTTCAACATTAAACAGAGCAAAGCCATTATTTCCAATGGAGAGAGCATCTGCACTCTCACAGGAAGCTGCAAACCGCATGGACAGTCCATTAGGTTGTGTGGCAAAGTTTCAATTAAGTTCAACCTTGACCCCACAGGCACTGACCTCTACATCGTGCATCCAATGAGACTCTAGTGATAAGTGATAATGTTACAGTAGAGATGCATCTCTGAATTCACAAACTTCTGTAACTCTCTTCTCTAATCCTGCCAGGAGGTGAGAAAAAATCTGAACCCTGGCAGAATATGCCAGAGAGGAAGGGAATACTTGATTTATCCAATGAATATTGTGATGCTGTTGTAGTCCTTAGCATCCCTGTCAGCTGTTCTGTGCGGCTTTATTTAGTGACTCTTGCTAACATAAAGTTAGCATGCTAACATGCTAAAACTAAGACTGCGACCATGGCAAACATTACACCTAAACATTAGCAGGTCAACACAGTCATTGTGAGCATGTTAGCATACTGATGTTAACTCAAAGAACCCCCATCTCTAAGCACAGTGCCACATTTGATTTGTTACTATTAACACTTGTATTATCATAGGAATGAAAAACAACTTGTGCTGTGGCCTACATGTCATGAACAGATAGCTTGTTGTATCGAAGAATTGAAGAATAAGGGCAATATCAGCATCCAGGCAGAGCCAGGCCACATTTGTTGATAAGTTAGCTTCCCTGCAAACTGTGCAGTGCATTTCTCCTCAGTCTGTGGCTCCTGTGTTGTGTAACAGGCTGCTGTCTGGCTCAGTGTGAACGTCTGACGGCAAGATCTGATTGGCTGTGTCAAAATAAGTCTCCACCTGAGTAGAAGGTATTCATTATTATGAAACCAAAAGATCCACAACACAAATCTATTTCTTTTGGTTTCTGATTTTTTGTTAAAGACAAACAGTGGGTACGAGACCTACAGAGTAGATAAGTCTGTCGCACAGGACAAAAAATGCAGTTGAGCTTCAGTTTTGGTGATTCTAATTACATATTAATCCATGGGTTGGTACAGTTTTTCAGCCTGACTCGTTTGTCTTATGGTGAGGTAACACACACACACACCACACACACAAACGATCGTCCTCCTCAGATCATCCTCAGCTGAATGTGTGTATGTATGTGAGAGGTCATGAGTAAGAGGTACCTGGCCTGTGTGATGGCAGCCACCCACTCATCACAGTCCTTGACGTCCTCTGTACGCAGCTCCAAAGCCTTCTGGTTGTCATGATTGAACGTGACAGTGAAGTAATACTGGAAAACAACGTCATAGAAAGAACATTTGTTCAGAGTGTAATGAGACAATGATAAAAGAGTATTAAAGAGTTTCAAAGTGAAAGATGTAGAACGTGTCCTTGATGGGCTCAAAGGGAAAACCTCACATGGTTCGTCATCATTGAGCAGCTTCTTCTGAAAGCCATGTTTTGCTGCAACCTGAAGTTGCGTGCACACACACGAATGCCCTAGCGTGAATTCGTGGAAGACAGAGAGCCTGAGGGAAAGGTCTTGAGAGATTCATTGCAAAGCCTCTGTGCATTCAGTCTGTAACCTGGCAACTCACCTCTGAATTGGTGGAAGCCTCTAGACTGACGCCGTGTTTTGTTCAGTTTTATTTTGCTTTGTCCCGACGATTTGACTGCATTGTAGTGGCACAAGCACCTCTGGGTCCTCACCCCTTTTTACTCCCTCACCAATCACCTCCAGTGACCACAAAGACTCGGTTATGGCAATTACAGCAAATGCACGCGGAATTGTTTTCTAATAGGCTTATCAGATAAAAGTCCTCAAATCAACAAAGTGGTGGTCATTGCAATAATAGTACAGACAGCCTGCTTGTGGTTGAAACACATCAAATTATATAACACTGATGCATTGTAAATAGACCCCCACAAATCCAATATATTGGATTTTTTTATCCCTCCCAAATGCCAAGAGCAAATCATTTGTGAAGGGGAGTAATGTTCCATATTTCCTGATGAGCAGCAGAATGGGCCTTTGTCAATAATGTGCTTCCCATCTCTCGCTTCCTGTGAGCTGGTGTGTCAAGCTTTTTAGGCAGCTATATTTAGCTCCACGTCACTACATTTTTTGCCACGGAGACATAATCTCTCAGTAAGTGAGACACCGTTGCCTGTAGTAAATCCTTGTTTAAAATCTGTGAACAAAAAATATTGAATTTCATCTGGAGTAGAGAAAAAGGAGAGAAGATTAAACACATTCACTTATGTAATGATGATGATAAAGATGGCTTCCAGTGACTAAACTTCAGAGCAATTTTATCTGTAAACACCTCTATGATCCATTTTTTTTTAAATGCAGATTCCTTTTCAAGCAGACTTTCTAAAGCCCACCATTGTTCAAAAGAGTGCTGGTTTATTTTTACTTTTTTGCTATTATACACTATTACACGTTCCCATGAAGAGCTGTACAGCTAATGCTCTGTTTGGGGTCATGGAGACCTCTTTAAATGAACTCACCTTTTTTTAATTTCAGGAAAATTGCTTATTATGAGCTAGTGACATGTTTGAGAGTCTGCTACAGAAAATGACGCCTTACTTCTGTTTAGACTGCAGGTGTAAAACAGAGTTAAATACAACAGATTTTTATATGCTCTGCGTCTGTGATTAGTGCTAGCAGTACTTCGTTACTACGCTCCCAAATCCCCAAACAAAGTCTATTTGCCCGTTATTGGATCAAGAGTTTGTTTATCAGAGGTGTTCGTCTAAAAAATAAGCAATGTCTGACCAGGATAATAATAATGTACATATAACATATGATTTTAGACTATGCTTTACAGTAATTTCTGAATTTTGTCTTCATTAAAAGTGCAAATCCAGTTTGAAGTAAAAGGCTATGTTCCCACTTGCAACACTTTTCTACATATGAGGTTAAGACGGGAAAAAACATTAAAAGAGAAAACTATCAAATAAAAATATTATTACACATATAGTGGTGGGGTCTGTGGGCCTCGACAACTGGGAAGTGAAGCCAATGACAACAAAACATAGAAGTTAAGTGCATAATGGTAATGTTTGTTCATTGCATAATTGTTAAATTGAGATTAAACTCATCAAACAAGAAAAATGCATTAACAGTCTCACATTTAAGAACAAGTGGAAATACGTTATTATTGATACCCCATAGTGCTGAAGATATAACTGGTGCATGGATAGAGCCAGTCAGTCCTTTCGTGGCTCATTTCTGGGCACAGATGTTGTTGATTACATTAAACTGGCCACAGTCATGCTGCTTATATAAAACTGTTGACTGTCTCATCAACACTTTAAGATTATACTAGAAATGCACGGACTGCAGATTCAGAGAAAAGTGAGTTCCTAAAATTGTAAGTGTGGTCATACAAATGAAAGAGTGAAAATGAAAACAAGCATTTCCATTTCACCCCCCTCCCCAACAACACCACCAGCCCACCTCATATGCTCATATGTCCATATTCGCTGTACTTGCTAAGTGAAGCACAATGCCGAGGCATGCTGTTGCACATTTCGTTGGCCCCTTCAAATGCACTTTTTCAGATGCAAATAGGGGTTGCCATAGTAACTGTGGGCTTAAACGTAGCTCGCTTTCTAAATGGGGAATAAGAACATTTAAAAAGTAGAACACGCCGAGGAACACAATGCGAGCGCAGAGACAGACGGAGCGGGAGGGAGAGAAAGATCTGCCTTTTTGAGGAGTGAGGTCTATAAAAAGCGCTGTAGCCCTGCAAGGTGGCAGTTGGCTTGGCATCCATTCGCTGCATTGTCCCTCTCCCTGTCACACACAGATAAGATCCAGCACTAGCCCCGGCCATCCCTTCTGCAGTGCTGACACACACACACACACACACACACACACACACAGACATACAGTACAGCACACGCACGGACTGCCGCTGACACGCTCAGCAGAAATCTGTTGTAATCTGCATATGTAACAGGTTTAATGTCAGAAATCTACAGTAGCATCGCCTCAGATGACCTCTGCAGGCTGCTCATTGACTCGAGTGTCACTCTTTGTTGTTCCAGAGTGGGGAAAGTGAAAAGGAAATCTGTATGCCCTCAGACACCTGGTGCATTGATTACTCTCTCTGTCCTCATTTCACCTTTTATAGATCGACATCAGGCAATGCAGGAGGACACAGTGGGGCAATTATATGCTCGTGCAACGTGGCATGATTCACACTGCAGTTCTCACATGTGAAAAGCATGAATTTGTGTAAATACACCACAAAATTTGATGCATTCACACATGTACACATGCACATATGCATGTAGAAACGTATGGAGAAATAAGACAAAGTTCAGAGAATTTATTCCTGACACATATTATGTAAAGGGACATGTGCTGAACAGAAGACTGTGTTATGCTAATTGAAGGCTTTCATGTTAATTTAATTCATTGTTGAAATAAATTCACCGGAGCAGCCTGCATGCACAGCTGTCATTGCAAATGTCACTCAGTCCATATTTTGTTCCGAGAACAGAGCGTGCCTCTTGTCCTGACGTGGTTTTAAGGAAACGGGATTTACAGTGAGCAAAGTTTCATAGTGTAAGTTATGAGAGTGACCAATGAGCCCGCGCCTTAACAACAAAGCAGATTGTTTGTCAGTGCCTTCTGAAGCATGTGAGCCATATGACGAATATTAGCCTTGTCTGATTCTACGGTTCTGGACTGTGTCCCCAAAAAACCCACTGTATGACTTAGAAACTGTCTGGGGTAAAATAAACATGTGCTTACTTGTCCTGAGCTGTCTGACTCCTGCTGGTGCGTCTGTACAGCGCCCTCTTTGAGACACCCATGCTAATCATGACAGCTCTGCCAACAAAGAGCAGAGGGCAAGTGTTTGAAGAACATGATGTGACAGCAGAGTTCAGCACCATGGACAGCGACACCAGGGACAGCTGATGGACACAGACACATACAGCAACTGTAGCAGCCTCTGGACGGTAGTCGCTCATTACGAATATACCCTGCCGCTGCCTTTTACTCATCCACAGACGGCAAAATACACGTAAATATTATAACTACATCAACTTAAAAGCAGACAACCTATAGTGAGATACATCTTCATCGACTGCTTTAAATAGAGAACTGCTAAGAGTTACATTTGGACAGATTTTCTTCTACAAGAGTGCAGAATTATAGTTCTATCTTCTTAAACTTGGACAGTTTTTTAAGCTGGGTCTCCATCGTGTACTAGCCTGCCTTGGTTGGTACATGCTGTTTGCTGGTGTGTCAAACCAAACCTTGTTGCCTCTCATTTGTTGTGTCAGTTGTGTTGGTATATAGCAAACAGTCTGCAAGTCCAACAGTCCAGGATCTGGAACATTAGTGGAACAAGTGACCACCTGTTTGCCTCACACACAATGACTGTGATGACTGAACAGATGAGATGACCCATCAGGTTGACTCTTGACTTCATGAGCTCTGCTGCAGGGACAGCAGAGGAGACTGCAGTCATAGCTCACAGCAGCTTGACCATCTCTCTGGCTCTTCACTGCTTTTATGCCTCAAGGTTTACGTCTTCCAGCAGCAGCCTCCCCAAACCCTCCAAACTGTCTCACAAGAGGCTACCATGCTGTCCCTGAGATTGTATCACACTGGCATATATGCATCAAAAAGAAAGCTGGACATTGTTTTGCCCTCACACATGTTAATCCATGCCACGACATGATCAGGGAATTAAAACGCATGAGGGATGTAGTGGGAGACAAAAACATGCCTGGGACATGTTTGGCTGCCATTCATGGCTGTCGTTAACAACCCCGTGATAATGGGAGAGCTATCAAATGAAGCAAGCCGCTGTGAACCGGGGAGACGCAGTTGCCAAGGTAGGATGCTATTAATATCAAGACAAGGAATTAAATCAATACGTCAAAACGACAGGGAAGGGGGCAGCTCTCCTCCGCAAGATGGCAACCTGCAAAGTTTTAATGCTGTGTAAGTTTACTCCCTACATATAAGCAGCGATCGCTGAATCTGAGAGATGTCTAAAAATACAGGCTCTTATGTAAAAATCAATGCGCTGCAACACAGTTTAGGATGGAGGAAAAGAGGTGGAGGGAGGTGAAGTGGTGCCCGTGTTTGCAAAGTTTGCACAGAGAATGAGGTTTATCCCGTTGACTCTTATTTGACGAGTTACCTTTGAGGCAGGCTGCGAGGCTATTTTAGTGCAAAATCGAGACAATCAATCAGTTCGGATGACGCCATTACGTAACACCGAGCGTCAAGTGAACATCTCCGGGACATTGTTGGCGTTGAAAGGGATAAAAACAGAAACTGTGTCGTTTAGACAAAACACCTCCTCTCACGAATGTCGATTTAATGGATGAAAGCAAGTTTTCTCCCATCAAGAGAAACACGACGAGCAGCGCGTCCGCCCGCTGAGACGGATTACCTTGACAGTATCAGCCAGTCAGACTGATGGGAGCTCCTCCTGCGATCGATATCTTACCTGCTTCTCTAAGCATTCCTTCGCGGACAGAGACGGTTTCGGTGACGGTGCCCTGTCACAAACACAGCCCTCTAACAGGTACAGTCCGGAGGGGCGTGAGCTGGAGTCGTTCTCGAAATAAAACAGCATATTCTGCAACAAGGCGAACCACTTTGAATGCCATTTTGTGTTGTCCGAGCTCTTCTTACTCAGGCAACCTCGCCTCGTCCCATCCTTCTTCGCCAAAAGAGCCAGATAGGTGATGTGGCCATCATTGAGTCTCATCCCTTTCTGCATCGTGGCTGTGACTCCGAGAGGAATCTGCGAGGATGCCAGCGGATTCTTACATGTTCTTCTCCTCAGCGCCTCCGAAACACAGTCAGACTTGGTGGGCAGCAGCCCACTCCTGTGTGCCCATCCACAGTTGCCACACTAATGTCTGCAGCAAGAAAAGAAGAAGAAGAAGAAGAAGAAGAAGAAGAGGGTGCGAGAAGAGAGTCAAAGTAGCGCATTGGACTGCACTAATTCCACAGTGCGAGAACACAACAGCAAAACTCGACGTCGTCTTAGTTAAGCCTTCCTCGTGAGCCCGAGCCGCTCATGATGAGGGCTGAGGTGTCCCCTTGCGCAGCCGACACACTCGCGCGCTCACAGCATCCCGCTCTCACACAGAGGGGGGAAGCGCGGTCACGTGACGTGTCCCCGGAGCAGCACCTTGGTCAGAAACTCCGAGGAGCGACAGAGATGAGGAGAGAGGAGGAGAGAGGCAGCTTCCACACGCCTTCCAGGCCGAGAAGACACCCCCATCCCCACAACACACACACACACACGCACGCACGCGCGCACACACACACACACACACACCTAAACACCAACACGCTCCTCTGACAGGAGCTTTCTTTCTCCACATTTTCCACATCTTAAACCATCATTTCTTAGTTTTTAATGGCCTGTTTTCCACATCTTTCGAGCAGCGGTCCCCAACCACCGGTACCGGGCCGCACAGAGAGACTGAATAAAAAAAAATTTTTTGATCATCAGAGACTGAAAGAAGTTTTATATTGAAAATCAGGTGCCTCTGGACACATGTCAAACACACACACACACACACACACACACACACACAAATAATAATAACAGTTACAGGAAGTCAGTGTTCCAGCTAAATCTAGACTAATGTGCTCTCTGCTCTTGGTTCTGGTTCTGCAGAGGTTTGAATAAGTCTATCAGCGGTTAATCTTCTGGAGGTCAGTAACCGGGACTGCCCGGGATCTGACCCGACACAATAAATGTAATAATAATAGTAATAATAATAATAATAATAATTACACCAAAAACCCGGGCCGGGATTCGACCCGGGACACACGATAATAATGCTAATAATAACAGCTGGGTCGAGTCAGCTTAAATAAAAGGCATTGGTTTTTCAGCAACCGGCCCCGATCCGACCCCGAACCGGACTTTCCCGGATCTGACCCACTCAGGACACACACACACACACACACACACACACACACACACACACTGATAATGAAAGCAGTTACAGGAAGTCAGTGCAGTAAATAGTGCGTTCGAGCAGCTGTCCCCAACTACCGGTGCCATTTGGTACCGGGCCGCACAGAGAGACTGAACAAAAAATACTTTATTGATCATCAGAGTCTGAAAACAGTTTTATTTTGAAAACCAAGTACATCCGCCTGTGACTGTACGTGTCAAACCGCTCGTCTCGCTCACGTTACACGGTAGTGAAACTAAGCCCAAAAGCTAGCAAAAGTGAGTAAAAACAAACGTCTTTGGAGAGCTTCTTCGGAAAGGGGAAAAAGTCAAATGATGAGACGGAAGAAGAAGAGCCTACAACATCTAAGAGAAAGAAAACTGCATTTAAGAGACAATATCAGCAGTCCTACTTAAAATACGGGTTTGTCGCTTCAGGTGATTATCACGCACCAAGCCGCTCTGCGTAATATGTGGCGACAGACTCGCAAATGAGGCAATGAAGCCTTCTCGTGAAGAGAAAAAAGCGCAGGGCTCCCACTAATTACAAGAACTACATTCAGGGTAATGGTGAGTTGTAATTTTAATAATTGTTTTTATTCGTTTCTATCCGGCACATTATTACTTTACGTGAAACCGGTCCGTGGCGCAAAAAAGTTTGGGTAATCTTTTCACTTGTGAGCAGTGTCGAGTCGGGCCCACTGTAAGCAGATATTTCCTCTCTAACCTTGTTATATGGTTTCATTTAAACGACTGTTTGAAAGATCCATTATTTCACAAGAAAGCAAAAATTAGATGAAGATCCTAATATGAAGACAAATTTCACACTCAAGTCTCTCACTCTTTGTCTTTGTCCCACACCTTTCTCGTTAAGATAATGAGGATGAAAGAGTTCCAAGAGCATACTTCCTCTGGCTCTGCCCATATTCACACTTCCTGTGTAATTAATAGGCTGAAAAAACGTTCACCACCCATGCTGTCAGGGAGATGGGGAGACACTGACAGAGAACAGTCCAGCAACAGCCATATCAAATGGGTCGCGGACAATTCGTGTTTGTGTGACTTGTGCATTTTTAATATATTTTCTGATTTTCTTGGTAAATTCCCGTCTTCCACAGGTGGAATTCCCTCAAGTCACCTTTACTGTACATTTGCACTGATTTCCAGGCATCCCTCGACCCTGTGAGACTGAACCTTGTTTTTTTCCATAACATCATTTGAAATAATCTACGGCCACTAAACCTTTGTTCTTGTCTCTTTCTGTCCTGTCCTGTCTCTTTTATAGAGCACAGAGTTAACAAAAGCCTCTCAAGGCTGTCCACTGCTGGTACATTTACATATCTAACAGGGCGAGAGAGATACTCATTAGGGTTGGCCCATAATTAATCCTGGATTAGCATATTGGGGCTAGGACACACACAATGGTCTGTTTCATCACAGGGTGTTTCACAGTGGGATCGCGGTGCTGTGTCTGTGTGGGATCATTAAAAGGATCCAGGGAGGTAACTGCATAATTGAGTGAGATTCGACTGCCCTCATTCTAGATTCAATCAGTTTTTTGGTCTTTTTATTAAAAAGGAGAGTACAATCCACCTTTGTAAGTATTTCATTTCCATTTTAGGTACATTGAAGGGTGACAGGGACGTAAATGCAGAGGGATGCAGCAGTGTGCGAGCTGCAATTGAACTCCATGCAGCCATTAGCTGACTGAGCCACCAGGATGCCTCAGGCTCAGTGCTCCTTCCATCCCATAAGCAGCATCTCAGACAAGGGTGGTAATGAAGTGGTGATCCTCCTCTCTGACTGGCACTGATAGTAAAGATTATTTTTATGGCTTCCCATTATAGATGATATAAAATAAAAAGTGAGAGACAGAACAGTGGTGACATTTGACAAAGGTCACGACGGGGATTCAAACCCAGGAAACGGTGGCCAATCAGAAAGCAGATTTCAGAGGGCAGAGCCAATGGCTCCAGGTGATTTTTAGGCTTATTGTGCAACAGGATTTGGTGGCATTCTTTCTGGGTTTCTGGGTTGCTGTGTATCAGACGTCACAGTCAGTGAACCAGAGTTAACCATCAACAAAGCTGGGATGAACGGGGGTTAATAGAAGGCTCTGATAATCAAACTGAATATTAAAAAATAACTAAATGGCCTTTGAAAATCTTGTTTTTGCTGACCTCCAGTGGTCTAACTTCTCACCCTGCTGCAGTGATCTGTGCATGTGTCCTCATGGGCGTTGTGACGTCAGTGTTGGGTGTGGTTATGTACTAAGTTATTCACTCTGTGTTTTGAGCTCTATCAAGCTGTCTGGCTTTTTATCTGCTAGATGCTAGACTTTCTCAACCAGCTAATTACTAACTTTGTGTGTGGCAAACAGCCTAATGTGAGTTTGCAGGAGGTGTGCGCTGTGCTTTTTGTCTATGTCACCTACAGTAATATGTCTGAAACCACACCTGACAGCCAGTTTGGAGACTGTGAGGACCACAAGTCTTCTCGTGACTGCATCCATTCAAACACAGTGATTGTCTGAAGTCACATCCCATCAGGGATGCTGTCAGTCTTCAGGGGACATTGAAGTAATGCAAAAACTTGCTGGATTACAAAAGCAGTCTTGACACTCAACTAAGATTAGGCCAGTAGATTTCATACATATTTCTACTGGGGGTTGACATCTGAAAGCCATGTTAAATGACTGAATGACAAACAGTCGGGATTCATTGAGTGGATGAATTGTGCTATTTGGCAGGATGTGATGTTTCTATACTCCTTATGATAAAATGCTCTTTATTTTGCTGCTAGAGTATTTGTATCAGCCTCCACGGCTCACTCTCTTTGGTGGCAGATCAGCCAGTGTGGGCAGCTCTCAGACTCTGGGATTTGGCCGCAGCTCTATGCAGTCTGCTGTGTGCCAGGTACTGCATGCAGGGTCACCACCTGGCTGCAGCATCCTCAGGCCAAGCAGCATCAGAACTGACCAAAAGCATGAGCATTAAAGACAGGAACAAACACAATCACAGACCCAAGTATTACCTGTGCTGCCATAACAAATACTCACCAAACAGGAGGAGTAAAGTGACTAAAAGATGACTCAGACTCTGAAAATGCAACATAATAGGACAGGAAATATGTCATTTTTGAGAGTGATTGTCAGTGCCCACGTTATGTATTTTGAGGTTAAGTAATTTGATATTTTGCAATATTTTTAGCAATGCGAGAAAATTCTTGAACAGAAAAAGAAAGTCTGAAGAAAGAAAGACCCCAGTGCCCTTTCTTTGTTGTCCCTGTTTTATACAATGAGTCATTATTTCAGATGTCCTACCACTGTGAGAAAGCTTCACAGCAATGGCACAAAAATGTATGTTATCTTTGAGAGAGCATCGCAGTGGTCTGGTGCTGGTGTTTTATTTTGTCAGCCAGGCCTAAGTTGAAGAAAGCTGCTTTCTCACCTGCAAGGACACCCCTGGAAAATGATGTGCAGCCTTCAGCCGCCTATTAAAAAAACAATATTAGCACAACTGCAGGCAACAGTTGTCAGTGTGGTGACAAAAAGCTCATGATATTCTGTAGTTTTGAGTTGTAAATTTATGCCTCAGTTTGGAATCTTGTGTCTATTTGGGACAATGTGCCAAAAAACATTTCCAGCAATCAGGCTAAAAACAAGACTTACTGAGTCAGTTGCAGGTCACATTTTGGCCTTAGAAATCCATCGAAAATGGCAGTGTCAGTGTTGGTCCCCTACTTGGTCCCAACTGAAATATTTCAAAAACTGTTTGATGTATTTACATGAAATCTTGTAGAAATATTCATGGTCCCCAGAGGATGAATCTTAATGACTTTGATGGCACCATGAAGTTGACATTTGTGGTTTTGACTGAAATATCTCAACAGCTACTGGATAACCATGAAATCTGGTATGCACATTCATGCCCAACTCAGGATGAACTGTAATAACTCTTTAATTTGTCCAGTACTTTTGTTTGACCAGATATTTGTCAAATTAATGACATTCCCATCAGCCTCAGCTGTACTTTTCATTTAGCTGTAATTAGCTAAATGTAACTTCATGCTAAATTAAGGAGGCAAACATAATACCAACTCAAAATCAGCATGTTAGCATTGTCATGGTGAGCATGTTAGCATACCGATGTTAGCATTTAGCTCGAAGCAGTGCAATGCCAGACTTTTATGTTTATAACTTGCTTGCTAGTGTTAGATGGAACCAGGAATTTTATTTAAACTAATTTGACAAGCAATGTGAACTCCATGGTAGCAAACAGATTTTACATTTTAGTATCTTCAGTTGCAACCAGACTACATTTCCATCTGTCTCCCACCCTCAACCACACCTTCACCCAAACCTCCACTGTGTGACCTGCTGGAGTGGCATCTGCCTCTGTCTAAAAGGTATCATTCGCACAAGCTCCTCAAACGGCTAGTCCAAAGATATATGCTAATGTCATGCAAATGCCATATAGCAGATCCGGAGGAGAGGCATATTAATAAAAGGCAAAGTATCATAATCAGCCAGAGAAGTGCGCTGTCCTTGACAAGCGGGCCGCCACATCTTCAAACGTTACTGAAGGTCAGCGGACAGCACGTCACTGGAGACACTGCTGAGGCTTCAGGCAACATCTGCTGTGACACGTGGCTGCGCGGACAATCGAGTGCACTCGTGAACATGCACATATTCATGCATTTGCACTTACAGAGGCCGTCCATCATCTCACACACACACACACACAGTTGTACACACAGTTCTGGCTGTAGGATGTAGGGGTCTGACTCACGAAGGCATGTCTTCATTATTATAATATAGTCCACTTTGGAAGCATCTTCATTTGATCGTATCTGGGGATAGATTTGTTGTTGCTGCTTCTCCATGTCAAATCTGGTTTGCTGTGTTATTGACTCACCACTTCACAAAAGACTTGTTCCACATACATGCTCAGTGTCCACAAATTCAGAGCACAGGGTCAACAGCGGGGCAGTATGGCGCATTGCAGCACTACAGCATGAGAGGAACCAATAGTGAGAGGGACTTCACCCAGTTCGGCTCATGTGGCTATCCCAGTAGAAATGTCATTGTGTTGCTAATCCTCCCTCTGCTAACGGGGCCGTCCATGGTGAAAGTCTTTCCCAGGCACAACAGCTTGAGATTTGTAGCACTGCTCAAAACTCCCAAAGAAATATATGTATACTGCTGAGAGACTGTGGCTAAATGTGGCTGAACCAGAAGCTTTAAAGTGGGTGTAATCAATATTTTTATGTTGATGATATCGCACATGACGACTTATATGTGAAAGGGGTCACTTGTAGTGATGAAGTCACAGTGAATTATCATCTGACTCTGCAGTTTTATAGCATCTCTAAGGATTATAACTTTACAGTTTTGGTTCACTCTCACCACCCTCATAGGGTTGTTTAGAGCTGCAAGAAGCAGCTGTTTTTGGCAAAAAAAAAAAAAAAAGGAAGAGTGAATATTGGACTTGCATTCATCAACTGGAAACAAACACGACTCCAAATGAACACTAATGTTGCTCAGTGTTTAAACTTAAAGGGTGTTTGTATATCAGTGATGTGTTTCACAGCTTGTGGCCCACAATTAATGTTCAAGTGTAAAATAAAGCCACCTTCAATGTGATTTTATGTCCAGTTGGACATGATTTGGCTGATCTTTCTGTTTGAACATTCAAGGGCTCACTGGCATGCTGGGCCCCAAAGCAACACCTTGTAGATACTGCCACGGTCTTGGGACATCTCACAGACTGTAAATTCTGTATCTGCCTGTGGGAAATCATCATTGTTATGGCACAGCATTCATCTGGGCTCTGCATCAGATTCTGTCACATTAGGTTTGTTCCTTTTCATTCATAGAAAAGCCGACCTGCACAGTTTTTGTGATCTCACCTTTCTGACTCAGTCATTTTGCAAGACCGTTGCAGCTCTTTAAAATGAATGCGTCATAAATGTGAGCACTTCTTGTGTTTTATATATTGTTTAAAGAGCTCTATGTTTGAGTTTTGACATCAGATGTAACACTGATGCAGCAGAGCATCAAAGCTAAACATGTGGCCAAACAAACGAACAACTTTCATGAAGCAAACTTAAAAAGGCAAAGCCGTAGCCTCAAAAGCACAGATGATTGCACATTCACTGGAGATACACACACAGGTCCATCAGGCATGTACACACAATAACACACGGCTACAAACACACATGTTCCAGCTGAAAATGTCATCCACTGTTCAGCCTCTCTTCTGTCTCGTTCCTTTAATAGAAGCTGTTTGGTGGAGAGACCCAAAATTCGATCATGCATTTTCTCTCAACTGAAGCCCTTTATATTTAGAGAGTCTATTTGTGGCAGTGTATCTCCTCAGTTGCCTTTGCCATGCCCTGAGGAGAGAGAGAGGGGGATTAATAAACCTCCCAGAGTATGCCAAGCTTAGTTTCAAAACTGCAGCAGAACTGGCACTCACCGCCTGCAGTGCACAACAGTGCATGAACTGGATTAGGCACAGAACGGAGGGTCGACATATAACTGGAGGAATAGATAGTCTGACCTGTGCAGTTATGTTCAAATCCCACTTTCTTGCTGCGTCCTAGCCTTGCCTTGAACACCATCAGCTCTTTGTTGGCTTCTTTTTATGCAAATGCTGATCTGTGAACAAAAACAGTGCTATAAACAAACATCATCTCCTGCTCCCCCTCTTTGATTAATAATATTCTTAGTTACATAGTTTTTTCTAAAAACGCATGAGGTAACTAATTTGGTTCTATAATTAGATTATTTCTGGAGGCATGCTGAAATTAATCTTTCATATCAATCTCCTCCTTCAGGGTCATTTTTCTTTCTATTGTGAGACTGAATTTAACATGCTACTGTATATAGAGCGCTGCATGTATAATAATGCATTGTCTTCTTTATGCTGAGGAAGAAAATAATTCAGCTTTGACTGGCAGAAAATAACCGGTTAACTTTAATTCCCTTTGTTTTGCTGAAATACATCCATGTCAAACCTTGTTATAATGCAAATAAAGACAAGTAGTTGAAGACAATTGACTTTGTTTTTCCAGGATGACCTCTGCACATCACGGAGCAGCACCCAGTCCTGCAGATCAACAGGTAGTTAGAACAGGCCGATGGTAAGCAGGCAGCAGTGTAGATGACCTGGTGAGGGCATGAAGTACTTTGTGGCACAACTGGACCTATAAAATAACTCCCAACTTGTGTTGACACAGCCTCTTAAACACACTGCTGTGTCCTCAAGCTGTAGTTTACAATGCAGCTGCTGCTTGTCCTGAACTCATTGCCTGTGTCTTGCAGAAATTACTTTATTGCCACTAGAGGACACTCTTTATGAGGCTCATGTTACTGCTGCTACACAGCTGAAGTGAGGTTTAAAGCAGTGTGCAGTACAAGATACGAGCAGTGGAGTTAACGGGGGATGATCTTGGGGAGAAGACAAGAGGTTAATGAATATGGGGGGTAACAACTTATTAATACTTTGGGAAATCACGTAAATGTTTAAGAATATGGGGTACTTATTGTTATTGTCAACACAATGTAGATTATAGGTGTTGGAGGTGAACAAAACATTCAGCTAAAACTGGGAGCAAGGATGTGCTCCTGTAGCTGTAGCTGTACAAAAGTTATGTGTATATTTATGATTATAAGATACTGGAGAATTGTAAGGCAGCGTTACATGACTATAGATTCATACAGTAACTAAGTAAAGTAGCTATAAGGCATGTTCTATTGCAGATATGGAAAATCTGTTTAACCAGAAACAAGATGTTTTGAATTGTTCAGCACCACAGAGAGTTACAGGGAGAGACTGGGGGCAGACATTCTGACATGTCAAACATGCATGTCATTTATATCATGGCTGTATTGCATCTGTCTGGCTGTGACCTGGTATTGTGTATGCTGCTTCACAGGCACAACTTACTGCGACACTTAAGAGGAGCACATCCATCATGTTAGCAGTCACACCTGTGTATTTCCTGCTATAAGTGAAAATGTCTGCTGTGAACATTGACAGAAACTCAAATGCATGTCAATGTGCATTTCTTTTTAGTTTCACAGATTGCACTGTGTAGTTTTTACTGTATTCACAGGGACCAAGAAGTAGCGCATAAGCAGCCTGAGCCGAATAAAAGCAATATTGCCATTAATTATTAGATCAGCAGCAGTGATTATAGTGTTCATTGAGCCAGGTGAAATCATCCCACTGAAAAAACCATGGAAATGAACAGAGAGGAAGAAGAGGAGCATCATACTCGAGGACAGTGCAGCCGTGTAGCCTGCTGATTGTTTTTCCATCCGCCTGTACATGTGTTTCTCTATTAGACACCCAAAAGCCCTTTAAAAGGAAAGAGGAGGGATCCTTCTTCCAAGGCGGACAGACATGCAATAGATGTCACATGTACAGAGTAGACAGAAGTAGCAGTAGAAGAATTTCAATATGAAGTACACAATTTATAATATTAAGTACATTTTAAATATAATTAGTCAATTGCTTTGAAGTGAAGGCTGTGGATCAGAGAGAAGATGTCATGCAAGAGCTAGTCACCTTCAAAACCTTGTGTGCACCATGGAGACCTGGAGGGAGGACAGACTCAACATACACACACACACACACACACACACACACACACACAAGACAGAACTCAAGGACACTATTCACACAAAGAGAAGAAGAGACACGAGGCACTGAGAGAGGATGAAGCAGAAAACACACGATTCAAGAACAGTTATGTTAAAAATGGAATTAAATAGAATATTTAAAAAAATAAAACTAAACAATCTTTCCAGATGAAGTATGAATAAATGTGTGGATTATTCAGAGAAAGGATGTGTTGTTTATGGAGTGACAGACAGACAGTGATGGAATGAAACTAAGAACATTTACTGAAGTACTGTACTTTTACTTAATTATTTCCATTTCATGTATTTATATTTCAACTCTGCTACATTTCACAAGGAAATATTGTACATTTTACTCCATTATATTTCCAGTATCTGACAGCTGTGGTTATTTTTTCGAATGAAATTTAAGATACAGTGCATTGGTATATATATTTAACAGTTGCACATGTGAGTGATTTCCCCTTTAAGCTACTCACATGGTTGCATTTAAATTACAGTTTGAGGGTCAAACGGGTAAAATTATTCAATGTATCACCAAATAGCAAAGATGAGAAATATTTTAAAAAATTAAAGCAGATTGGTGCACCAGAAGTTTTTGTTGTTTCCTCTTTTCTCTCCCATTAATTTTCTCATCATCATTGTTGGTAATTAAGGTAATTTTACAAATCATTGCTGAAAAACATGCTTGTAAAATATGCAAATCAACAGTCTGTAGTGGTCACTTATTTCAGGTAAAAATGTAACTTTTATAAGTCAAATATTTACTTTTACATGACTCGTGGGATAAGCTTGTTGAGATGCATCATCTAGATTCTCATCACATTTCACAGGAGAACACGCTGTGACTCAACACCCATACTGTCTGACCTTCATCCCTGGTGGAAGCTCTGCCCCTCTGCCAAATAGAGGGCTATTTGTCCCCCCACACCAGAGGACACACATTTGACTTTCTACCTGATATCAGCTTATAAAAACAGTGCACTGCATCTCATCAGCTTTAACATACTGATGTAAACTGGTATGACTTGTGTGTGAGTGAAGTGTGCATGCTGTACATAGTTGTCCTTGGCTGACCAGTGCTGCTGGGCACAGGGCAGTCCCTCTCTCTCTGCTTCTTCATTGTAATTGGCTGGCTCAACGCACAAACACAATCACCCAACTATTGTCTGGCAAGGGCACAGCATAAAAAACATATTGACAGATGCATAAATATGCACCCAGACCCAAATTAATGTCTACAGTGCAATCTCCCACAGTGCATTTGAGTCATAAAATGGAAGTAATCCTGTTCTCAAGTAATTAATCCAATTGTATCTTGATGTATGGTTTCTCTGTTCTGTGCTGGTGGGTAGCAGGTGTGGTTGTGACATGAAGAGCACAGTAGTAAGAGACCTCATATAAAACCTCTGCATTCCTGCCCATATAAAGAGAGAGCAAGAGCGTGTGTGACCACGCTGCAGACACAAACTACAACCCTAACACATAGAGCAAGTGAACACAGAAGCTGCAAAGATGCCATCTATCCAGCAGGTGTCAGGAAGTCGCCTCTTTGTTAGTTATGACTGCCTGAGCGACCTGCTGTGACATCTGTGGAGAATATATGGCAGAAACGTCGCCAATCAGCACTATCCAGGTGGAATTATTACACCTAATTACCACATGTGGTGGAGCAGTAACTGATTTCAAAGGAAGCGCTGTGATTAAAACTTTGCTGATCAGCAGTGAGTGACACCAAAGAGCACAGCACAGACCTGTGCTCACAGCTTTCTCTGTGCAAACAGCTACATGTTGAATGTGAAGCTCTGCTAATGACATTTCACGCTTACAGCACAGCCCGACACCCTCAGTCTATTAGAAGTCCAATAGGATGATTGCATTTTTTTTACTTGTGCACATGTGAAAAAAATCTTTGTGTTTTAGTGGCCCTGGGAGTTTATGTGTCACAACACAGCAAACAAGCCTGATTTACTAGCTAACAGTCCTTAAAGTTGAATTGAACAGCCAACAATACACCAGTGTGGAAGAGCAACGAAGGAGAAAGGTCTGCACGCTCTCAGGCTCCAAATAAAAAGCTTGATTCTCTTTAAAATTCAATGTTTCCATCTTAACAGGTGAAAAGGGCATTTCTTGTAGCAGCAGTAAGCAACTCAAATCACTATGATGGAAATCCAAACACCACAAGATGGCGATCACAATACTCCAGAAAATTGAAACACCAGAAATATCCAGAAAAAAAGTGGGGCTCTTTTTGTGAAAAGCAGAAAAAAGAGTCAAGTTATCAATAAATGTGTGGATTTTCTGGTGTTTCTTTTTTCTGGAGTATCGTGATACTGTTGAGAAGAGTTCATATGAGTGATATATATATACACACACACACACACACACACACACACACACACACACACATATATATATATATATATAT
>JBBMOE010000001.1:20106689-20147876 GCA_037975065.1 Chaetodon trifasciatus
GCCTCGGGATCCCCCCGGAAGAGCTGGGGGAAGTGTCCAGGGAGAGGGAAGTTTGGGCGTCCCTGCTCAGGCTGCTTCCCCCGCGACCCGGCCCCGGATGAAGCGGGAGAAGACAGACGGACGGACGAAGGTGTGCCTTGTCAGGGCTAATTAGTGGAATTTCTTGCTTTATCAATGGGGTTGGGACCATCAGTTGTGTTGTGCAGATGTCAGGTTAATACACAGCCAACAGCCCTATTGGACAACTGTTAAAATTCACATTATATATTATAGATATATATATTTGATGCAAATGCAAAATTTTGATGGTTTAAGGTTAAAGGTCCAGGTCAGGTTCTAGTTTTCCTCTGTCATTATACTTTTGCATTTCCTGCTTTACATGACCTGCTCACTCGCTTGCTAAATTGTGAGCATCAGTGGCTTCTTGATACCAACATGTTTGTGTTCTTGTGACTTAACCTCTTGAACGGCAAGCATATCATGCACACAACTTTCCATTTGAAGGCAGCACTTGGTCAGCTTCTTCTTCAGTGATTTGAATTGACTCTACAGGAAATGCCTGCTTTCTCTTGACACTTGGTAGAAGAAGATGTAGATCAAAATGTTGCCTTTAAAAGAGAATCAAATTATTTATTTGGAGCCTAGCAATGTGCAGACTTCTCTTCTTTGTGCCCTAGACTGATATATATCTTTTTTCTTCCACCTGAATAATTTTGATTGACACACTTTGTCACTTTTCTGGCCTTTAAGGTGTTCCAGTAGTTCAACATGGTGATGCCTCCATATGCAGCACTGCATTTAAGAGTAGTTTGAAAGTCAGAATATCTGTTTGTATGTAAATGTCTGAATGTAACCCATATATTTCACATGTTGCTCAATAAGCCCTCC
This sequence comes from Chaetodon trifasciatus, assembly GCA_037975065.1. Taxonomy (NCBI): domain Eukaryota; kingdom Metazoa; phylum Chordata; class Actinopteri; order Chaetodontiformes; family Chaetodontidae; genus Chaetodon; species Chaetodon trifasciatus. The sequence goes on from JBBMOE010000001.1 coordinate 20,107,578, forward strand.
ATCAGAGTTTGATATTTACCCAAAGCTCTTTTCATTATCTTACTGCACCCCCACAGTACTGGTAGCATATCATAACAGTGAAATATGTTACCTGCCATAATTACTTTACAGAATACCTGTGTTGTTAAAAACATTTTGCCTGGACTTCAGTTTTGTTTCCTTGTGTTTGTTTCGCTCTCTGCATTTAGCCCATCCTAAGTATTAGGAGCAGTGGGAAGCCACTGTGTAGGGCCCGGGGACCTTGATCAAAGGCACTGACAGGAGAATTTACCAATCACACAAGTTTTTGATGGCAGGGGAAACCATGCAAACACAGTGAGCATGTGTAAACCACACAGAGAGGCCTTGCTCCAGCTGGGATTCGAACCCTCTTGCTGTGAGGCGAGATAGCTTAAAGCTACCAGTGGCACGTCAAACACAATACACTTGTGGGTTAAAAAGTAAAGAAGGATGTAAGGAAAGAAATGAGATGCACTCAGTTGAATTGTAGCATTTTTGTTTCTGCGTATATTTTTCTCTGACGCACATGTTAAGCATCTTTGTTTCTGATTTGCACCACTCCTTCAATTTACTTGTGTTTTAGCCTTGTGCAGCGCATTTCTCTTGTAGTATTTGCTGCAATATTTCAGTGTTGCCTGATTATTGCAACACTTGTGTGTACATTTGATGCTGCAAATGGCAACTAAAAATAACCTTATAAAAGGAACCAGTAAACATTTAATGTGCATGGTTTGAGTACTGCTAAGGTTCAAATATTACAGTTAAATTACTTTTTTTATGAGATCTTTCTTTCTTTCTCAAAAAGCATAATTTCTGATTGTGACACAGACATGTAGACAAATGATCCCTGTGTTTGGCACATGTGCAACAAGTTATCAAAGTCTCAATTAATCTCTTAAAACTTAAAAATTCTACAAACCTCTCCAGCAATGGAACTCAAATCATCATCTCTGTGTTTCTCCACAGGACTGCATCAACCAGTCACTTGATTTCTAAACAGCAAACCATTAATCAGTGACCTTTTTTTGATCAACATGATCATAAATTAAATATTGTTTTCGGGACATGTTAGGAGGAGATTGGAGACATACAGAGAAAAGTCCACAGGACCAGATTCAAAGACACAACATGAGTGTCTCTCCTGCTGGGCAACCAGTCTGTCCCTTCTTGTTGACTCTTGTAAACTGTGGAGGCTTTGTCTCATCCAATGCCTTTATCACTAAAACGAGAACTAAAAACTACACTGGTTGTTTTCTCAGTTCCATTTGTTATATGTCATGTGAGTGTTTTCACTGTCATAGTTCAGATAGTGTTAATAAAGACACTGATAGGTAAATGCAGCTTTTGCCCTCTAGTGGTCAGAGGCTGACAATGACAGCAGACGTGTTCAAGTTCAGCTCGCTGGGTTTGCCGTTTCATCTGCCAGGTCCTGATGTGTGTTGGCAGCCCTCCATGATCACATTTCACCCTTCAGTGAACAGCAGGGGTGTAGAACAGCACAACAACAGCAGAAGCTCTGGAAGCCCCACAGTGTTGCTTCTCATCTGTTCAGGTCCCAGTGAGGTTGACAAGCTCGCTCTCAAAGTCTATCAGTTACACATTACTCACTCCATGCTTACTACTGGAGCTTGTAATGTGTTGTTTCTCCCACACAGTAATATAATTCTGTTACTTCTAGTTGCCTGATTGATAGTTTCCTTCTTGTCATTATTATTGTTATTAGTATTATTATTATAGAATCAGTTAGTTTTATAGAACTCATGTATTTTTTCTGTCCCAAGTGTTGCAGTGGCTCATTCTCGCTGTGCGTAAATCAAGTCTTCACCCTAAAATGAAAGGATTTGCATTATGGGGACTTGCATTTTGTCCTCATAAGGAAGACGAGTCCCCACAGTGTGACCTTGTAAACACATTTATGTCCCCACAACATGAGTAATACACGTCAACACATACAGAGAAACACCAACAAACAACTGCACTACATGTTTCAAACAGCTGAGTAAGGACACATTATTTCAAACCCCATGTGATCTATGTCCATGGCAACTGAGTGCTGTTTGGCCTGTCAAAACGGATCAAGGATTGGTCTGGAAATAAGATAAGATAATAAACTCAAGGCTCATATCCAGCAAAAACACATGTAAGCAGCATTTTTTATTTTTTTTTTACACATTTCAGCTGAAAACATCAATGGAATGAAACTCCACTGGTCCAAGCACCTGAAAAGTGACATCAGTGTACTTTAATTATGTCATTTGTACAAAACTGTGTGCTAAAGTAGATGTGATTGATACATCTGAACGTGGACTAAGATAAAACATGGCTGCTTGTTTCAGGTAGTGATTTCCTTCACATAGAAATAACAATATCTGATATTACCACATAATTTACATCGATCCTGAGATCAGCACCAACGGCACAGAACTCCAGTCAAGCACAAAATGTGTAAGAGTGTTTGTGCACTTTAATGTGTGGGTTAGGAAGCGGATGTGTTTCTGCGTGTCTAAACAAATATGTAGAAGATCCTTAATCAAAGTACTGCAGGCCAGTTTTCTTTGAAAGCAGAGTTTAACAGCCAAGTATCAGCTATTTTAACTCACATCAGTCCCAATCAGTCCCAGTGTGTTTCATTATTTCACAAATGACAAACATTTTTTTTTTAAATACTCCACACTGGTAAAAGATTTTACTGTATATGGATGAGATGAAAGTCAAACAACAGTCTCTTAAGTCCAAGACAGTCGCTCTCAGTCTGTCAGAACAGAACTACCATTAACCAAATGACTTACACTGTAAAAGCCAGCTCTCAGTGCCTGGCTGACACTAAGGCTTAAACACATAAGTGGCCATTACTAGCCTTTAGATGTTGGCAACAATAATTACTAATAGTGTTTTTTCACAGTTTTCTTTATCTAAAATCACGTACTTCGCTGTTTCAGTTTGCACTTTAGGCCACTAGAAGGCATTCCACCCTTGGAGATCGATCAAATCATGTGATATCTTACTATTCTAACCTTTTGAAAGACTCGTCACAGATCTCACCAACATTGGTGCCACAATGTACATGTCAAAATAAACTACATATCAAGCTCAGTGACACTTAAATACAGTCACAAGGCAACATTAAAGAATGTCATTGGTTTAAATTAGAACTACAAACATGGCACTGTGTGACACAGTCGGACTTCTTTTTAGGGGATAAATGTCAACAAAAACATCCACATTTAACTTATCAAAAACAGGGTGTTAACACACACATTTGGCTCTTGAGGCTGCTACTGTAATATCAAGTCCAGCCAGCTGTCCTTCTCACCTGTTAGTTTGGAAAAGCCTCACAATAGAGGTGCTGAGCACTGGATAGTTGGCTGCACTCTTACACCAGCCACTGTCATTGATAGACTATAGATAATTCTAGCTGACATAACAGATCTGTGTGTGACTGACATGCATGTATTGTTTGTCTGATAATTTAAGTTGCATGAATATTTGATTTTTGTACATTTTGTCAGGCTGTATGTGTTCGTGTGTTTCCTGCAAGGACAAATCAACATGTGTGTCTTGAAAACAGTCTATGGGTCACCATCAAAACAAATCTGCAGTGAGCATGAGGCCGAGAAAGTGTGTCGAGGTGAACTTTTAGCAGCCAAAGCACAGAGGTGTAGAGGAGGAGAACATATTATCTGTCATCCTCTACGTAACTTTTCAAAAAACAAGACTGATTTTGCAACCAAGATTCTCAGAACATTTCAGTTTCTATAAAAATGATCATTTCTCTAATGCACAAACTCTGTTTCACAGACTTTATCAAGTCAATTCAGGACAGTAAGCCAGCACACACAACTCCAGCTGAATGGAACCCAGCCATCATTAATGTTAATATTTAAACCCAAGCTTTTCCAACTGTAACTCCGAGAAAACAGTTTATGTTTCCTCATAAACACAGGCTGCATAAAGCATTCATCCAGCACGCACTGATGTTCAGCACAATTAACAAAGCCAACACCTCTGAGCTCAGTCAACACTCCATTGTCCAGGTCCACACACTACACCACAACTATTACACAGCAATTTCAGGATCAATAAATAGGAGTTTTTTCCAGCCTGGTGGTAGAAGGTGTGTGACAGAGTCCTTACAAACAGGAAAACCTTCTGCAATGCTGGAGAAAGCCTGCGGGGACATTCCACTGGAGTCCAACCAGGGGAGGATTTGACACGCCAGGGGGTACTTCCCCCGCTGCCTGGCCAGAGCTAACATCGCGTGCTAAGTGTGGATGACATTTTATAGCCTCATATAGGCAGAACCTTGAAGCTGGGGAATGATATGATGTGAATGGATATTTATGGTATGGTTAACAGTACTGTGGGGTGTACTGAGGTATTGTACAGTATTTTTCTTTTGACTGGTCTATTCTCTCAATTTGAACATTTTTCCACCCAAAACCAGTTTGCTGTTTGCAGGCATGAAATAAAACTGAGCGTGGAGTTTTGCTGTGTCATGCTTGTGTGATTTGTGTTGATTGCAGTTAAAGTGTCTCAAAGCTCAGGTGTTTTTAGTCACAGTCATCGGTTTCATCACAACAGCATGTTTTAAACTGACTTTAGTGTGTAACAGGCAAGATATGTTGTCTGTGTTTTCTGATGGCTTTGCTATCTGAAACAATGTTTCATTTATGAAGAATGTGTGTTTGACTTGTTATGTAAGAGGTTTTTGCAGATTAGTGAGTGATTTTGTCCTTATCTTTTTGAGAAAGTGGTGCATAATATCTGGGCGTGAACAGTGTGGTGGGAGCCGCAGAGCACAGGAGCCAGGAATGTGTCCGCTCTAATCCCGCTGAGGGACAGAAGATGTTTTAGCAGATCTCCTCTGGTCCACATGAGTGGCCCTGGTGTCCGATGTTCCCACAAACTCCGGAACTGGACAAAGAGAGGCCGACGCCTGTTTGCTTAGCACCAGACTTTCACACTGACGAGAGGAACTCAACTAAATAATGGACAACAATGCAAGCAGAGATGGCGGCAGCCCTTCCTCTGCCTATGGTATGCTAAGACATCACAAAATATCAAGAGCAGAATGTCAAACCATGCGGAAGAGGGCTGCAAGTTAGTGCTGCATGCCACCAAATGGAGGACTTGGTAAAGAGTAAAGATTTAAGTCACTTAGATGGTACTAAGCCAAACAAACAGAAGATTTAATCAAAATCTTGTGTGTAATTAAGCATTTCAAACCCTGCCAGAAAATTATCAAAATTTTTCTTTGCCTGACCTTAAAATATGAGATTTTTAAGATCCAAGACAAACAGGTTATCTTTTTCAGTTATACTAAAATCCCATGATTCACGGCAGCACATTCATTTTACAGCAAACGCACCATTTTAATAGCCTAATTTATGTCATTTTGAACAGAATTTATGAAGAAAGTGTGCCCATAGAAGCAAAATGCATTTAAATCCTAAAATTATAATCTATTGCTATATATTCAGTCAGGAAATTATCATTTATATTCATATAAGTTAGAGTACTATGGTTGACCAAATAATTATGACTTATAAATTACTTTGGACTCATTAGTCTCCATATGAAGGAGAAAATCTCTCCATCTTATCTTTGCTGTTAAATGGGTCCAGTCAAGGATTGGGCCTCATCAATGCTCAAATAAAGTGAAAGAGAAGACAGAATAAAGAGAATACTGGTGTGTCCTGATTTGAGGATCTGATGGGAACAGTGCAGTAAAGAGTCCGGAGCAGCACAGCGTGAGCTAAGCCAGGCGGACAGCTGACTCAGCACCTCCCCTGTTGTCTATGTGCTCGCTCGACAGTGTCTTTATCCACAGCGACAGAATACAGCCTCAGGGTGCTAACACCCCTCACAACCTTCTGAAATTTCTCCTCCCAGCCCGGGCCCGTGAATTCTTACAGACACCCCTGATCCTGATCCTGATCTTGATCTGGCTTCTCTTCTTCTTCCCAAAAACACCAGCAGCATCATGGGAGAGGAGTTTGGGCTGTCAAACGTGTCATAGGGTTGTTTCATTGTGGGTTCTATAGGTCTGCAGGTGTTGTTTACACATGTAAAGTTAGCATTAACGATCATGACCCAAAGCATATGCTCATCTGGTTTTATTTCTTTCCGCCAGTAGTGGCTCCCACACCCATGATATCCCACTGTTCACCTCTTCTGAAGTCACCCATACACTGACATACATGTCTACATTGTCTTGTCTTGTTTGGGATCCCGCAGACCCTACTGCTGTATGTGTGAAAATAAAATCTTTTTTTCTTTATATCTTTTCATTTCTTCTGATCCTATTAACACACAATTTGTAGGAACGTTTGGAAGTGGCAACTTTTGCCTTTTCCACAAAATGTTGTTATTACATCAGATGAGTACATATTTCATGTTTTAGTTAAGTGGGCTACGCATGAACATATGTATTTTCCTATTGTTTGTCTTTCATAGACAGAGACATAAAACAAACTGAAATTAAACTTAAAATGCATATTTCTAGTTACATACAACATTTATTGCCATGCTACTGAAGTCAGCTGCATTAGATCATGCCGTGCAGGAGTTTGAAATTAAGTTGATAATGATTAAAGAATATGTATCATTTATTTCTTTGCTCAATCACAGCACATTTCATTTTGTGAAAGCTTCACATTCACCAGGTCAGTAGCAGACTTCATTACTGATAGCACGTAGTTTACTTTCACCTCTGCTGCTTCCTGTCTCCTCACCTGTGGTGGAATGTAACTAAATACATTTACGCAATGACTTTACTTTTCTGAGGTTCATGCTAACATATACCTCTATCTCATCACATCTCAGTGGCAAATACTGTACTTTCTACTCCAGTGTCTGACAGCTTTAGTTACTAGTTACTTTTCAGATTTCCATATCCTTCCTGTCTATTGAAAATCATGTATCACTACATCTGGTGACTTTGAATGTTTCTGATAGACTGAAGTGTTCGATTGAGACAATTCTACTTCTAAAGATAAATAAACTACTTAAAAACCCTCTTGGATTGTTTTTCTGAGCTCATGCCATGACTTTTTGGAGTTATGTGGATCTCACAGGACAGCAACACTACAAACATATAATGATCTTATAGAATATGATGCACTGCAAGATGTACATAACAACAATATATGAAGTACTTACAGTTAGCTCAACCTTAAACATCTACAGTAGTAAAATGCAACATGTGCATGAATTCAGCAGTATTATATTGATATGATATTATATACTGTATATATATATATATATACACTGTATATAAAGCACTGCCATTTTACTGCTAAATGAGTACTTCGACTTTGATGATAATACATACTTTTGCTTAAATAAGGTTTTGAATGGAGGACTGATTTTAGTGCATTTAGTATTTTTTACCACTAATTCCTCCATGACTGTTGCCCAGTGCAAACAAATTCACTGTTCAAAGCACAAAACCATTCTCTGGTACATAGTATCACATGAACGTAACACAGAAAATGATGAAAGACAACTTGGGATATGTCAGTATATTTGAAAAGAAGGACACAAACTGGGTTACTGGCCCTTTTCTGAGTTGAAGAGTTTTTGGAAATAAGAGAGCTACAGCTATACTACTATGTGATTAAGTGACTGGCGACACAGAGGAGCTTAGTCACTGTGGCTGCTCTGATTCAGCTCAACACATGCACAGACTCGTCTCTGCTCTGCTTCAGGCCCGTGAATGCTGCAAACCTGTATTCCCACACCTGCCTGAGGCAAACGCTGTTCACTTCTGAACTCTGAAAAGGAAAAGAGAGATAGAAGGGGGACAGATAGGGGGATCCACTGCAAGATGAAGGGCCACAAAAGGGGGTGAGAGGGATGAAGACAGAGAGAGACATAAGGAAAAATGGCTGGAGTGGAGAGAGAGAGAGAGAGAGAGACAGAGGTCTGCATACCAGAGGGGCAGACAACACAATACTACACTTCACACACATTCTCGTTAAGGCTTTACGATCTCCAGAGGGAGAAAACAGATGATCTGAGGCTCTTTGCTGGTGGGGGAGCACATGCCACTGCCTGCACCTGTACGCTGACTGACTCCACTTATCAGAGTGAATAATGAGATACAACTGCGGTGTGGTGTGTGTGGCTCCTGGAATAATTTGCAATATATGTAACATGCAATTATCCAGCAATCCCAAGGTTTCGCTCCTGAATGGGGCATCATAACTTTAAAGGAAGTGGCATACTTTAAGAAAGAATTGAAGATACACACGGCATGGGGAGAAAATTGCTTATTTGTGCAACTGAAACAGGAGCTATTTCCTTCTCCCTCTGCATGGGCCCCAGGAGGAGGAAAGGGGAGAGTGAGTGGTCAACAGAGGTCTTTCTAGGAGCAGCTGAATACCAGAGGAGCTGACAGGTATGTACATATTGGAATGTGCTTCTCAGCCACACCTGTGGGGAACACACCCGCCAAGCCTGGCCTCTCTCATCCCACTGGCTGATATCCCCGTGATTGACAACTGGAAGAACTATTTGGCTCTGGTCCACAAAAGCCAGGGGGCAGGTATGGCGAGTTCAGAATATGAACCAATGGCAGCCGGAGAAATCCCTGCAAGCCAGGCGGGGCTGCAGTCAAATAAAACTCATCAATGGGGTGTGTCTCAAAAGTTTGTCAGCAGTCAAACAGCGAAGGGCAACTGCTGCAGGAACCCACTTTGACTGGTTAAAGCTTAACTAGTTGCTCGCTGCGTGAGGATCTGGGCTGTTTTCAGCTGGCAGAGATGGTTCACCTCTTCTGTGGCTGAATGATGGAAGTGACCCAACAGATTTCATCTGCTGCGATCTCCAGAAGTCCTCTTTCAGGGCCAGGACTTCAGACAGGAAAGGGATGGCGGCTTCAGGCAGTCCACAGCTGGGGACTTTTTAAACCTCTCAGGACTGTTTAACAATTGGTCCTTCATCACAGTGTGATAGAGATTTAACAGCTGTTGTGGTACTGTGGTCGCTCACATCTCCTTATCACTTTTCCAGCCCAGCTATAGATTCTGTATCCGTTGGACGGAGAACTGATAAGGGCATGTGCATGACAATACCTACAGATACTGGAGACATCTGAGTCAGAGAGCCTTTACGGTAATTAAGCCATTGAGTTCATAATTGTGATCATGTTTAAGGCTGTTATTAGCTTTTGTGGTTTAGTTGTTCAGATACAAATTATGTTTTAGAAGGATGACTACAAGTGTAATTTATTGCTTTTTAAACATGTAAGTTGTTAAGAAGAGATTTGTCATTGGTCTGAGAATGTGAATATTCTACGTGCTTAACGGGAACTTCAGTAACTACCGACACTGATACTGAGGTTGCATTGTAATCTATCTTATGATTTGTCGATATTTAAACATCTAAAGTCTCTTTTTAGATGATATGGATGCATTGGATGATATGGATGAGATGGATACAGTGATTCTTACTTCACATCCAAGGACTGAAAAATGGAAAGGTTTGTCTGTCCGTGTCTATCAGTGGATTCCCTTCAGGCTGCTCCGAGCACACCTGGTTTTGAGTCATATTTCACAGAAACATGACAGAAAGCAACTATGCAGCTTTCTGTCTTTCTTTCTGTATTACTCTAAAGGGGGCAATACACAGGCAAAACCAGCGCTTGACACAATCTGGTTGGGACACCTGTACGATTCATAAAAATGAAAATGAAAGAATAGGTTATTGTGCAGAAAGACACGTTGTATGTCAGGGAAGAAACACTTCCTAAAACTTGCTTCCCCTGATCATAAATATATAAAGTAGCAGGGTCACAGTGAGCTCGAACATCTTGACATGACACAGCATGACTGACATAATCCATCAAAGCTGTACACTGAAGATGATGCAACTGCTGAACTGGAATAAAAAAAAATCAGGTGAGTAATTTCAGTATGATGCATGCCAACGTTCTGACACGATTCTCACACCCAGAAACTGGAAGCCCTGGCATTTCTGCACTGTAATTACAGCGCAGTGAGTGGACAGTTTCAAACGGAAGACTATATCTCAAACGTAACACTACACAAGAATAAGCATGTTGATCCATGCAGGATGGATAAACATGAGACCTGACAGTATGAAAAGTCAAAGGAAGTGACGTGAAAGTCTAAATACGAAATGTGAAAATGTGCATGTGATGTATGAAGCTATTGATTCTTTAAAGCCATTCTGAGCTATTTTGCTTTTCATCTGGCTGTATTTCAGAGTTCTGGAGCTCAGAATGGCATCCTCTGTTCTTCCTGTTTTTCAGCACATCTTCATCTTCAAATCTGTTGATAAGCAGGTCACAAACGCCGAAAGGTTCTATTAGTTTCTGTTAGCAGTGATATTTGTGATATTGTGGATATTTCTTCTCATATATAGCCATCAGTTTTCCATAAATACAGATCTATAGGAGTTTCAGTCATTGCACCTGATATTCAATAACTGCCAGGGAAAAAATCTATTTCAATCAGATGTTTATTGCCAGAAGTTTAACATCGCTCACAGCTCCCAAACTACATTTCTGTACTGTTTTCAGCAAGTTCACTTAACAAAAGGCACAGAGTTCAATTCTCACTTCAAAGAATGAAAGCAACAAAACACCAAAATGACCTTGTCGTGGCCCAACAAACAGCAACCACTGTTAGGAGAAACACACACACACACACACACACACACACACACACACACACACACACACACACACACACACACACACACACACACACAGGAGGACAGTCAGTAAGCTGTCGTCTCTTCCTGATCTACTGGCTGCTTCTTAACTCCTCTCTGCCCCTGAGGCGTCCACTCCCTTCTACACCAGGTGGAGGATCCTCTCTCCTCTGAAGTGCAGCACTCCTCTCACCACTTGCTGGCACATAAGGCCACTTTCAGTAACACCTCAGCACTACTTCAGCACTGTTTACCTCTTCAACCTGCACACAGAAAGCCTCTCAGCTTCTTTTCGTGCAGCTCATAGGAAAATGTGGTAGTGCTGTTTTTATGGCTGTGTTTCTGCAATGAAGTGGATACAGAATTGATTATACAATCATTTTACTGTATGTTGGCTGTTGTTGTTCAATACCATGAATAAAAGCAGCAAGTTTTAAGTGTTAACTGTCTCTTGGAATTTGCCGCACAAATCAGATTAAATGTATAAAAGCAATCGCTCATTAAAATGCAATCCACCATCCAAGATGGTTGATTAAAAAGCAAAAGTATTGCCTCTTTTGATAAGGATATAGCATCATACCGTAGATATATCAGATAAAGCACAAAATATAATACAGATTATGCAAGTGCAATATTCAAACAACTGATGAGTCTGAGACTAAATACTGCAAAAAAATTTCACTCATCAGCAAATCATTTCAGGTCTAAAAGATCTGAGTAGGTGAAATTAGCCTTATTAGTGCAAACCCTTCTGCATTCAACAATAAAACAGATTGCTGTGCTTTATACACCAGCGTACACAACAGGGACTCCGGCAGGAGGAATGGGTGATAGAAGCTGGGCAGGCTGTTGTGTTTAACCCAGGCAAACCATGGAAGCACTGAGGTCCCACAGCTTCTTGGCTGCAGCATCATCCAGAGCCTGCGGGGCCGGCGTTTTGGGGGCGCAGTCACTGTATGATGGAAGAAATGAAATAGAATGAAAAGATCACCAGAAGTCACATACAGAGTGGTCATAATCTAATCTATTGTACAATTGCTAAAAGCTTGTGTAGTAAACATTTACGACGCCATAAATCATTATTTCACTGACATTCTGTGTCATTGCACAGTGGACAAACATGCAAAGCGGACTGAATTCCAGACCTCTGCAGCTATTAACACCACTCAACAAATGAAGTTTCTCTTCACACTCAGTCCAGTTTTACTGCAGGTGTACTTGCCTGTAGTAGAGGCCGCTGGAGTTTGCCAGGCTCTCGTCCACGGCGCAGTAGATGGTGGTCTGAGCTCCTTCCCACGGATTTTTGATCAGCATAAAAAGTAGATTGTATATGGCCCTCTTCCAGAGGGCGGAAGAGGCCAACATGTGGCGAGGTAACTCTGTGCGGATGATCCCAGGATGAAGACTGTACACGTTCACACCAGTGCCTGATGGGACGGATCCATCAAGTCAATTCAATGCATGAAACATCATTGGACAATTAACACAGGGAGAGGGACAGAGACACAAGAACAGGAAGTAAAAAACTGAGAAGGGATTTGTACTACGGTGACTATGTTAATGGGAGACAATGTCGTGTATCTGTTTAATAATAACATGCAGTAAACATTTTTGAATTGGACGCCGACCTTGCAGCCTTGCAGCCAGTTCTCTGCAGAAGAGCACGTTTGCCAGCTTGGTTTGGCGGTAGCTCACGTCACCGTCGTAGTCTTTATCAAGGTTGATGTCGTCAAAGTGTATGCGGCCTGCAGAGAAACAATCCAACGCAGTTTTTAAGCAAGAATTACGACTGAAATCAAGAAACAATCATGTTTTAGTTTATCTGCTACAGCTGTCATTAAACCCAAACACAGTCCTTTCATTTTAAGGATGAAACGATCTGATCACAACATTCACAGGTGTGTTGAAGGACTGAAATGATTCACTTTACCTGTCTCATGTGCCAGGCTGGACACGATGACGATGCGACTTGGAGCTGACTTCTTCAGTAGGTCAAGGAGAAGGTTGGTGAGGAGAAAATGTCCCAGGTGGTTCACGCCAAACTGCATTTCAAAGCCATCCTCAGTCGTCCACTTTGGACAAATCGCGATACCTAACAACCAACAAAAACATTTCAACATCAGAGGAGAGGACAGCTCTAGTAAACAAACCCGGCTGAAACACATCGGAGGCCTTTTCATCCAACTGCATTTTGCTCAAGTCCTCAATGTGCCCTCCAAACAATGATGATGTTTGTGATATTTACTGCTGCTGGCTGAGTAAGGGACAACCACTGCAAAATACCTGCATTGTTAATGAGGATGTCCAAACGTGCCTCATTCTTCAGGACATCTCTAGCCATGTCTCTGACAGACTGCAGCGAGGCGAGGTCCAGCTTCTTTACCACCACGTTGCCGTTTCCACTCCGCTGCCGGATGTCGTCAGCTGCAATGCGGGCTCTGGTCATGTCCCTGCAGGCGAGGATCACTCTGGCCCCTAACAGAAGAAATAGAGTCAATGTAATTGAAATCTGAACAGCGATGCACAGCGTAATGGCAGTGGGGTCCTAACAGCGTGGTGCACAAACACACAGTGTGTAACACTCTGTGGTCTGACCTCGCTGGGCCATGTCCAGTGCCGTCTCCTTCCCAATGCCAGTGTTGGCTCCAGTGATCAGCACTGTTTTCCCATCCAACCTGACCTTGCTCCGACACACTGCCCCAGCCATCCACCTCCGCAAGGCCAGCAGGCCTGTCCCTGGCCAAAGAGACAAAGTAAACACTGTAAACAGAGCGTTCACAACAACATTAAATGCAGCTGAATCTGCCTTATTATTTTTTCATTTGCCTTTTTACTCTATTTCTTTGCGTAAGATCTTGGTTCTTGTTGTCTCAAAGCTCTCAAGTCTCACCCATTGGGCGTGAGACACATGCATTTCAACCCTTCACACACTCACACGCCACACCTTGTATTTCTCACGCAGAGAAATTAGCAGGATAACGCCCACCAAGATGCGCCGCTAGTTTTCATAACAGTGGAACAGGTAGAGGAGTTAGTGATGTGTCGGTCGCGAACCAAACGGCTCTTAGAGCCGGCTCTCTGAAGTGAACGATCGAGCCACACGTGAGTGGTCAACTACATGATGTGTGGCGGCTTCTGTGTGTACGCACTGAGCAAGAGGGAGTGGGGCCGGGGTTACAGACGCACACACCTGCCCTACGAAATGCTGAATGAAATAAAAAAAAAAAAAAAGTACGAATTCATGTGTCATGTATCAGATCAGACCCCCGTCCCCACCCTCGCTAAAATCTCACTCTGAGCTCACTTGAGAGCCCTGCAGACATGTCTGGAGCTCCAAAGCAAATCAGGATTAATTATGATAGTTAACAATGTAAGTAACTAAGATACTGCAAACACTTCATTATTCTGGTTCAGGCTGGCTGCTTTTCCACTGATATTTCCAGATATTCACAAAGTGAGCAGCAGGATGAGCGAAAGTCTCTGTCAGGATGGAATAACTGTGACACTGAACCCTGACATGAATGACGGCTCATAACTGAAACACCATCACTGACATTCACACCAGCAGCAGCTTCACTTACAGTCTCAGTCATTACACAATATAAGTACCATAAAAGAATGAATTTACCTGCAATAAAAGCAACTGTGAGAGCGGTCGCATGGTTCTCCACAAAGTCTCTCATCACCTCTGCGTAACTTTGCATGTTTTAAGCTGTTAGCGATGAATTTAGATCACCGCGAGCTTGACCGGAAAGATGATCGCAACACAGAAAACGAGAATTAAAAATGTCCCCGTTGACAATAACACTACAAACTGGACAAAATGTCACATACTGACTAATTCTGGACAAGATGGTGCTACCCCAATATCATTCCCTGCGCGGGGGGAGAGGCGTGGCGCGGAGTGCACCCCCTGGGATTTTCAAAGTAAGACTCCTGTTTAATGTGGACTCTGTTGTCATGGCAATGAATACATAGCAGAAATGACGTGCTGCGTTTTGCGTCTGTCAACAATGAGCATCACACTTGTTGTTGGTAGAGGCTCTCTCACACAGGTTTAATCGGCTATTACAGACCCATGCGGAGCTTTTGATGATTTAAAAACACTTTGTTTCTTATATTTCTGTACTTTTACTGTTGCTACTACATTAAATTCGGAATACTTATTCCACCATCGAAAAACACACGAATAACTCATAAATGGCTTCTGGTTTTAAAAAGTCAATCTATGTGTTTACAATTTACTGAAAAGGTGTTGGGGGGTGGGTGCTTGTATTAGCAAAAAGACCGCATAGGCTTAAAATACTGGACATTTATTTTGAAACGTAAACTTCAGGGCTGGTCAGCTGGACACGCGCCGCAGTAATCCGTCTCTTCCTTAATTGCTTTAACTGCTCTGAAAATTGAGTCAGAAGTTAAACTGGGACATGTTTGGTAACAATTCACGTTTCATAACTGCAGGCTAATTATTTACCAAAAAGTAAACAAACCTGCCCCGGAAGTGCTTCGCGCAGGTGCCACGTCAGAGCTGCAGAGGTGTTTTGATCGGAGTCACAGACCGTCTGCAGCTTCCAGCGGCTCTCTGTCTGACTCCATCATGCTCTGCCTGGGACTGGGCTGTCTGCTGCTGCTGCATGTGTTTATGGTGTTTGGGACTGAGCTCATGTTTGAGCTCCCTGACAATGAGAAGCAGTGTTTCTACGAGGAACTGGAGAAAGACGTGAAGTTTGACATAGACTTCCAGGTGAGTGAGGCTGCGCTGACAGCTGCGACCCCTCATGATGCTACCAGAGGAGCTGCCCCTCTGTTATATGAGTCTGTTGTTTTTGGAAAATCATCATCATTTCAAAATAGATTTGCCTTTAGTGAGGTCACATGACACCTTCGTCAGTTTCTTTACTTGTATTTTAAAGTAAATGTTAAATGTTTCTGACCCACTGCAGTTCATCACCGCATAGTCCATATGTCACAACTAAACAACACTATCTGCGCAAGCATATGTCCTCTCCATCCACATGTGTGTTTGATGTGTGTTTTCTCTTCTTTTAGGTAATTTCAGGAGGAAACTACGATGTGGACTGCTTCGTCACTGACCCACAAAACAACGTCTTGTATAATGAGAAGAAGAAGCAGTATGACAACTTCTCTCACACCACAGCGATGAAGGGCGTCTACCAGGTCTGCTTTAGCAATGAGTTCTCCACTTTCACACATAAGACGGTGTACCTGGAGTTCAGACATGGAGCTGAGACACCTCTGCTGCAGGGACTGACCCGTACGACAGCACTGACTCAGGTGAGTCTGAGGATCCTTCACCACAGGCCGCTCAAAATCTGCCTGCTGCACGGTGAACGCTTCGGCGGGCCAGACTGTGGCTGTCACATGGCTGCTCCGAGGTGTGAGTGGGTATGAACGAGCTGAGGCACACCGTTGTTCAACTAAGACCTAATTTTATTTCAGTATTCAGAGAACCTCAAAGCGGCAAAGGTTTTAGTCTAGCTTTGCCTTTCGGCTCATCCTGGTGAGCAGGCAAACAGAAAACAAACAAAAAAACACAAAGAGAAAAACAGTCATTGCTGTCACATTCAAGATGTGGAGCAGATTAAAGAGACACTATTGGGAATAAAATATATGCTAATAGTGTGGTGTTGAGTGAGTTAGGAAAACTGATCAGTTGGTAGCAAGTGAAGCAAACTTGTTGCAGTCAGTTTCTATAAAGTCCAGTAGGTGGAGCCAGAGTTGTTCTGACTTCATTCTCACCATGACCTGAAATACTGTGTTAACCATGGCTGAATCCTACTGGCTTTTACTGTTCTCTTTTTGCTCTCCAGCACCTGGAACACCCTGATGTGTTAATACCCGCTTTTTTTTTTGGAGGGTTGGTCTCTTTCAGGTTTACACAAACTGGAGTTAGATGTGTCAGCCTTTTGCCATAAATACTGCAGCTTTCAGAGCACACAATAAAGCTCAGATTCTTCATATCAGCCCACATTCAAAGCTCCCTTGCTGTGGATAGTGTAGAGACTATGCTACACTGCATCCAGCATAGTCTAATGCTCAGTGTTCACTTACAGTATGTGTGCCCTACCTTCCTCTCTATGTTTTGCTTCAGGTCGTTGCTGTGCTCTTGATCAATCTGTACTGATGTTTCCACTTTCAGCTGGAGTCGTCTTGTGCCTCCATTCATGAGATCCTGAAGGTGGTGGCTGACACGCAGACACGGTACAGGCTGAGAGAGGCGCATGACCGCACAAAAGCGGAGCATCTCCTCGAGCGGGTGACCTACTGGTCCATTGGAGAAACCGTCCTGCTGTTCGTCATCGGCATCGGTCAAGTCCTGCTGCTCAGGAGCTTCTTCAGCGAGAGGAAAGGCTCTGTGGCTGCCACCACTTAGAACTCGTAGGCTTGACGCACCCTCAGAAAGACAAGGAGGAACCTCGTCAATGGGAACACATTAGTGCATCTGGAGATCAGTACGATTCTTGTAGTATTTTCAGCGAGCCCTTTGTTAGAGGGGTAGTCCAGCCTTACACTGTGTCAGATAAACGTGTGAATGCCTTTTTCATGTCTGTGTTGATTTGTTCGTAACAAGCTGAACAGAAACAACACTCGTCCTCGTGTTGATAATTGAGATTGACACCTTTCAGCCTTGCAGAAACTTGACTATTTATTATATTTTTATAGAAGTATGACATAAAACAGATTTAGTTTGATTAATGAACCAGGTTGCTGTGCTGTAGGACCGTCGTGGATGTTCATCTGGATAGTCTGCATAGACAGTTGTGCCACACGAGATAGATAGAAACCAAAGAAGTGCTGCTTCTGAATGTCAGTTTTATATGTTTTGTAGTGCGTCTTATGTTTGTTATCGCCTTAATTTATGTGCAGAGTTGCTGTCACAAGTTGTTGGAGCTCTACCTTGTCCTTGTGTGTCTCACACAAAGTGCCTTAAGAAATCTTTTTTTTTTTCCATTTCCTACCATGTTGAAAGTTTACCACTTTAATTTGTCTGTTACTTGCTATCCTGTTGTTACTGACTGATTGGATTCTTACTTTAACATTTCGAGTTCATGGTATTTCATAGAGATACGTTAAATAACAAGTGACCAAATATTATTGCCAAGAAAGTTATGTTTTCAGTCCTATTTGTTTATCTGTCTGTTTATTGTCATTAAAAACGGTCAACAGATTCAAGTAAAGTTTGGTGGAAGTTCGTTTGTGGTGAAGACTCAAATCCGCTTTCTTAATACTGCCAAATTTTGGTGGTTTTCTGGCACTATGTGTATTGAGATGTCAATTCAGATCCAGGGTCACATAAAAATGTAGGCCCCTTTAGTAGCATTTTTTTTAGAGTTTCATATCAACAATCAAAAAGGGACAGAATGACACAGTATGAGTTTGCATGTTAAACAGAAAAGCACTGTATTGAATGCAAATTGAATCCTGTATTTAGACCTGGTGAAAAAACAGGAAGTGTCTACACACTGGATAAAAAGCTCCCTGAACAGACATAGCTGAGCAATGTTTTAACTTGTGTGTTTTTATCCAGGTTGTCAACAGGATAACCTGTCATTTAAGAGTTTCAGAGCTATGTACTATTTTTATTTTTTACATGAAGAGGGATGTTAAGACACCCTGAGAGGAGTTTTGTATCTCGATATGAATGTCGCTACTTTTCCAATTCATTCACATTCTTTATATACAAGTGTGTAAAAAGAAGACTAGACTGCGCCTGCACTGGCTACATGTTGTGTGAGGGATAGGACAAAGGAAACTGGAAGATTTGTTTAAGTCAGATTGATATCGGGAGAAGCTTGCCTTCAGGCCTTTCTGTCAGAAAGGTATTTAGAAGTCAGATGTAGTAGTATGAAGAGAGACAATGTCCATATTGGAGCAAGTTATGGTGGATGAATGGGTCGAACGCAGGATTTTCATGCAGGAGACCAGAGTTTATGTCCCATGTGAAAACAAAAGTCGGTGTTGGTTTATTATTTTCAGACTACTTATTACTTTCAGTTTTCACTGGCAAGTGGTTAGGTTTAGGCAACAAAACTGCCTGATTAGGTTTAGGAAAAGACCATAGTTTGGGTTAAAATAGACCCTTTCTCAACATTTTAGAAAGGCTTTCTGTCAGAAGGCTCTGTAGACAACTTCTGCCATGTGCTGTCAGTTTGAAGCAGAGCCTACACTGACCCCACACAGGCTATTCAACATTCACAGTTTATTCTGAATGGTCCAGAGCCAGTTTTGATGGCCAGAGTGCCTTTTAAGATTTTTTTTTTTTTTTGTTTGGTTGATGGCCACATTTTTCTACTGATCCTGCTCATTTATAATGGACGTGTATCTCAGTTCCACAGTGCTGTGTAGGCATTTTGGTGTTGATACAGTCAAAATCTTAATGGTAGAAAATTCATCATGGTGGACATTTATGGACACAGGGGCTTTTCTGTTGAGCACACCGAGCTGGACATGTGTGTCTAATGTCAAGTCAGTCACACTCACGGTGTGAGTGCTGGTATGAGTTCGTAAATTGAATTTTTGGGTCTGAATTACAGGCCACCACCAGTTCCAGTTGTGATAGTTAAGTTACAGTTTCTGTGGAACATTTGAAGGAGACAAAATCTGGCCAATATATTAGAATTTAGTGGGTTTCTCTTCTTTGTTTTGTCTGTTTTTCTTTATTTTTTTAATCAATGCTATCATTCCATTATTTCTTTATTTACCTAATTTTGTGAAACACTCCATGGACAACATGTCATACTACACACTCTGTGCAGTAGGGGGCGGTATGTTCCACTTTAACAACCCGTCATAAAAGCAAAAGAAGAAGTCACCCGTTCAGCGAGCTGTACTACCGGTTCGTCGTTCATTCATAGGAAAAGAGGATCTACTCGCCGTGTCCGTGACAGTCCCAGTAAACATGGCGGGTTACCTAAAAGCTCTGACGGCCGTGTCGAGACGTTCATCCGCCGCTCTGACGCCACACGCCGCGGCGCTCGCACCGGCCGCCGTCTGCCATCACAGACTCCAGCAGAGGAACTGTAAGTCAGCCGTCGACCTAAAGCGCAACTAGACGACTCCAAAGTCCCCGCGGCACGTATTTCCAGCGGGGCTCACCACAGGACTGTGGTCACCTGGCTGTGAAAAAAATGGCCGGGGTGAACGCTGTTTGAATGGATAATATTAGTGCTTGTTGACAGTGGAGACTGGTAGCTGTAGGAAGTCGATGTGGCGGTCTGGTTGGCGAGCTGCCATCAATGAATCACGCAGCAGCTGCAAGAAAATACCCATGACAGCAGAGCAGTTTCCATTAAGACCTATATGTTTCAGAAACTCTGAACAGAACAGAGTAAAAACAACAAACTGAATAAAATGTGAATAGTTAGTTGTATAAATGTCACAGGTGATGTGTTGAGCCCACAGCAGATATGAATAACACACCGTGTTACAAACACAAAGTAAAGCCTGCGTAGTAAAATAAAGCTTGCAGGCTGTCCTGCTATGTGAGTCCACGTGTGTTCAGGTACAAAAAGAGCTCCACAGGTAATAACTGTTATCAAAGCAACCATATAAGGTCCCAAGGTCACAGTGATTGCAAGAGTTTCACTCTCTCAGCAGGTGTGAGGCCAGGCAAAGGGACAGGAGAGGACATGTAGACATGTGTTTGTGTGAGACTGTCATTGAAGGTGGTCATTGTAGAGAGTGTGTGAGTAGGGCTGCACGATTATTTTCATGCTCGGTTCATCTGTCAATTATTTTCTCGGTTAATCGATTTGTTTTCTTGTCTATAAAATGTCAATCAGCGTTTCTCAAAGCCCAGAATCAGAGAATTCATACTTTCTTTCTTAAGACAAACTGATTAATCGACTGTCAGAATAGTTGGCAGTATAGCAGACAGCTAATCAATTAATCATTGCAGCTCTCAATGCAAGTTCAAACACAACAGCCAGACTGAAGTCAAGAGCCAAGAGCTGAAATACGAGGCTGCTGGTGAAAACATGCAAACTATGACTGTTTGAAAACTGCCCAAAGTGAAATGAATATTAAGTGGAAAAACCACGGCGTGCAGCCTTGACTGCGTGCAGACTTTGGGAAGTGGTTTTGTTTCTACATGTTCAGTCTCATCGCCCCCTGCAGCTGTAAACAACACTGTAAACAGGATGTAAATGTATGTAATGTTTCAGATGCCACAAAGCGCATCAAGGTGAAACAGCCGGTGGTGGAGATGGATGGAGATGAGATGACTCGCATTATATGGGAGTTCATCAAAGAGAAGGTAAATGGGACGGTCAAACAGGGCTTGACTGACTGTACAAGTATTTCAGTGACAAAGAGATGTTTGTATTCAGAGATAACAATCATTGGAAACACTGCGCGCGTGTGTTGTGCTCAGACAAATAACACATCGATGTGTTGTACACATGCAGCTCATTCTGTCCAATGTTGACGTTGAGCTGAAGTACTTTGACCTGGGTCTGCCCTACCGTGACCAGACCAATGACCAGGTCACCATCGACTCTGCTCTGGCAACTAAGAAATACAACGTGGCTGTCAAGTGTGCCACCATCACCCCGGATGAGGCCCGAGTTGAGGGTGAGTTTGACTCACTGGGTTAAATAATATGCTGACTGTGCTATCTGTACTCTTCTAACCGTGCTGAATTCAAGTGTTTTGCATTGCACATATATGTGAGTATGTTAACAATTGTAGTTTTTGGTCATTTTTCATCCAGAGTTTAAGCTAAAGAAGATGTGGAAGAGCCCTAATGGTACCATCAGGAATGTCTTGGGCGGCACGGTTTTCCGTGAGCCGATCCTTTGTAAAAACATCCCTCGTCTCGTTCCCGGTTGGACACAACCAATAACGATCGGCAGGCACGCTTTTGGCGATCAGGTAAGAAATACAAATGCGTGTTTGCTCTTTGCAAAGATGCATCCAGACTGACAGAAGAGCAGTCTCACAAACCAGGACTGATGTTTTAATCTCACAGTACAGGGCCACAGACTTTGTAGTTGACCAGCCCGGCAAGTTCAAGATTGTGTTTTCCCCAGCGAATGGAAGCAAGCAGAAGGAGTGGGAGGTGTTTGACTTTACCGCAGGCGGCTGTGGGATGGGAATGTACAACACCGATGAGGTAAGATGATGAGTGTGTTTCAGACGGTTAAAGATCATTTTCCTCTTGCGATGTTAAGTTTTTGTGATTTGTTTCAAATCTGGATCTTAATATGGGACTTCTCCACAATAATCCTTTCATCTCGATTTTCATGTTTTCATATTCATTGGAAGCCAAATTGAAAATATCATTTGATTAACTGCCCACTCCCACCTTATCCTTGGATTTCCTTTGCACAGTCCATCAGTGGATTTGCTCACAGCTGCTTCCAGTATGCCATCCAGAAGAAGTGGCCTCTGTACATGAGCACCAAGAACACCATCCTCAAGGCCTACGACGGGCGCTTCAAAGACATCTTTGAGGAGATCTATGAGAAGTAAGACACTGAGGAGGACTCGGACTTGACACTGAATTTAACAGTCACCGTTAAGGAGACATCAAATATTTCCATTATTCTGTTTTTCAGGGAGTACAAGCCAGAGTTTGACAAACTGAAGATCTGGTATGAGCACCGTCTCATTGACGACATGGTGGCCCAGGTCCTGAAGTCTTCGGGAGGGTTTGTTTGGGCCTGTAAGAACTACGACGGAGACGTGCAGTCAGACATTCTGGCTCAGGGTGAGTCCACTTCAGCTTGATGACGGCTCGGCAGTTCACAATGTCACATCATTTTCATCTGAGCTACGTCTCGTGTTTTGTGAAGGGACTGTCTCTTGAAGGAAGGTTGGTCTGTGTTCTGTGTCCAGGTTTTGGTTCTCTAGGTCTCATGACATCGGTACTAGTGTGTCCTGACGGTAAGACCATTGAGGCCGAGGCTGCTCACGGCACTGTCACCAGGCACTACCGAGAACACCAGAGGGTAAGATGCAGGACCAGGCCACACTGCTGGGAGTGTTTTTAGACCTTGGGAGTGAGCGAATGTTTACAAAGTGATGGACATTTTGGCCAAACCCAAACCTGAGTGCACTCAGTCAAGGCAGGGACTTTGTGTTACGTTTGAGGTCAGATTTAGTTGTAGGCCACAGGTTTTAGTTGAACTTGTGACGGTTTGGAGCTGTTGACATAAATGTGCTGAAATACCAGCCGCAATTTTTTAATGTTATTGACTTCCCTCAGTTCACCTGCAAGTGTTCATGGGGTCATTACGAGCGTGAGTAACTGCAGTTGCATCCAGTTTGAGCTTGTGGGTTTAAAGCACTAAATTGATTGTAATTGGTGTAAAAAGGAGCATGATGGGGTGTTTAATTTAAAGTTTAGTTGGTAAATAACATTTTGCTGTAAGTTAACCATTGCTTAATTTCAGAACCAAATTAAGTTGGATTGCAGTGAAGTACAGTGTTTGGTGTGTTTAGCATGAGTCAGCTTTGTTTCTCAGTCGGGTATTTTTCTTACTCCCACAGGTAAATATCTACATGTATTCAACATCATGTCATTTTGTGATATTTTCAGTGTAAACAACAAGACATGTAAGTCGCTTTAACTGTGTGTTTGCTTTGTAGGGAAGACCAACCAGTACGAACCCCATAGCCAGCATCTTTGCTTGGACCAGAGGGCTGGAGCACAGAGGCAAACTGGACGGAAATCCTGACTTGATAAAGTATGTCGAATGATCTGATTATTTAGTGTCATTCACCCCAGTGGCATGTATTAATGTAATTTCACATCGTAATTTGTCACTCTGCACTGTTGCTGTCCAGGTTCTCCCAGACGTTAGAAAAGGTCTGCGTGGAAACAGTGGAAAATGGTGTGATGACCAAGGACCTTGCAGGCTGCATCCACGGCTTGGCCAAGTGAGTTAACATCTTGTCAAGTGTGTGTTGCATGTGTGTGGTGTTTTTAAGAAGCTTTCTCTGATGAGGACAGATTGTAAACAAATGTAACCCCTGCACTGTGATCTTGCAGCTGTAAGCTGAACGAACATTATGTCAACACGTCGGACTTCCTGGATGCTATCAAGACCAACCTGGACAAAGCTCTGGGTAAATGAAGAACAATCGGAAGACACACTTGCCAATGTAGACAGACGCATCCTGTCTGGAGATTTTAGCTTGTTTTTTCCGTCCGTTTGTATGAACCTTTGTATCCAATTTTGAAGGACCAACATTTATTACTTTTTGTGCCATTTTTTGTATTTGTCTAGGCCGCAGACACATTTTCTGTGCTTGTGGTCCTCTGCCTTTCCTGTTGCCAGTGGTGGTCAGTTTTTCCTTTTTGTATTGCACAATTAAGTGATTGTACTGTAAAGGCCTTTACACATCGGGGACGAATGAATGACACAAAAATGCATCAAAACTATTCAGACCAGCAGCGAGGCAAATTTGCAACTGTTGCAGCACTTGTTCAGAAGGTTTGAATTGATCTACGGCAGCTCATTAAAACAACTTTCACTTCATCCAGCAATGATAATATTGTCCGCCTCCACCTCACAGACACACAGAGAGACAGATGGGGAGTACAGGAGAAACAAGAGGAAGAGAAAACACAAGGAATAACTGGTAATAACTTATGCCCTTTGTCATATAAAACACTCAGAAAAATCAACTTTTTTCCAAAGAGAAAAAAAATGTGTTCAGCGTGAAATACCCATGAAAAGAAAAATCAAGTTAGAAGAAAAATATTGACATGTGCATTAATCTCATGGAAATAGTGCCCTGTGTATAAAGGCCTAAAGAATAAATATTAAGGTCAACTCATATTGGAGATTTCAAAGAAGTTTCAGTCTTTCACTTTTTATTAGAAAGGACCTCCAGGGAACAGAAACGAGGACAATATAGCCATGTTTTGTACAATCACTGTGAATCTTAAATAGAAACAGGGATAGAGATGCATTTTTCTTCTTGGTTGTCATTTTGTCCTTAACTTCAGCAGCGACACTGTTCAGTGTTGCTATCCTGAGTGGTGGGGCAGTGGTTACCATTCAGCCTCCAGAGGAGCCTTGAGAATGATTCAATGAGACATGAGTTAAGGAATGCGAAGTGGTGCTCGACACAAACCCCAGTAACACAACCTCTCTCATGTTGAACTGGTGTTAAATCCACAAGTCCTCCAGGGGGCGCTGTGGAGGCTAACTCACCAGGGCTTCAGCCAAATGTCACATACAGATGTTGAAGTTAGAACCACTAATAATAAACTTTTTCCCTATGCAATTTCATTTCACTTTCTAATTTCATGCACTTCTGAGCCTCTGTCCATCAGTGCATTCATGCAGGGCTGTACACTGATTCAGTAGCATGCACCCTCCAGTGCATGACAGGAGTGTTTGCACCAGCAGGGGACCAAACCTGGTGGGAGTTTTGGTGACAACTACAGTATATCACAGATGTCAACACGGTCACAGCCAGCTATGGCCTGTATTGTGAATGAATGCTTATCCTTCATTGTAGCGCCCAAAAAAAAGCACTGGTTTTAAATTTACACTACATGTCATTATTGATGGTTGCAAAGAGGAAGAAAAAGCTGTCAGGTGAATTTCCACTCTTAGGTTACCTCAGTTAGCCTTCCAGCAATGTTTCTGTCCATGTAGATTACCTGGTTTTCATTATGTTTATACTTATAACCTGTAAGTAACCAAAGAAGACCAAAAGCAAATGTGCCTTTAGGTCACTGACAGAACAACAACAATCAATCCAAAGCCTCTGGTACTTTAAAGTCCGGACAGAGGTTAACTTCATAACTGAGCCACTCACCGAGGAATATGCTCGTCTATCTTTCCCAGTCACTGAGAAGTCAAAGAAAATGAACAAGGTACCTCTATCACAAAATTACCAGAAATTAGCATTTAGATTACCTTTTCCCTCATTTTTTTAATGTCCTCCTGGACGAACAGTCCCATGGAAGTGCTAAGTGCTGAAGAACGTCCCACTTAAAGCTGCAGTATGCAACCGTTGAATATAATGAAAAACTTTCCGCCTCTCTGCTGCCTCCTAACACTCCAATAAGCCCCTCCCACCAAATCCTCAAGTTCAAATGGAAGCAAAATGAGTCGTTTGCCTTGTGAAACCTCATGCGACTTGCTTTCGCTCCAAGACCCTGGTCCCTGGTGCCGCTGTGACTCATCTTCTTAAAGATGCCCTTCCTGTGCTTCATGCCCCAGGCCAGCTGTGCTGCCGTCTAACAACGGCATTGGGGACAAGTACAGCACATCCACACACCATCGTCTCCGCTCTTCAGTTAGAAAGCCTCAAAAACAGCCAGTTTTCTCTCAGACCACTTGAGTTACAAAATGCTGAAAGGCTGTTATGGAATTTTTGCCCAATGACGCCAACAATAAACTGCCTACTGCAGCTTTAATATGATCTGCAGCCATAAAAGAGTCATAACTCGCAGTGCACATTTTACAGTGGTAAGGTCCTTTCTGGAGTTCACCAAGACTTCAGACCACAGACATGAACCAAAAGTCCCAGTTCAGTTCCCACAGCAGGTTGTGTCCTAAGGCAAGACGCTGACCCCTGCCAGCTGTCCGCATGAAATACATGAAAAAACGAGAAGAGACGGGCTTACCAATGAATATAAAGGACATTCCCCCCTTTAAACTACCTAAATGAGTCAAACACGTGGTCTGCCTTACAGATATCTTATGTTACACTTAACAAACACACACTGACTCTCTTTTGGCTTCAGAAATGTTTCATTCTGTTAGTGTTTTGCACTTGATAAACTGATCAAATGCAGCTTAATACCACTGATGTTGAAACTGTTTCAATTACATTTTTTCTTCATTGAATTAAATATGTAATCAAATTTGTGTTGTCAAGCACTGAATTACTAACAAACTAGGGTGCCCTGACAGCTGGTACATACATATATGTTACCGTTGATTGTACCTGCTCTTGTGATTGTATCTTGAAATGGTTTACATCAGTTGATTCACGTGAATCTTAGCATTAAAAAAAAACTTAAACGTAGCAGTTGTGTACATAGATGCTTCAGTTACTTAAGACAGTCTGCAGGCAGGCCTTCAGAGAGTGTTAAGAAGTGTTGAAAGACATGTTAGCCTCACATAGCCAGACCTAGCCACAGCGCTGTGTAGCCATGCTAGCAGCTCTGTGAGGTTGTAGTGTAGTACAGAGGTCATCACAGTGTTGCCGTGAGCTACATGCTAACATGCTGATGCTTAGCAGGTATGACGTTTAGCACGAACATCTCAGTTTAGCATCTTAGAATGCTAACATTTACCAATCAGCATTAAATTCAAACTAGAGCGGAGGCTGATGGGAATGTCATTACTTCTGCAGATCTTTGGTTGTAAACCAAAGTATTGGACTCATTGCAATTTTCACCAGAAGATAGAGCAGGCTGAAAAGATCAGGTAACACCACAGTTTGCAGAATTAACCCTGAAGCAGACATGAATGTGTGAAACATTTCATGGCAATTCATCCAATAGTTGATGACACATTCCAACCCATAAACATCAGCCTCATGGTGGTGCTTCAGAGGGTCACCAGACTCATTAGGATTCATCCTCCTGTGACCATGACTGTCTGTACTAAATTGCATGGCAATCCATCTGATATTTGTTGAGATATTTCAGTCTGGACCAAAGTGGTCTACCACTGCCACCCCTGGAGCTGCTAGCATGGCTAAAAATACCCAAGTCTGAGGATTACCCCCTCAAACAGTGACAGATTAAAACACCAGTCTCCATCATTTAAACTAGAGAACCTTTTATTAAATAATTCATGGTCAATTTCCATGAGGTCTCAGTTTTATATTTCTTATTTCAAAAAAGAACTAGAAGACCATTCCTCTGGTTTAGTGTGCATATCAAGGCTGACCTGCATGGCAGGACAGGGGGAGCTGACTGTCTTCCCCAAAACAGAATTATGGACAGAAGGACTAGTGTCAGTCCACTTTCAATTCAACCATTCAAAACAGAAGCAGGGCCTCCAAACATTTTCTTTTCATCTTTTAAATCTACAGATTGGATTTGAAATTAATTTTCAGTCTTTTGTTTTTTCCAAGGGGGAAAAAACATCTTTCTGACTGAACTGAATTGAAAGTGAAGTGAAAACAGCCCTGGATTTAAGAGTGCTGAAACTACAAACAACAAAAAACCCAAACTGCTGATTCTCCATACGAACTGCTCATTCTTCAATTCACATTTGAACTGACAACTGTGAAATATCCATATCAAGGAAACTGCAGTTTACAAAAAAACCTACTGAGAAAGCATATCTGTGTTTAATAATATTGCCGTTACGGGGGTTTGGAAGATTACACAATCTTATTCCCCCAGCTCTTCTCCTTGAGGCAAATGAGTTCACTCTTACTGAAGACAGCCTTCACAGAAAAATGACAGCTCTCAATGAAAAAGTGCTTTTGTACTGTTCACTCAGTAATTCAAAAACTAGAGCAGTATATTCACTACACGGGATAGATTATTCATGTAAAGCTAAACCATGTGAAACAAAAAACTCAGGGTAAACACACTGCATGTTGAAGAATCATTTGTACAGTGAGGGGGCTTTACATGTCGGTGACACTGCTTTCCGCCGTCAGCCGACATGGGACAGGTGCTACTTTGGTAGTAAGTGCCCTGTCAAGAAAAAGGCTGGAACGTCCCAAATGCATTGAGCGACAGGCTCGTTTAAACTGGGCAGGAAGGAGTTACGACAATTAGGAACCGTTTAGTAAGAGCATTCAAACCTATGAATATGTTGTGACTATGTATCAAAAGTTCGATATACAGTGAGTAAATAGCTGACACGGTGGAAGCTTAGTTGCAAATGTATCTAGCTGGCACTTTCAGTCAAAAATATAAGGGCATACATTGTTTGTGAATGACAAAAATGGCAAAATGGTAAACAATTTTCTATCACATCAAATGTAAGTGATGGCTCTGCAACTGCAACTTTTTTCTCTTTTTTTTCCCAAATAGCTGATACATACACACAACATACAGATTCCACTGTCCGCCAGTGGGAGTCTTTGAGTCGGTAAGCGCAGTAATCCCAAAAAAGGAGCTCCGGACCACGTCAACAGTTTCAGTGTCTCTGCTATCTGCGACAGAGCTGAAACGTCTCCTTTGAAGTGCATCTCCGTCTTGGCCTCCCATCAGAGTCCGGCAGTTCTGGCTCTTCTGGAAGGAGGCCAAAACTAAATGAAAAGCCCTTCCCCAGTGTCTCCCACAGCCTTGACAACCACTCTGTCATTTCCCTCTGCCTCAAAAAAACAAACCAAAACTAAAACATGTTCTCAAGTCCGTCAGCGCTCAAGGTGTAGCGTAGCTGCTCGTATCCTTCCCGAAATTGTAATACTCCTCCATGTCCTCCATGTTTGCTGTAGTGAGTTTCGTGAGGTTTTGGGAGCCACCATTGTCCATATTGTCTGGTGATGTAAAGCTGAAGTTCTGTCCTTCATACTCCCCCTGGCTTTCCATTTCTGGAAGAACTTCTGGAAAATACAGAAAAAAAGGATTATAAAGCAAATTTCCAAAGCTACCTTCTTCCTAGGTGTTTTTCACCTGTCAATACATATGAGTTATTGCCTTGGATTGACTGTTTGACTTTATCAAACCCTTTTACATATGGTTATAGTTTTCAGTTTTAAGTCCCTGAAATTTTGATTTTAAATTCCTAGTAATTCTGTGTGTGTATATATATATATACATATATGTATATGTATATACACATACATACATACATACACATATACATACACACACACACACACACACACAGACACACACACACATATATATATATATATATAAAAACATTCATTCACAGTGGCCTGGCCCCATCACATGACATCATGTTCTCCCAACTAAGTCCGGTCCACCTCCAGCCAGTGAGATGAGCATAAAGAAATAAAAAAAATACAACAATCTCTCATGTGGAATAACGAGTTGTGTGTTCATGTAGGATCCCATCGCACATAGTAAGAAGCTGATTGAGAAAAGGGTCGTCAGGGCCTTTGAGACATTCCTGAAATACTTAATGTTGCAGTAACTGTAAAAATGTTACATCAGTAACTGAAACTTTGCTGGAAAACATGGAAAGCAAAGACATACAAGACAAAACAGATACAATGACACATACATGTGGCCAAATAAATCCAGACAAATCCTGTTTTTATGAAAATAACCTTGCTCTTCTTGCATTATGAAAAAAATAAAACACACATTCTGAAATGGGCTTTGGTTGAGATCAAGGTCCGAGGATACAGACATATTCAGACTGGATTCAAGCCCATTTTTGAGTGACCATGGTCTGTTTCTATCAAACATTACTGCATATTTAAAATGCATTACAAGCAATGCTTATTACGTATTTGTGGCCCTGTGTGTATGAGAGTGTGTGTTTTATAGTCATGATGCTGGCTTCAAAGCTGCTGGACCAGGGCCAGGCCAGGAGCAGGTTTATGATCAGAGGATCATTGGTGTGGAATAAATAATAAAGGAAATGTGACAATATGTGCAGCAGGTCTCACCTTGTCCTTCTGGTGAGACGTCCATGCCGTGCTTGACCTTCATGTGCCTGCTGAGGTTTCCCTTCAGGTTGAACTTACTGGTGCAGTAAGGACACTTGAAGGGCTTGCTGCCAGCATGGAGATGCATGTGGCCCAGCAGGTTGTACATTCTGTTGAAAGACTTGCCACATACCTGGAGGAAATATAACCGAAAAGATTGACATTGACAAACTCAGACAAGAACACATGTATGGATCTAGTGTGTCAAAGCCGCTATTGGTAGATGGTAGTTAATGATGAAAACATCCTGCCTGGTGCTTCAAACCTTTGGGATTTTCGCCCTCGGTAAGGATGTGAATTTCCCTGCAGCGAACCACTGATATCAAAGGATATGATTAAGTAGCTTCTTTGCAGCATATTTTCACATTTTCTCCTCTTCGCATAATCCTGTTACATTAAATTGAGCTGAACTTAAAATGCATCATCACATCTCGTTTCACACCAAAATGAATTAGAAAATCTTACACTTGCTACTATCACCTGGAATATAATATTTCTTTTGTCTAAACCAATGAAGTCCGACTGCTCACCTTGCATTTGAATGGCTTCACAGGCAGGTGGACGATCATGTGGGTCTTGAGCGTCTGTTTCTGGATGAAGCTCTTGAAGCAAACATGACACTGGAAGGGTCTGACGCTGTTGTGGATGAGCATGTGCCTCTTCAGGTTGGCCGACAGGGTGAACTCCCGAGAACACACGTCACATTTGTGGCCTTTCATCCCCTGTAGAGTCCAAACAGAAGCAAAGGGTTAATCATTCAATCAAAAAGGTCTAAGTTTGATGTTTTTCCTCGTCACACTGTTTGCTAAAATTGAGAAGAAGAAGTATTCAAACAGTGAGGGGTGAGACTGAAGCAAAATATGTCCTGAGGAGAAAAGGCCCGGTGCTGGCTGGTTCTTCATTATCAAAGTAATCCAGTGATAGTTTTCTGTACATCCTCAACTATATTACAAACAGGAACTGCTAATAGCTAATTCAGCTGATGTGTAATGGTGCCATTGTTCCAAATGTAAACAAATATAGGCTTAAAAACTGTGTAAGTTACGGAAGTTACGTTTGTTTGGGATGTCAGTGGCAGTTTTGTATTTTAAACTAACGGTGTATCCATTCTGCCTGTGAGATGTGGCTCATTTGTTTGATCATATCAAAATCCACGGCAGCCATTGTAGGTGTACTAAAAGACATTGCAGGAAAAAAAGGTTCTTTCTACCCATTGTTATTCTGTTCCCGTAACCACATGTGACAGGAAATGTATGAACACTGAGAAGCAGGTCACAAGAGCAGACAATTCACAGCATCTAAGGCCTTGAGGCTTGTATAAATGAATGTGCTGCTGCTGCACCATGCACTCCACACTGCAGCCAGTGTCAGCAGACAAAAAAGTGGGTGTGAATAACAGGATTCTGGGTTATTGAGAAGAACAAATATGTATTACAGGTCACTGGTACGCCAAGAGACAGTGTTTGTATAAGCAGACAAATCTGGCAGACTGTCAGTCCACCCACTGTATGCACATCAAATGGGTTGTGATGCTGTTGTCCACCAGGGGGAGCAGTGAGCAGACAAACAGGCTCAAATACAAGCCACAAAAGAGAACATCCTCCACCCATCATATATGGCCGCTTATGCTTTGGAGGGGGCTGGAGCCGATCCAAGGTGGCATGGGGCGAAGGGTGGGGGACACCCTGGACAGGTGGCCTGATCATCACAGCCCATCACGGGGCCAACACACAGAGGCAAACAGGCATTCACGCTCACACTGAGAGCGTCCTCTCCTCTGAGGATACTCACAGCGCTCTCATTTCCATGAGTGTGGCTTAGGATTTCTGTTCCCCTGACAGTAAACAAATTTAAGTAAATCCTTCAGAATTCAACATTTTCCTTTTTCATTTGTGTGATTTCCATCGGAAACTAACTGAAACCATCAGATCCATCTATCCACCCGTGGCTCTGCTGAAATGGGGAATGTGGTTTCAGAGAAATGTCAAGATGACAGACGTTGTGTATGTCAGAATGACAACTCGCCATCAAGGCCTCAAACTGAGAAGGAATTGAAGAAAAGACAGTCCTATGGTTATATTAAATGAATTGTGATCTCTCAGTGTTCTCATCTCTCGCTTCCTCACCTGTGTGTGTGTGTGTGTGTGTGCGCAAGTAATTGCGTGCGAGTGTGGAACAGGCAGGGGGCACCGAACAATTACAGACATTTCATTCAGACAAGGATTACAAGGAAGAGGACATGAGCAAAATCTTTGTGAAAAAGCACCACTGAATAGACATATCTATTCTACTTCTCATTTCATTCTCTGTATTTTCATTGCAGATGAAACTTGCACAGTGCAAATTGGATGGAGAAGTTTTTTCCGGTCACAGGGTCATAACACCTGTGCAGGGCAGGCTGCATCTTATGCAAAAGAAACCGCTAATTAAATTTAAGGGATACGTTTTTTGCAGCCTACGGGAGCAATATCTGGCAACCAATCAGTTCTGATTTGTTAAGATAAACAAACCTCTTTCACAGTTAAAAACTCAACTCTCTTGATGATGTCCTCAGGACACACATCCTGGAGCTTACTATTGAACAGTGAATGGGTGATTAACTGTACTGAGAGTGCAGGCAGCAAAAATGAGCGAATACCCTGATCCAGACTTGTTAGTGCCACAATGATAAAAGCTGATATGGATGAAAAACTTGCACCCTTGAAAGCAGGTTCCTATTTTTTTCATTTAACACACACGTCGGTTGCTGGTTAGTCTGTTAGAATGGGACATTTAGGGTACAGAGTATGGATGCCTGACAGGCTTACCTGTCTACTTCACCCACATCTCAGTGGTTGAAGGACAGAAGAAGAACTGAGGTGAGGCCTTTGGACAACAGAGGTGTGGTAGCCTCCCTTTGGTGATCTGACAGTGCCTCTTTTTTTGCTTTCACTCTCCACTATCATTTTGTAATGATCTATACAGGTAATATCTATACTGTGTAACTAGAGCAATCAGGAAGTCTGGGTGAGAGTGGAAGTGTCCGGCGGCGGTGTCAGTACCTTATGTGTGAGCGAATGCTGGCGTAGGTGGTGGAGCTGCACAAATTCCAGGCCACACTGGGAGCAGGTGTAAGGCCTCGGGCTCTGGTGCTTCAGGAGGTGGTTCTGGAGCTGGCTACGGTAGGCAAACGACTTGTTGCACTCGGTGCACTGGAAGGTGTGGGGGCCTTGGTGGCTGGTCTGGTGGCGTTTGAGGTGGGCGTAGGTGGGGAACTCCATGCCGCACTGTGAGCACACGTGGCAGCGTCCACGCTCGTGCTTCACCTCGTGCGCTCGCAGCTCGCTGGGATAGGCAAAGCCGCGGCGGCAGAAGCGGCAGCTGTAGGGTTTGACGTCAGTGTGTTGGAGCATGTGTCGCTTCAGGTGGCTGGTCTGGGTGAAGCCCTTCTTGCAGACGGTGCACTTGTGGGGCCGCGTACCTTGGTGGGTCAGCAGGTGGGTTTGTAGATGACTGGGTTGCTTGAAGAGCTTCCCGCAATGCGGACAGGCATGTGGTTTGATGCCATTGTGGCCCAGGATGTGTGTGACCAGGTTGTACTTGGAGGTGTAAGATTTATCACACATGCGGCACTTCCAGCGCTTCAGACCATCTCCCACGTCTACACAGTAAGACTCATCAATCTGGATGTTGATATCTAGCCGGTCCACTCTGCGGCCGCCGTGCCGACGAGGAGGCTGGGGGTGTGGAGGCTGCTGGTGCTGCCCTCCTCCACTCCCATCTGTCCACATCATGCTCTGGCTGCCGTCTTCATACTCGCCCCCCATCCCCATTTCCGTCGAATCATAGCTGCCTACTTCACTGGTCTGGAAGTAGCTGCTGATGGCTTCCTCCTGCTGCGTGGGCTTCATCATGTTGTTCCCCTGGTGCTCTACCTCTTCTTCATCCTCTCTGCCACCTCGCCCATGGCCCCCCATAGGGCGCGGGCCCTGCAGTCCTCTGTGGCCTTGCTCCCCTCCTCTGTGGCCCACCTGGGGGGGAGGAGGGTGAACATGTGTGTTGGCTTGCTGCTGATTGGATGCCTCCCGCTCACACTCTGCACAGTTCTTGTTGGTGCCTCTGAGGGTGGCTGGATCCACTTGTACCAAACCACCTCTGGGAGCCAAATTGTTCAGCATGTGGACACAGGAGGACAATCCAGAGTTCACCCCTTCCCCTTTCACGTGGGACGAGGACACGTCACTGCCTTGAAGGCTGTGACGATCAGGAACGACCATTTTCCCGTCTGGATGTTGAGGGGGCCCCTGCTGCCACCTCCTCTGACTGCAGCTGGGTTGCATCTGACCGTCTTCTCCCAAGTTGTCTCCTAGGTAATCTCCGTTGGCTCCAATAAGCTGGTCTGCGTACTCGTAGTCGACTCCGTCTACAGGTGGTGCAGGGGACTCTTTGGGTTCGCCGGTGTAGAAGCCGTTAGGTGCAATGGTAGCTCCAAACACTTCATTCTGGGAGATGAGACCTAGCACGGCGGCCTGGGCCAAGGACAGCACAACTACTGGATCTGTCTGTGTGCCTATGTCCACCAGCCTGGCCATTACCTTGGGCTCACATCTACCCAGGCGCCGGCTCGCCTCCTCCTGGAGAAGAAAGAGACACATACACAGAGAGGCCAGACATCAGCACTACAGTTAACAAATATAGAACATATCTGACTATACAGTACAAACTGAGTTTCTTATGACTTATTCTACTGCACGGTATTGGGAGGAAAAATAAATGAAACTGTGGATTTTTTCTCTGTCATTGTTTTAAGTTTAACTGAAGGTCCGTTTTGCTGTTTCAGCCAATTTCTCAAATCCAACTTCCGAGCAAAAATCGCAAGGAGATGCCAAGCAAATGATCAAGAACACAACTTTGCTCTTGATGACTTCAAAACAGCCCACATTTGTCAATACAGCACACTTAAGCCACAACCAAATGGCCTAGTAATGACAATAATTTGGCTGCAGCACACTGTCCTCCAATGAGAATACATCCTTCATCAATAAGGACAAAAAGGTGTCGAGGCTGATCATCCAATCAGAGTGACTCTTGAAGATGGTTGTCAAGAGAACCAAAATGAGACAGAGAGGAGAGATTGTGATTTTAAAGAACGAGCCCTTTACTGCATCACCACAAAGGATGCACAAAATAAAATAAAACATTTCCACACAGAGACTAAACATCCCAAATCAGCGGGTACTGCTACAAGAAGTCAGCCTGACTCAAGACTGTCTGAAAGCAAACCTTCAGATCCAGTGACTGAGACACAGGAACTATGAAAGACACCATCCTAATCCAGCGTGATAACCATGTATGGCTTGTGTGTGTGTGTGTGTGTGTGTGTGTGTGTGTGTGTGTGTGTTGTGGGGGATTAGATGGCCTACTGATCTACACACAAACACACATATTCAAGTGCAAGAGGGGGGAAAAAGAGGACAAAAAACTGAGCAAGATTAAGACGTCAAAAAAAGAATGGAAAAGCAGGAGAGGAGACAATAACAGAGGAGAGCAGAGAGAGAACAGGGCAAAAAGAGGAAAAAGCAGAGACAGAGGGAGGGAGGGAAGCAGGAGGGAGACAGAGCTTAGAGCAGGCAAGAGTCTAGTGGAGGGGAGGGGGAGAGGAAAACAGAAAAAAGAGAAAATGAAAGGTAGAGGGAGAGGGAGAGTGAAGGAGAGATAAGGAGAAGAGGGGGAGGGGAGGGGAGACAGGAGGGAGGGAGGAAGGCTGAGAGAGAGGGAGAAAGACACTGGAGAGGGAGGGAGGGAGGGAGGGAGGGGAGAGCTGAGTGAAAGAGTGAGAGGGTGAGTGTGAGGCAGCAGTCAGAAGAGAGCAAGAGGAAGAAAGAGAAATAAAGATATGTAGAGACAGAGGGAGGGAGGGAGAGGCAGTGAGCAACCAGGAGACAGAAGGAGAAAGAAAATGACAAAATGAAAGCCAGACAGAATGAAAAGATAAAAAAAATGTAAAGTAAAACAGGCGAGCGAGAGAAAAAGAGGAACGAACAAGAGTTGAGAAAAGCTAAAAAGAGGAAAAGCAGAAGGCCAGAGACAATTCTTCATTTATGAGAGATAAGAAATCAGCAAACGGCAACTTTAAAAACAAAGAAAACCTCCAAAGAATCAAAGCACCTCTGATCGATCGAGTGTGATCCACCCACGCTGCCCACCGCCTCACTAGCCTGCCACTGAACATGCTACGAGTGACAGCCCATGAACTCACCACGCTCCTCCTGCTGTGAGGCTTCAGGTGCTTTAAGGATCTCATTCTTCTGTGCAAGTGTTGAGTGAGAATAGTCTCTGTTCGCCTCCCATTTATACGTGAGGGATGAGGGGAGGCGGGGCCTAACGCTGCCCGCCTCCACCCCTCTTCCTCTTCTTCAGCACAGTTTCAGTAGTGACTCCAGTCACACCAGCACAAGCACAGAGCAAACAAACAAACAAACAAACAAATATTCCTCCGATAAACAAGCATGTGGCCGGCAGGTTTGAAAACAAACAGCTCACATATCACTGACGCACGAGGCTCCTTGATAGTCTGGTGATAAATGGGCGAAGTCACCTCTAAGTCACAATACACACACACACCAACATCAAAATAAAATCAACATCATATCAGTCTGAAATGATGGTTCCACCAGGCTGCCTCCCGCCTCACTCGCCCTCCTTTCTTCCATCTCCGTCTGTCATTCTTTGTCTTTGTTTCTGCCTATCCCTGTCTGTCTCTCTTCCTTTATCTGTTTACTCCTGTAGCTCAATCTATTGCAGAGTCTCTCTCTCTCTCTCTCTCTCTCTCTCTCTCTCTCTCTCTCTCTCTCTCTGTAAGGGGGGTGAAAAACCTCCTCGGATGGTATCGAGGCTCCCTTCCTCTCAGAAACAGCGGGATGGGGGGAAGGGAGGCAGAGGCAGGGAGCCTGAGCTCCGCCTCACCAAGCTGAGCTGCGTCAAGTTTCCCAGAAGCAGACAAGAGAAAACCGGAAATGTGCTGAGTTCAAATTTCAAAATAAATGTCAACTCCTTTAGGCTCTTCAGTATTGCTTCATTTTTTTCGTGACATTTTGGCCTGTGTCCAGCCACTTACAGCCAGGGTGAATTAACCCACAAAAGGACCCCTTGGTCCGGGGCACTCCCACTTTGTGGAGTTGGTAATGTACACTTGATTACAATTTATGTTTAAATTTAACTTTGACATGTTGGTGAAAAATATTTAAATTAAGAATGAATATGTTGGCATGCAAAGGTTACATGTTAAGAGCTTCCAGTTAAATGGAATACACTGATTGTTATTATGTTATCAATCAAATCTTTACTTCCTGGGTATATCACTCCTCCAAAATGTGTTGTTTTTGTGTCAGATTCACTGTAAAAGGATGAAGCATGCTGTTGGAAAGCTAAACGGGTGCAGAAATAATGGTTTCGTCAGTGAGGTCCCACACGTTTCCTGTAGCAAGGCTAAATGGCAAAAGGTGAACTCAGCAAGTTAAACACGTGCAGCAAAGGAACAAGCTAGCAACGCCCTGTGGGACATTTAAAAGGCTAGCAAGAGTCTGGCAAAGAGTTATGTAATAACCTTCAAATGTGAGGTGAATATGTTCCAAAAATTTTAGTGAGTGACTTAATTATTCTCAATTATTCGCATGTGTTGTGTTTTTCCAAACACCAGCTTGGTGGGACTAATAGTATCTCTGGGGGAAAAGAGAAAAGTTATATATGTGTGTGTGTGCGTGTGTAATTTTTCTCATACAAATTGTCAAAAAAAAAAAAAAAAATGTAGAAATTGTATTCTTTTATTTTGAAGCAATGGGCGGAAGTGGTCTTTGTTGTATTCCGGCGCTTTTGACCCTCGTGTCTCGCTGGCCAGTCAGCCTCTGCAACCCACCGCTGCCGCTTGCAGAGGAGCACACACATACACACACGTACGATACACGC
The DNA here is from genome assembly GCA_037975065.1 of Chaetodon trifasciatus. Lineage (NCBI taxonomy): Eukaryota > Metazoa > Chordata > Actinopteri > Chaetodontiformes > Chaetodontidae > Chaetodon > Chaetodon trifasciatus. Next base: position 20,145,786 of record JBBMOE010000001.1, read on the forward strand.
CGTGATCTCGGACGCCTCTCTCCGGTGGTAGAGGACGCTTGGTCGGACCGCGGAGGGGGTCGGGACATCGCCTCGGTTCTGCCCGGGAATCGGTTCATTTCTACCGGACGCGGAGCGCTCTGATCGCCCGGCGATGCGGGAGCAGCTTCGGAAGTGAGTGCTGGGCTGGGGACCGTTTATGGTGGCGATAAATAATGGTGATGGTAATTGTGCTGGTCGTCATGCAGTAAACCTGTTCACACAGACAACACACTGGCTGTGGGCTTTCATGGCAAGCAGAGAGGCGGCGAGCTGGGGCACAGACGTCCCGACACCCAGCAGCAAACACTCGTTATTTCAGCTGGACTCCTGAAAACCCAAAAGAGGCGTGTGAATGTTTAGAAACTGGACAAAGATGCATTCAAATTTCGTTTCTGACATGGGAAAATAGATGTGCCCTGTACTGTGCTGTTAATCCATATCTGCAAGTCTTCTCCTGAATGCATATGGAGGAGATGTCACCTAGCATGTTCGCATGCATTTTGGGGTAATTTTGAAGCATCCAGCAAACATTTTCACAAGTGTACATTTAAGAGATGTATATCTGCATTTAAGGGACAGAGCGCACAGTGCATGAAAAGGAAAACAGGACGTCAGTTTTTCCAGTAAAAGGGAGGAAAACGGCGATGTTTGGTAGCCATTAAACCCGACCAAATCTCCTCATTCCCAGCGGCTGTTGGTCGTGATTGTTGCCGGGGATCGAGGCGAGGTGTGCGCCCAGCGAGCCTCTTCGACCCGCCGTCCCCTCCGGATACCCGACACGTACATTTCCCGAACTCTGAATCTTTTCACTGGCTAGTTGCTGCCATGTTGGGAACATAAAGAAGGGCATTGGATGCTTTAAAGCGAACAGGCTGCAAACGGAGCCCCGTGTTGCCTGCCTTTATTTGCCCGTATGTGTTTGGATTTGGCCCGACGGGGATTTGTGTTAATTTATGCGTGTGTGTGGTGCGTTGGCTCAGCCTTTGCTGGAGAGGAGAAGCCCCGCCGAGCAAAGCAGCAACGATCCCTGTGTTGCATTCCTTCACAGTCGCAAACGGAGGTGCAAACACAGTCACCTCCGTGCCAGCAAAGCAGCCCGTGTCTGGATCAGCGTGCTTTTGCTGGGTGTGTGTGTGTGTGCGCGCGCCGTGCACGGCGATTTTGATGTGCTGCGTTGGTCTATTTTCGGCAGGGAAATAATGCCAGGCCTCATTTTTCAGCGCAAACAGCGGGGTTTGAGCTTCATGTGTGCTGTTCATGCGCGGTCCGGATCATCCGCTGATCGTCCCTGTAGCTGTGAAGTGGGATGTCTTTGCCCTGCGCTGATACCACATACATCTGTGTGCGCGCGTGCGTGCGTGCGTGCGCACTTCAGGAGTTGGTGAAATGAGAGCAGAGGATGCGGGCTTGCTGGTGCAGATTTTTGGCACCAGTATGATTGCAGGTGTACGTGTGTGCAGCGCTGATTAAATACAGCTGATGGATAAACAGCTTCCACACACACACATACACACATACACACACACACACTGAAGTGTGGTTGCTGGATAGTTGTGCAGACATGCTCAGGCATGGCTGTTATGGCTTGTGTGTGCTGTCTTTGTGTTCCTGTAGATGATTATCAACCACAAGCTCCATTTCTGCCGAATGCGCGGTGTTTATGGCTGAATTTCTGCATTCAGAGACGGTGACAGAAGAAACTTTCCCACATTCAAGCTGCAGGCCTTTTTTTTTCCTCAGGTGTTATGTTTGAATCATAAATAACTCTGGCATCAAGACAACATTTTATATTTCTGTATCAGCATGTGAGGACAAATGTCTCTGGATCGGTCCTGCGAAGGCGTTTTGAGCAGCAGCTCTCAGAAAAGTTTCATCGTGATACTTAATAACCATCCTCCTTCGTCCTCAGGGGACGATTAGCCCAGCAAAATCCTGCAGCTCAAAGCCCAAAATGTAAAATATGAATGTCCGCCGCTCCAGAAAAAGGAAAGACCTGCTTCTGTTTCCTCCTCTTTTGGACTTTCTGGGAGAGACGTACGAGCAGTCCAGATCTGCCATCACTGCAGGACG
>JBBMOE010000001.1:20154091-20214163 GCA_037975065.1 Chaetodon trifasciatus
ACACACACACACACACACACACACACACACACACACACACACACAAGAACAGAAACACATGCACGCACACTCACATATGTTACATCTGCTCTAATACATTTTCATTTTAAAACTGTTTTATAACTAAAATTATCTGTGCAGAAACACAAAATAATCTCCATCCAGACTAACACGCCTGAAAACACAGGTCACATGACCTTTCACATACACTACGCATGCATGTGCTGGAGTTGGGTGTTTGCCGCCTGTGCGTGTAGACAGTAGCAGAATGATAAAATGTAGTTGCTAGAGTAGACAAGAAAGTCAGCAACGCCTGTAAATCCTTACCCACGTTGAATTAGCTACTGGTAGGTCAAAGGTCATAGATACACACAGGCTGCTGTTTGTTTTCTTAACAGAAAAGGGTCACATGATAGGGGCCTGACAAATCAGGGGAGGCCATTTCATGACTGATAAGGACAAATCTGGAAGCGAACCCTGATGATAAACACCGACATTTATACAGACAAGGGACAAATAAAAGGAACAAATTAGTGGAACTGGATAACAGTAATAATAATAATAATAATAATAATACTAATACTAAACTGATAACAACAATAACAACAACAACAACAACAATAATAATAATAATATTAGTATTATTATTATTATTATTATTATTACTGTTATCCAGTTCCACTAATTTGTTCCTTTTATTTGTCCCTTGTCTGTATAAATGTCGGTGTTTATCATCAGGGTTCGCTTCCAGATTTGTCCTTATCAGTCATTATTATTATTAATAATAATAATAATAATAATAATAATAATAATGAACTTTCTTTGGATAGTACCTTTAACACAAAATAAGATAGAGAATAAAACCCACTTGATAATGATATTGAACAAAGAATCAAAATAAAGACAATGCATAAGAAAAGATGGAAAATAAGACGACTGAATAAAAGTGATAACATAAAGTTCAGAATCGAGAACACAGAATGCATTAAACCGAGTAAGAAATGAAATGAACCACTTCTGGTCCAAAGACGTTGAAAGCAACTTTCTGCTCATCATTTGATCCTCAAGCCAGAAAACAACAATTAACAACTATTTGAAAGTCACAACTATAAAATATTTGAGCCCACAAACTCCTTTCAGTGCAAAACCACACAAACAACAACATTTAGAGCATGCTGGATCTCAGAACTAATCAGCACCGCCAAGGGAGGAAGCCTCCTCTCCTCAAACACACACGCAGCCAACATCGACAGCAGCTCCGGCGCACAAATCGGCATTTCACACGGTAGAATGGAGCATCCAGGTCGAGCTCCACTGGCCCTGGGTCGAACTCTATTGACCTGCAGTTCAGTGGCACAAAAGCCTCTCACTCCTTTCCTGAAATTCCCCTGGATTTAAGAAAAGCGTGAAATCTAAAGTAGCAGGGAATAAAGCAGAGTGCTCGCTTCCTCATTTTCTTTTTTCTTTTTAGGGGCCAGTAAAGGGAGACCAATTAATGCTGATAGGTTTATATGTCTTGAAATTAAGTTTTGATCTGAATCCCACATTAAACTGCCATCTATGACTGCCATCAAAGCTTACAGCAGGTGTAAACGGCAGATTAAAGAAGCCTATTTGCGGCGCTTGAGGCATGTATACAGTGTAACATATTTATGAAGAGCTGTCCGTTGGGAATGAAGTCCCAAATTCCCAAACACGTGGTGTGTTAGCTGTTCCCGGCAACATCTGATCTTTGCTCTCCTTAAACATGAGTGGAAAACAGCTCCATGACTTATGAGACCCACATCCACACACTGTCCCGCTGCTCAGTCTGTCTCTCTCTTCATGCAGATATGAAACGACGCAGGCAGACGAGTCTGGTTTTGTTTGATGTTTACGAGGTCGTCAATCCAAACCGACCTGACAGCATTAAAACGTCAGTCCCAGATTTCACTTTATTCCTACCTTGTTTCAACCTTGTGTTACAAATTCACTTAGAATAGTGCGATAAAGTATCAAGGCATGGAGCTATCAAACAGAATCGCTGCGAGAGGAATTATGAGGAAAGACACAATTTTAAGTCTCAATAAACGTCGACTCTGCCGCTGCTGTTAAGTGCCGCTGTGGGCCTACCATTTTGTTCCAGCGCATAGTAACTAACACTTTCAAACTACATCACTCATCTCTCCTCCTCCTCTCTCCCATCACTTTTTCCTCATGTTTCCATGGCTACACCCCCTACCCTCTTTCGCCTCTCTCTCTTCCCCCTTTTCCATCACTTCCTTCTTATCTTTCCTCTTCCAGTATCACCCCTAGTGCTCCGTCATCGCACTGTTCTTCTCCTCAAACCACCCTCTCTCAATGCACATGTGGCTCGGTGAGGAAAACACTGCCCTTCACAAAGGAAATGCAAACAACACAATTAATGCTCAGGTGCTTCATTGACCTCTCTTCACTTCTTCTTGGAGATCAGCTACACAACAGCGCCCCCAGAGACGAGACTGAGATTTAGTGTCTTGCTCAAGGACACTTCAGCAGGGCACACACTGGCTGAAATGGAGAATTAAATTCTGCTCACATTCAGTCTTCTTCTTGGAAATGCTAATTGAATGGTGTTGTCATGCACTCACGGCATGTCTTTTTCTTCTATATTTGGTTGAATACACGGGAGGAGATAATTGTGTTCATCGTTAAGTTGATCTATTTAAGGCAGCGATACCTGGCAACAGAACAGACAGCTGTCACAGGGCCGCAAAACGCACAGCAGGCAAGCACATCCTGGGTCTGTGTAGCAGAAAATGTAACAGAGAGGGCGTAAATATGGAGAAATATATGGAGAAAGTTAGATACTTGACTACTGAAGAAGTCGGCGAATGAGCTTGAAGATGTTAGCCGCTCGATCTGAAATGACACAGCTAACACTTTCACCCAAAGCATTTAGTCCATTACAGTCTATTTGCCCAGTCTTTTGAGATGATGCTAATCCAGTTTGTACTGTGCACCGAAATTCACAATCCTCCCGAAACCGATCACTGGACGCTCTAAAGCTGATAACAATATTCTCATTATGCAACTTTAAGTCAACTTAAGAGCTCATTTGCCAAATGAAGCAATTCACACAACGTGTTATCGGACCCCGTCGGAAAACAAGAGTGTTTGCAATTGTTCCAAGTGGAAGGCCGGGAAAACAGCCGACTGTCAGAAGAGAGGGCTCATTTCTCACCTCTGCAGAGCCGGCCAATCATGGCATGAGGTGGGTTTGAATGTCAGGTTGTCAGTACAGAAATTTACAGTAATGGTAGATAGAGCCCCTCTAATCCGACGCTGGAGAGGTTTGGGGGGAGGGGGTTTCCAAAGCTGTTCGACCATCCGACAAGCAGTTGAGATGAAGCATACTGGCAGTTTATGTTGGAAACACTGCACTAGTCCCATTGAACGCACTAAGATTTATTCCACCACCAGCCTCCATTCTAGGCAACTCTCCACCTTGCAGCATCTTTTGGATGAAACCTCTCCGTTTAATGTGAATTCATTTGCACTGCAGCGCATTCTTGTGCTTCCATCATCACTTGTAGTGCTGATTCTCAGCATCTTGCAGACAGACAGACAGCGTGACTGAGTGAAACAGGCAGCACAGTCCAAGGACTGCGTACACTGAGGCGAGCTGAGCAAAAACAAACAAAAATGAATAATATGATAATGAATATAACAATACCTCTTCCAGACAGCCTCCTGGCTGCAGCTCGACTGATGCTAGATGTGTGAGGCTGGTGACGATATATGAGGCTTGAAAAAAATCAGATAAATATGAATCATCTATCTAAAGTATCCTGATTCTCAATTCTGAAGTTTTCACCTCTCAATATTTCTTACGTTCCATAAAACTTAATCGACATGCTCACAGCTCCCTGTAATCTGCATTTAACCAGACACGTCTTGATCCAATTCTTGAGCGCAACTACTTTTCACAGCCTCAGTGTAAGTCCGATATCAGCAGCAACGGCTGAGCAACATGAGGTGTCAATCAAACCACCACTGTAAAATGGCTGTACGGTCTCCGGCTCCCTCAAGAGTAACGCCGTCCATCCACAGAGGTGTAGCGCAGCTTAACATACATCACTAACTGCAAAACTGGTGAGGTAGCTACCCCAGCATCAGCGGCCCGAGCACTGCACAGTGTCACGAGTGACAGAGAGAGAGACACAGGAGCAGCGTGAAAGGACAGCGAGGGAATGAGAGAACAGGAAACAGACGATAAGGAGACAAAACAGAGAGACATCCATGTGTGTACACACACACACACACACACACACACACACACACACACACACACACACACAGCTAAAATTACATTCAAGAGGGCATGAACTAGGCCACTGCTCTGCACCATGCTGGAAAGTGGCAGTTGGCTAAGTGAACAGAGGCTTGCAGAGACCTGAAGGCTACCACTGAATGTGGTTAGCCTGTTAGCTTATTACACGCAATACCATTATTGCCAGGACAGATGATTATGGTCTGATCACTACTCAGCACACAGGCTAATAATCAGGGAATGAGGAAAAAATGATGAGGAGCACACAGTCATCCGATTTTGAACTACAAATAATTTCAGCCATAAAATAATTGACAGATTGCATGATATTCGGTTAAACTGCAGTGAAATGAGCCGAACAGCTAATCTTTTTCACAAAGAGAATTTTGCACAATGCAGAGGACTCGCTGACAAACTGACTCACCAGACAACTAGTAACAACTTCACACAGCAAAGGCTGGCAAGGACAACATTTAGCCAGACCAGCAGCAAGGCCAAAACCGACCGGCATGACTGGCACCTAATGAGCATTACATACTGGAGCTGTCTATTAAACACTCCTCCATGAAGCACAAATAGTATGCACTAAAACAGTCAATTTAGAGAGGTATTGTTCACTCCTTCGCTTATTTATCAGCTGCAAACAGACACAGCAATGTTGCCAGTTCCTTGAATTCTAAGAGAAAACGAACACCACGTTATTTTGAGCATATGATGAAGAGTCTGCAGCCTGCTAGCAGCTCTGTGAGGGTGCACTGGAGCTTAGCTTTGAGTTAAATTCTGACACGCTCACAACGACAATATGATGCTGATGTTAAATAAGTTGAATGTTAACTAAGTTCAACATCTCAGTTTAGCATGCTAACACTTGCCAATTTGCAATTTTGTGCCAATCCATCCAATACAGGATCTGATACTTTACAGATTAAGGGAAACCTTTGACGTGCTGCTATCACTAAAGGAAAAATCAGGGGATCAGCAAAGTCAGTAGGATTCATCCTCTGGGCACCATGAATATCTGCACCACATTTCAGAGCACTCTGCTCAACAGCTGTTAAGGTATTACCCCAAATTCACAAATGTCAATGTTATGCTAGAACTGGAGAAAAATTCAGAGGATCGTCCTCTGAGGACCATTACTTTTAAATTTCATGTTATCCATCCCACAGCTGTTGAGACTGATGGACCAATGCTGCCACCCACTAGCATATCAGACAAAAACTACCCCTAACACTGCTGACAGATATTAGCAGGAGAATTAACCATCAGCCATGTTAAATCATTAAGAATTTTGGTTAAATCTAGATCAGATTTTGCCCAAAAACCAATACTAATCTATTTGTCATTAGCAATCAAAATGTGCAGTGAGGCTCCCACAAGTAATAACTGTTTTTGCTTTGAATCACATTCATGTTTGCTGACATGGTTCACCCATCATTTAATATGCTGACAGTTCAGCTATTAGCTCAAACATAGCAACACTTTAAAGAAGTCATATAGAGTAAGCTGTTAGCCCACTCAACACACTCCATACAAGCTCAATTTGATGTTATTTATGAACAATTCAGCATCGCAGGCTTTTTTTTTCCCAGAAGGCCTGAGTATTGTGGCGTTTAAATAGGCCTACACATTGAATTCATACAACAAATACAAACAAAGTGGCTTTACACTCTGGAGGTCGTTCAGCATAGCTGTAACCAGCAGGCCCTACACATTAGGCCTTTGTGCTTCGAGAAGCATCAGCCTCTTTTTTTAAAACCCTGCCTGCAGCACAGCCAAGCGCTGCAATGTGCTGACACCATCATCAGCTATTCTAAACCTTTTACCACAGCTATATTCTCACATCCTGATAAAGAACAGAGGGAGAGAAAAAAAAAAGAGAACGCCTAATTTTCATCTACTAGAGATGTGTCTAATTTTTACTGTCTGGTAAGATGAGAGCTTCATTTTCTTTCTTTTTTTTAATTTTTGGGAGTACTGTGGCTGTCCTGATCTGCTGTCTGGCCCTGCTGGACCTCATTCAACACAGTCACCCTGCGACTGATGATCCATGGATGAATGGCTTATGATCCCCTGAGCAGCATACAGATTGTGTGGTAGCAGCAGCAGTGTAATAACACATTATTGATCCAAACTTGGGGAAATGCATTCATCACTGTACAAGTCAAGCTGGCCAAGAAATAAGAAACTGTTCGGATAAAGTTGGAGGCGTAAATTCTGCAGACAAGTATGAGCCTGAATCGTTGAGAACTTGCCAATCTTTTTTCTTGATCTGGACCATTTGTCAGTACCCTATTATTAAATCAAGCTATTGGCATCAACATACATAATGTCAAATACTATTCTATCATCACCAAGCAGTCTTGGTCAACACTATAAACAAAGTAGGCTGGTCCAAATACCAGACTACAATGTCTGTGTTATTCATCACAAGGCAGAGCAGATTAGATAGACCATTAACACAAGGTTAACACAGAAGACAACAAACATAGCAGCCAGCTGAGAGACGGCAAGTTTGCAAAGCAAATGAATATTTGGCGCAATGCCTTCGAGCAAAAACAGACTGGAGATGTTATCATCAAACAGTAAGTTGGGGAGGCTCAAAACTGCATTGGGGGGGGGCAAAGCACTCCAACCATCCATGTGGCCACCAAACAGACGGAGGTGGAGGTGAACTCCACAGAGAGAAAATACCAGACCAGCATCACTTTGCCAAAAATGACTGCAGCCGCTCAATCTAAGAGGAGCAATGAAACAGGATCTCCTGACAAAAGGCTGCCGGAACACCAGAAGATGAGGTGGTTGACGCCCTGCACTCCTCTTGGGCGCTGAGGTGATGAAGTCAGGAAAGTGAAAGCGTGGGTTCAGGACACACGTCTGCTCAGACTGACAGCACAATTGGGTCACTTTCAAAAACACAACCCGAAAGATCTGCACGGCGGTGGCACCTCGATGAACAATGCTGACTCATTTGAACATTTCCACCTAAATGACCATCAATCAGATGACCCATAGACCACAAGGGGAGGATGTCTTTTTAATTACTGTCAGCCACTGAAGTGCACTGACACCGGACTGCATCAGAGCACATCTATAGGCCCGGGGCTGCCAACTGCTCTGCACAGTATGGAGCTGCCTTGCTGCATGCAGTGCACCATCCACATTACATGATTAGACAGTGCATGGCAGGTATGCAAGGGGTCAGCAGTGTTATTACTCAGTGTGGCTTTGAGTTTAAATCCATGAAGCATGCCATGCAGGACCTTCACATCCCCTGACAGCCAGTCAGGTGTGAGACGCACTGCCCTCATCCGAGCAGCGGAGGATACCTGTGGCCTATCAATGATCTCTGACAGCCGGCTGAAAGGTGGCGGCCTGTCTCCCCCATAGGAGCGAGCAGCCCGGGCTACAGGTTATCTGCGGCAGTGCATCTTCTCGGTGCTTGGCGGTGTCAAAATATCCCCTCTGCAACCTAAGTGTGGACGCCGTGCGCTTAAAGCTGCCCGGGGCCAGCGTTATCTCACACTGGGATCGTGGCCACTTTTCTCCAGCTCAAAATAAACCATTATTCCCCTCTAAAAACTTGCGCTGTATCTTTAAAAGCAAAGGCCCGGCAACTTAACGGCAAAAAAACTTTGTTGAAGACAGGCCTCGGCGACACATCTCGGCCTCCGGTGTCTTGGCACGGAGAGGTGCGGGCTGGAGAGCAGTGATGGGGCAGACCCGGGCCAGTGTGGCCTGGTGGAGCCCCCTCTCCTTTATGCGTCTCTTTTCCCCATTCTCTCCATCCCCCCCTCTCGACGCCATCTGTTTGTGGCATGAGAGAATGTGGAAGTAAAAAAAGAAAAGACGACATTTTGACTGTAGTTGCTGACCTACATCGACCATTTGTTTTGCGGACGGCGTAAAAAACCGCGCCGACGGACGGCCGTCCGAGCCGCGCGGTCAGGAAAATCGCCATCCACACCACGCATACGTTTTCTCGCCTGCTCAGGAGGAATTTAATAAGTTACGGCTGAAACACTCCTCCGCCTCGCCGGGCCGGACAAGTCAACGCTGCACACATATTTCCCCTATGATCGGCAAAGGGAGAGAAAGAGAAAATCATAACTCACCTGGTTCCAAAATCGGTTTATGGTGGCGACGTGATTGTGGTTAATTTTAATATGGGAAACACAGTTACAGCGGTGGGTCCCCGTTGTGTGGAGCAGGAAGGAGGGAAGGAGAGGCGAGAGGGGCTGACGTGAATGAATAAACAACTGAGCTCCTCCTCAACGCCACAAGTAAAGGCGGAATGTGGCTGACTTAGTGGAATTCACCCCCAGCCGCCAAGCGTCCTCCTCGTGAAGGCTTGATCGCATAATGCTTGTGTTTTTCTAAAAAGCTTTGCAGCCTTTCATTCCGACTGTTCCACCTGAGCCTTCACATGTTCATGTGCTCATTTCTAAACGCCCAATTTTTGGCTGATCCGTGCAACAGTTTTATGGCTGTAACATCTCTATGTTAATATCAAGTAACAAAAATCCACGAGTGTTCTTTTCTTTACTGTAAAACACATATTTTGCATGGTGTTAACAAAATCCACCAGGTGGCGCTGTCTGCAGCCTCACGACAGCAATGAATGTGGGATGGAGGCCAAACTCCATTAAGATCTCCTCTGTTTTAAGACTAAGTTTTTTGTTCTTAATTATAATTATATGTCCCATGTGGTTTGTTCAACAAAGAAAAGTTCTATTAAACAAATTACTAATTCTTAAAAGCACATCTGCTCCTTCTGCCTCATTGAAAAATGAAAATACTCTATGAAAATACTCTCAGAGTTCAGGATGTGTGTGTGTGTGTGTGTGTGTGTGTGTGTGTGTGTGTGTGTGTGTGTGTGTGTGTGTGAACAAGCAGCTTTAAGCTTCCACTTCATCTTTGCATAAGTTGAACACTGGACCAGATTGGCTTCCAAACTAGTTCCTCCATCAGCGGAAGAAACAAGCCTCTTGATTTTCCCAATTACCTTGTGACCCTTCAGTCACATCAAATCCACAATTTATTCCATGATTTATTCCATTAAATGCTCTCCTCTGTGTCCTCAAGTGAGCCCCTGATGATGTTTTGATTTATTAGATTCAGAAAGATTTGAAACTGCTGCAACGATTAATATCTTAAGAAAAATGCACAGTTCCAACACTAGAGGGCATAAGTACTCCACTGAACGTGCGCGACTGAGCGTAAAAACGTCTCTTCAGTGTCCAAATGATGAATGTGTCATATGATTAAGATTACTTAACTAATTAACTGCTGTCAATGTGGGAATAATTACACCAGTGTTCCTCTCATAGAACATCAAAGCGGACCAAAGGCAGGTCCACTGTAACAGCAGGAGAACTCAAATGAAACCAGTACAGCATGAGAGGAAATGATGCTCCATGATCCAGTTAGTGTAACGCTGGTGATCAGAAAATGACTGAAGGTTTGTGTTGAAGCCATGTCAAGAATGCAGATGTGCTCTCAGGATTTGTCTGTGTCATGCCTGTGCCCTCCGGTCCTGTTGCACTGTGCTATCAGTCTACACAGTGTGCAGCCCCCTGCTGCCTGTGTGTGATTATCCAGCATTATTGACAGAAAAAGCTGTTTTACATAATGATGCTGCTGTGCCCTTCAGTATTCAGATGCCCATCAATGCGCTGTGAATTTCAGTGGTCTCAAACAGGTTAAAACTGTGTCAGCAAAGTGTGTTTCTATTGATTGTTATGTGTAGGGGCACTGCATGCATTGTCGGAGGGAAAATATGCTTGTTTTCCCACAGGTGGAGAGCAGCACTGGAGCATACAGCAGACAATGTGGGGGTGTTTGGGAAGCCCACTGGGTTATAAGTCATACTTCCAGCCATTTGAGGCTTTCTCACATCTTTTCTCACAGTCATATGCTTCTTGTTTCTTTCATCTGCTGGCAGAAAAAGTGCTGTATGTAAGGTAATGTGCAGCAAATGCTTTTACTTACATAAACATACACTCCTTTTTTCCATGCCAGCATATTAATATTCCAGTCTGGTACTGTTGGTTCATCATGATGCGCTACCACGATAATTTGACTGCCTGCTTTTCGCATTGCAGAAATCTGTGCTGTGGCGTCTTTGAAAACGGCTTAAAAATGTTGTTCCTGTGGGTGGCTGATTTAACAGCAAGGCCCATCTCCTCCTCGCCTACCTCCTCTCTGCCCTGTCTGTCTAGACTGTGATTACCATCTGCTTCATCACTTTGGACAGTCCACTGTTTACTGTGCTCTCTCTCTCCCTCTCTCTCTGTCACACACAAACACAAAACAGCAACAAACACAATAAGACATTAAAGCAGATTCTTATTTGGCAATGCTGTTTATTCGAAGTACATTTATCAGCAAATTGTAGCATTAAGAAACTCGTGTCCATCCTGTAAGTACAGTATTTCCAGACTGCTGCAAGAATAATGTGGTGAGTGTAGAGTTTATGGCTGCATTTGTTTTCTCAGACTGAGAAACACATTGCACAATGATTAATCTGAAACAGATATTCTTTTAAATGGGGAAAATACATCAGAGAGAGAATTTGCCATGTGCTGCTTGTTACAGCCTCAGCTAGTTGAGACCTGTTTTGTGATCAAGTGTAATTTTCATCTGAAACTCCACATAACACAGCCAGTGATGATGTCATCTGCAAGCCAAATGTGAAGCACGTTACTGACAGTGGATGCAGGATGGATTTTGGGACAGAGAATAACTGGAATGTGGGCAGGTTTGTGCGGCACACCTGAAGGATAATAAAAGGGAAATTAATTTGCATGATTGTAAAATAATCAAACTACAATTTTGAGCCCACAAACCAATTTGTGAAGACAGAGATAATTGCGCTACCTGCTTTTCCTCTTAATTTCATAGTAGATCAGAGCCTTGATTCGTGTCTAGCTTTGAGACCAGATGCACTAATGTTCATCAGACTGACTGTTCTCGTTTGTAGCATGACTGAAGGAATGGAAATGTCAGACCACTTTGGTCCACACTGAAACATTTCAGCACCTGCTGGAGGGACTGCTCTTACATTTTGCACATTCGTGGTCCCCAGAGGATGAATCCTCCTGGTTTGACTTCTCCTCTAATGCCATCAGTAGTTTGATATTTCTGGCTTTTAGTGAAATGTCTCACCAACTCTTGGATGGATTGCGACTCATTCACGCCCCCCTCAGGATAAACTGTAGTATTCCTGGTGATTCCTTTCATTTCCCCTCATCATCACATGCCCAATACTTTGGTTTATCACTAAATACCTGCTTTGTGTTGTGTGCTAGTTAGCATGTTAAACCAAGATGGTGAACATGTCATGGAGAACATTGTACCTGCCTGACATCAACATGTTTAGCGTGAGCATGTTAGCATTTAGCTCAAAGCACCACTGTGTCTGAGTACAGCCTCAATGAGCTGCTAGCATGGCTGTGGACTGTTAACTTTGTTCTGCAATGATTTATAAAGACATTACTCTTATAATGAAAACAGAAATGAGTCTTCATCGTCCCTTGCTTAGACTTTAAAATTAATATTTATCAGCTGTAATCAACTTGACCCAGCTCACCTCAAAGACAATACTTATCAAACACTTAATGTCATGTCATATTTAATTACACAAATTTGAGAGGGCATAAAAAATGAAAGAGCCCAGTGTGCGCAGTTTGTTACACCAGTGGATTTTAACCCCGGGCTGCCATGTGTTTGCTATTCATTCAAGGCAGTGTAGTACTCTGTTTTCCCATTTACTTGACAGCATGTTTTTATAGGGGTGTAACAGTATTACCTCATTCGTCCTCTGACAGCTCGCTCTAAGCCTTCAGTGCTTTCCAAAGATGTACATGCAGGGCGTGTTGGGGCAACTGAAGTTCACATGTTCAAATTCAAACCAAATCCCCAGAGAATGTACAAGCTGTTGCATAAGAGCCTCTTTCAAAGAAATATCCCGTGTTGTCATGAAGCATTTAAAACAGAGAGCATTCTTCCTGTATTCTGGACAGCTGTGCATGGAGGCGCAGATGCAGCTGCAAATGGTAAAAACATATTAGTCTGTGCAAGTCAATATCCTTATCTATGCTTCCTTCCAAAATGTCGAAAATATTTACTGGAAGATGTTGCACACACATTCCACAGGATAGTAGGAATGTGAACTATGACAACAGTGTGAATGCCTCGGTGGGGTCAGAGTGTCTCAAGAATCCCACTCCAGCGAGGGGTTTAATATAGCTGAAGTCATTCTCACCCCCTGATGAGAGACCAGTAATTAACACAGTGGCATCCTCCTCCAATATGACATGCTGCCCCACAGCCCACTGAACCAGGTTCTTGTGCCTATTTCAGGATACACAGCGGCGGTTAGGTTTGTTCAGGAGCGCAGAGTAATAAATCCATGAGAGGGTGCAGACAGACTGTCCAGAGACAGACGAGGAGAGGGGAGACACGTCTTTATCGACAACTGGGTAATAACATCAACACATGCAGACTGGGTGCCAGCATGGAGGTGTACTACATTTCTACCTTCTGAATAATGAACAACAAAAGAAAACACTTGAAGACAGAGTCAGAGAACAATGGTTAACACTGAAATGATCTATGTGGTCAAAAGTGAGACTTCTTTGATGACTGCAGACTGCAGTACACTCCCACTCCGTCACAAGATGAATAGCACTTGAGGAAAAATATATCTGAACATTCTCTTGAATACTGATTTGATTACTTGAGTGCATGAAATGCTTGATTTATGATTCTTTGCCCAGTCTTAAAATGTGGTTACATCATTCACCAGTTGAGATAAATCAAATGATGCTCAGGTATGGCAGAGTACAATATAGCACACACATTTTGGAGTTTTTACGTGTACAGCCAGAAATAACACACTCATCATGTGGACTAAGTTGGAAATGTGTAATGTCAGACAACATAGACAGACAAGACGGTGGGCCTCTTGTCTTCCAGGACAACTGGACCTCTGCTTTGCCACACATTCTGACAAACACTGAGTCTGTAACGCAGAGAAGCTGACACTCCAACACATGTCCTTTAACATCCATTTGAATGAAAGCTTATACACACGCCTTGACCACACATTTCCTATAGGTGGATGTACACCCAAATATCATGAGTCTGTCACTGTGAATCACTCTAAGGGTTTAATGTATTGTCAGTGAGCACCACTGAAGCAACATCAGTTACCTTCTAATTGCTGAAGTAATTTCTGTAGTGAACACAGACTCTGAACAAATTGAACAAGGAACAATCCAATCACTAATTTGTCCCGCTGTCCACAAGTCTATTTCTGTTCTTCCTTGAATCTGAAAATATCTCAGTGTGATTTTCCTCCAGGTTCTCTCAGTTTAGATTACAAGCAACATGGTAAATAACACTAATCTATAGCATAATTAAACTATGATGAATGGCCCTGGTTACAACTTGCATCATTGACAAAAACATTGTTTCCTGTTGCTTTTCATAGTAAAAGCTGCTCCCTGTTCTGCCAGTTGAACACTTTTAATGTGCAGTGTGTTACACTGCTCTGACATGATGCGCAGTAAGCAGTAAACAATGAGGCCATTATTATCCTAGATTACATGCTGCTTTGCCTCCTGTGAATCGCTTCTGCGTTTAAAGGCAGTTTAAATCCAGTGCTGGAATGGCATAGTCAGCCACTAACAATAAAAACTACTGTATAAAAAAAGGCCATCGCTGAATTTAAAGACATGGAATGACTATTACAGAAAAATGCCATGCACAGAACAGTATCAAAGATTAAGTCTGATTAAATAAAAAATGTACGGATTACACCTTTAAGCAATAATTGTTATTTCACACTAAGTGTGTTATTGTACTCTGCTTGTTGACAGACCAACAGTGTGCTGCATTGTCACTAATGAAACTTTTTCCATTTTACATGTTGGAAATGTGTTCATGTCTGTGAAGGATATCCTCATTAGATGCTGTGTTTGTGGCACTGACCCCTCAAGTTTCCTTGAAAACTGCACTTTTAATCAGCATGGAAGCCGGACCACCAAACACTTCATTGTTCTTGTGCCACTTTTTCCTTTCAGACTCTACTCGCTATTTCCACTTATCAAAACAAGCATAAAACCTGTCCGGGCCCACAGCATTCCTTCCCAGTTCAACACAGTGTCATAGCGTTGTCAAAAAAAAAAAAAAAATCTGGATATTTTGAAACTGGTGGCTGCTCTACTAAATGGCATTAGAACTGCATGAAAAAGGAGAAATATAATAATATAATATTATACATATTATATGATCTAATATATACTTTCAACTAAAGTAAGAGGACAAGGCAGGTGTGTAGTTATCAGGTTGTGGGTGGGTTGATGGATGTTGTAAATGATGAAAGTTGTCATTAATCAGAAAATCAAAACGTTTATGAAGTTGTTTTCCTCCTAAACTTGCATTTGTAGAATGTCCCCACAGAAGATGTAGATTTCTGTCATTTGCTTGCCAATATTGACATCTTGAAACAATGAATGCAAGTGAAACCATTCAACTGATCACCAGTTTAAAATGCTGAAGTTGTGCTTCCTTCCAGTATAATACATCAGATGCCCTCTTAATTATTCCAAATATATTCATTGGGTTCGGCCACATAGATGCGTGGATGATGGCACAAAAAACAAAAGAAAGTGAGTGTGGTCGATTCTAGCCAGCCAAAATGAAAACACTGGCAGGAGAGTAGAAATGTGGTGAAGCATCTCCAGGTACAGCAAAGCGAGGCTGCAGGCTGCTCTACACAACAAGAAGAGAGCGTCGGACTAGAGCAAACAGTTCCTGTTGGTGCCCTAATAGAAGAGAGAGTAAAGAGAAGAGGAGAATGTGAATCTCTGCTCATTCATTTAGAGTCTTTATCTTTATCTTTATCTTTATCTTTCATCTTCCTTATGGGGACAAAACGCAAGCCTCCATAATGTAAATCATTAAATTTTAGGGTGAAGGCTTGGGTTAAGGTGTAGGCTGTAAGGCAAGGAGTGGTTATGGTCATGATTATGGTTAGGGTCAGTGTCCAGGAAATTAATATAAGCCTTTGTAATGTCCCCCCCCCCCCCACACACACACACACATGAAAGCAGACTTTGAAAAATTGGTGGACTTCCCTTTAAAGGACACTAGTGAGAAAACAACAGCTAGAAGTAACGTCAAACAGGCAATATGATGCATTATGTGCAGTATTACATTTTTCTGAATGCAGCAAAAACCAAAGGACTTCACATGCTTATTGATCCTTGTCCAGCTGAACACTTGGCAGACACGCACGCCTCCCTGAAAGCAGAGAGCGGCTTATATGTGAGAAAGCAATCTCGTTCGTCTGGGAGAAAAGACATTTCAGTGAGGTTGTTCGTGTCTATCCGGCTCCTGTACAAAGCTTTGATAACAGGTCTTGTGATTTGGTGGATGGGAGGATGTAAGCTGTGCACCTGTAAGGTTTCTCTCCCTCGTTCCTTGAAAAAGAGTGTTTTGTAGCCTGAGGTGAGCGGCTAGCACAGGTGCTGCCTCTGTTTGATGTAGACACTCAGACTGGGGGAAATCCACCCACCTGTATCCATCTGACTTGTGGAAAACTTTCTTCTGAATTCACCTTTTGACATAAAGGATGAGTCTTTGGCACGTAAGAGAAGAGATGGAGATCGTTGCAATTTGAAAGTGAGATGAGATGTTAACCTGAAGGTTTCATCACTGCAAGTGGCTTGAACTAAGGTTAAGCTATAGTTCATGGACTTTATACTTTCTATCATGAAGGGTGTTGGATCTGTCAATGATATATTCACATCTCTTTTTTGTGCTTCTCTTGTGGTGGGAAAACAACCATTTTAATGCACTCATATTAAGCATATTCATTCTAAGACACCTTTGATACCAAACCAATGGAAACAGATGGCCTCCACTGATGGATGATCTGTACTCAGATTATTTCAAGCATGAAGAATGCATTGTAAATATGATTATTAAGTACAAGGTAACATATGGTGGCAACACTGTCGCCTCACAGCTAGAAGGTCCCGGTTTGATACCCGCTGTGGGCGCTGGGGGTGTGTCCTCCAACATGCCTTCGGTGCCTGCTGCCCAAGGAAAGGGGCTTTCTGTGTGGAGTTTGCATGTTCTCCCTGTGTTCACCTGGGGTATCCTCCATAAAATATACCCCCACCAAAAACATGCAAGAAGATCACCACCTGACCAATGGTGACGAAGAGAGTTGGGTCCCTGGGCCCCGCTGATGGCTGGCAGCCCACCGCTCCTGGTCTGGAGGACGGACGCACCAAGGATGGGTTAAACACGGAGAAAATAATTTCACAAGAAGCATGGTGTGTGCATGTAATTGTGCATGTGTGTGATGTGATAATAAAAGTACATTTCTTCTTCTTCTTCTTCTTCTTCTTCTTCTTCTTCTTCTTCTTCTTCTTCTTCTTCTTCTTCTTCATATGGCGCTACAGTAAATACCTCCATAGTTATTGTTCTATGGAAGATGCCACCTTCTGTCACGCTCCTTAAAACAACAAGGAAACATAGATTTAGGGCTTGGACTACAATTCATTCTTCTAAACCAGCAAAAACAAAGGGCTTTCCTTTGTGTTAGTTTTTGTAGTTTTGGTGAACTTTTAATCATGTTGAGGACAAGTAAATAGTAAAAACTGTTGGTCTGGTCTAACAAGAGCTGCTCTGTTTCCAGTTCTTTATTGTTTCATAAGTAGAAGGCAGCAAAGAGCTGGTAAGGACTTGCAGCAGGCAAGTGAAGTGTCACAGAGGCCACATTTACCACATGGCTAAAAATATGAGATGGGGCTCTGGACTGACTGACTGACTGCAGCTGTACTTCAGACTCAGGAGATCTCAAGTGTCTGAAGGAATTTGCACAACCTGCCGGTGCTGTCATTCAGCTGTTAATAGAGGAAAACAAAGATCTTTGGATAGAGAGGAAAGATTATTACACCTTGCATGTTGTAATTTAGTTTTTGCCTCCCTTGAGTTTTTAATTTGCTGTCCTTTAATTTCTATCATTTTGCAATCTTTTGGTTTTTCAGTATTTCAGTAGACCTGACATAAAGGCTTTGCAGAGATAGCACTTAAAAGTGGACAGAAAAGGAAATGCTTTAACCAGGCGTCATTAAAGGATGTCACTGGCCACTGACTCATATGTCACCAAGACACATTTCTGTGTGATAGTTCCACACATGCTCTTATGTATCAATCGAATCCCATCAGTCAAAGGTTATCCAGTATCTAGCCAGTCAAAAGATCAGCCTGGGATGATGCTTCAGCACATCCTGTTAGCTCTGACTCACTTCAGCTCTTAAAGACCAATTGTATTCATTAAAGAGAAGCAAAATGGTCTCTGTGGCCTTGTTGGTCACATCTCCTTGATTTTATTGTGGGAGGTGATGGTTATTATTCCTCTCCTCTGTAAAAAGGTGCATTAAGCCATTTTAATTCTCCCACATTGCTGGGATGTTCACTTTTCGATGTCAGAATTTGTGAGGTCAAAGATGCCTTAAATGTCACTTTGGCTGAAATGTGACTTTAATGGTGCCACATGAAAACTGTTTTGTGCCTCGGAAACTATGATTTTATTTGCAGTGTCTTTCAATTAAAGAAATTGTTTGAAAACTGAATGGGTAATTTAAGCTAGGGAAGGCCATCAAGAGCATTCAGAGCAATGGCACTTTTGCATTGACCCTCTGATAACATCACATAAAATAGATCCAAAAATTACAAAACATACAAAGCAATAAATCTGAAATACACCCTGATTCCTAAAAAGTTGGGACACCCTGCCCAAAGATAAGTAAAACCAAAATGTAACTGTGTGGTAATATCATGTTTCACAAAGTGGTGAATGTGACCAACATTAAATCTTATGCATGCATTTCTCTGTGCGGTCATCATAGACCAACTAAGCTGCTAAACATGAATCTTATGTCTGCTCTGACATTTTCACACGGCAGTTTAATTGTGTAACGTGTAGATCAATGTGTCTTTATCCTCCAACAGCAGAAGGCACCAAGGGATCTATAAAAAAATGATGCTTAAGTACAGGATATGACATGTGTTTCTGGAAAGTGACTGCATTTATTGTCAGAGACTCCGTCATATGTTGCATCACATCCTTTTTCCCCCTCTGGGCTGAATGGATTCATATGGCTGGGCTGGGCTTGGCTGGACAGCGATGACTCTCCTGCTTCTCGGCGAGGTCGGAACTCAACAGGGCAAGAGTGTGTTTGTTGTCTGCTCTCTCCTGGCTCTCCTTCTGTCTCCCTCTGTCTTTCTTCTCAGATGTGTCAGTCCATCAATGATTGATGTCTCCCCCTAGGACTTGACTCATCTTTCACCTGCAGCCTGCCTCACAGCTGTTCAGTGAGCTCAGCACAGGCCCACATGCATGAACACACAGCTCTGCGCAACATAATATAAGCTCCTCAGAGGCTATGTGGTTTTTGGAGAGTCCAAAGGCTGGTGTATCACATGCCTCGATCCCAACATGAATCATCTCACATCCAGTATTTATCTCCCTGCTGGGTTTCTTCCTCTGCCTGTTTGTTTGTTTCTTGTAGATTGGGAGGAGATTCAGGAGTGACGGGTCAGTCCAGATGCTAGCTTTGCCTCCTTTTTGCCACTTGCATCTTTGTATAAGAATCAATGCCATTATTCAATGTATGTCCCACCCTTTATTGCCATTCCCAGGAGCACAAGAATAAAAAGCCACTTTTCAGCTGCAGAGGCTGTAATTCCATGTTGTCAGAGTCCATTGTACTGCAGAAGCTGCATCTGTTCTTCTCTTGTATTGTCTATTGATGGTGTGGGAGCGGCAGGCGCCTCGACAGGCACAATTATGCTGCTTCACAAAACCAGCGAAACTGCATTTCCCTACACATGGATCAGCGTTTTCCTAAAGCCAGAGATGAGGAAGGGCTGAATAAATATGTTTATCCTCTTCAGCTACAGACCTCAAAGCTTTATGCTAACGCTCAGCTCCACGGCGCCTACAGTTACATATTCATGCAAATATGATGAGCAGGTCATACTGTATACTCTCAGCACTGGCTAAGCCACAGTATCATTTCTGTTTGTTTGGCCTTGGTTTTTGGTTTAGGGCAGAGATTATGCTTGCAGAAAGTTTTAAACCAAAATCCTTGCTTTAAACAGACAGACTGACGTGTTTGGAAAGACGTCTGTAGAGCTTTTGGAGGAGTAACCGAGTCATTCAAAGACCTGAATGGTGTTGACAGTGAGTATTTTCATTTTCTTCTTAATATAATTACATCTACACATCTGTTTAAGTCTGTTTACAGGTTCTGGGCGGCACCACTGCATATGTGAAAAATATTTCATAAAGCCTTTTGTGACTCCAGTGGAAGTTCCACACAGTCTGCAAAACTGCCTCAAGTGATGTCACTTGAGTCAAATGGGTTGGGTCTAAAGATTACAAGAGAAGACTACTCGAGCTTTCTGCTTCTAACATAACACACCCTAACCTTCAACCTAATTGTCAGTGTCTCAGTTGCATTCTGGGTAATGTAGGTTAATGTGGATTTCGACAAAGAGGAAGACTGTGTGGAATATAAACAAATTAAATATATCTCTGGTTCTGCTGCACTGATTTTGAATGTTACAGGTGTGTAATGCTAAATCAGGCAGTAATCTTTTTACAAAGTTCCAGGGTTGCCAGGTTGAGGAGCCAACAGATAAGAATGTTCAACCATCAAATTAACCACATTTATTTATCATGTGATACCCTTTATTGTATCTCCACAGCAGTATTCATTATGAATAATACTATGCTACCAACACATTAGGTCTGCCAATGAATATTCTAGATTTGAATATGTAATCGAACTGTTAAAAAAAAGAAAAATGTCTGCCCCCTCTCTCGCTTTTTTCCTGATTTGGTGAATTAAGAGTTTATTTTTATGAAACCAGAGTTGGTGATGACTGCTGGAACAGTGAAAGATGACCGAAAAAGGTTTTGGTGAGTTTTAGTTTGTTTCTGTTGTGTTTGAATGGAAGGTGGTTTTACGGCGATAAAATCACTGCTTCTGTGAATGGAGTCTGGTGGCTTTGGTGAGAACGATATAATGGCTGTTTCTGGTTAAACAAAAGGGATCTTACTCTTTAACACTAACTCTGTCTCTGTAGGGATCCTTTCCATAATGCTGTCAAACACTTAGTCTGAGCCTGTCAGTGGCAAAAACAAGCACATTTATTGGACATACATACATACAGAGGGATTACGTTGCACTGCATTTCGTGGCTGCCAGCTGCAGCACTTTCACTCAGTGCTGGACCAATGTCAAAAATCATTGTTCCCATTAGTCACTTGGACACAAAACGTGGGAAAATAGGGTCCATAATCAGATAATAAGTGGTCGGAATTTCTCCTAGTAGTCTGGACATTGAAACCTTCCAGGACACGCGGACCAGCACCAATTAGAAACTCTGCACACACAGCATCAATTTCACTGATTGAAAATGAAATGTAGATCAAGCTGATGTGAGCCAATAATTCAATAAATAGGGCATTTATGCTGAAATAATATACATATGTATACGTCTATAATATAAGAATGTCACTCATCTTATTGTTTTTTAAAGCGCAAAAATATATATTAAAATGGTTCAAACCTATTTGCTTTTTTTAGAAGCAATAATCCAACGTCATTTTTGGACAAGCCCTGTTACACATGCCACACTGTTACATAGGAGAGTGAAGGCACACATGTCAGTGTACTGCTTTAACTCCAACTTGTTAAAAAGCAGATAGCCAAACATAGAGATTTATCTTGTTACTGCAACCAAACAGCAATTTCCCAAAATCCCCAAACACATGGCTGTTACACAATGGATATGAACAATAACAGTGTTAGATGACTCACGTCTCCACAACAGTTGATATGAAACACAACAACAATATCCAGGTTGTTTATTCCAGCTTTTTCCTTCTCTGTTTGGAAAATCCAGGGTTCAAAGTCTGGAAAGCCGAGACAATTATGACAGAATCAAGTTTCCTTGACAATAACACAAAACCAACGATCGAATCAGAATTGCTTTACTGGAACTAGACAAACAAACATCTACACTGCATGTGAATTGAATTACTGTTCTACATGGCTGGTCCTGAATCAATTGCTTCCTAGAAAACTGACACAATCCTCTTGTCCAGCTGGGAAGAAATGTGCTCTGACTGCTGTGCTCAGTCCCTCGAGCCATGTTAAAAAAAAGAAATAAAACACTGCTTCACATGCCCATTTTATTCATGTTTGTCTTTTATCCACAGTCTGCAGTATGTACACAGGAGATGGAGGAGGGACATCTATGAGAGGTTCCTCTTTCATTAACCTTATTCATTGCTCGGCATTGATAAATCGTATTGTGGACCAATATGAGAAAAAAAAAAATTTATTACAAAATTTCTCCACTCAGCTACTGACTGACTGTTAGCAGGCTTGTTTGCTCAGAAAGCTTTGTTTTCCCTCTTCAGTATCTTTTTTTTTTTTTTGACAAAATGGTGAGCAACAGAACTGTGGAGATCTGCACTCTCCCCTCCTTTTTCCCCTCCTCTCATCTCCTGTCTGTCTCTCCCCTGTCTGTCTTGTCAGAGTCTGTCTCACTGCAGGGTGTGGAAGACAGGTTGGGCCCAGCCACCTTTCCTCCTGAGCACAGCTTAGCTAAATCAAGCAATCAAGACTCTGCTGCCTACACAGTATATAAGCATCAGGGTTGCAGCCAGTATTTGTCCAATCATCTGCCTTGCTGCATAGTAATGACCAAACCAGGGTACCCCGTCAGTATTTCTACCTGCCTTCCTCATGCATTTGTGGTGTGACTGCTGCTTTAGTCTGGCAGGTGTTCTCACAGTTGTCCATAATAATCACTTTTATGTGTGTGTGTGTGTGTGTGACATTGCCATGTTTTCTGATCCAGAGCTGAAACATTTAGCTTCATTAAGTTGCTGCTTTAGACCG
Source organism: Chaetodon trifasciatus (assembly GCA_037975065.1). Taxonomy (NCBI): domain Eukaryota; kingdom Metazoa; phylum Chordata; class Actinopteri; order Chaetodontiformes; family Chaetodontidae; genus Chaetodon; species Chaetodon trifasciatus. The sequence continues at coordinate 20,176,385 of JBBMOE010000001.1, forward strand.
AAGATTCCTGAAGTAAATTCAAAATAATGAGAGTATCTCTACTTGTTGAAGCATCAAGCCTTCCTGCCACATATAACTTTAATTACATTCTTTCCTCATGCACACACATGTGGTGACAGTAGAGGGGGAATACAGCCAAACCAAAATAATTTGCCCTGATAGATGTTGACAGAGGTTTTAATTTACTGCATCAAACCACAGTTCTGCTGGAATTTTATTTGTGACTCAAGAAACGCAAGCAGAAAATCCAGTGAGCATTTTACTACTGTGCTACTGATCAAAATCACATGATTTCAGTGGCACATTCATCCCAGGCTACTGATACACTTTGATTTTGATGCCACTACATTGAATATGTGATAAACTGAGCATTAAAGCCCTTTAAATAAAAATATTCCACCAAATGCCAATATATTTGAGAAAAAGCAGGCAACAGCTTCCACAAAATTGAACTCACAATAACAGGGTAAAAATACTCTCCACCCTTGGTATAAAGTCAAAAGATTGTTTGAAAAGGCTGATGCAGCCAAGAGCAGCCAGAATCTGTTCCCATTTAGCCAGGAGGAAGCTGACCTCATCAACATGAGAATCGTCAGATGGCTGACATCATGAGGAACCTATCCACAGCACTAATAGTCCCCCTGTCACATCTCAAAGACTTTCCTCTCCCCCTTGTTGGTGTGTGTGGCCCCTGTTTAAGGGGACAGAATATGTGTGTATGCAGTCCTGGACCGGTCCTTGCACAAAACACTATTGAGACGTATCAGGGGCAGACGCCTCAGGCTCCCCTTGACGTCACATTAGTTACAATAAGACAATCAACTTCCCCTACGGTGCTGTGAATGGACGTCTGCCACTGCTTGACAGGTCTTCTTGTTTCTCGGGAGTTTAATGCTCTTAACATTTAACTAGGCCCAATGTGGCCAAGCTGACATTTGCACATGACCCTGACAGATTATATACAGCCAATCACAGAGTGGGAACAATGAGGTTTTCATGGTGCATTTCAAGCCGGCTAGAAGATATACTGTATGTATTTTCTCCTGTTAGTGGTTGTGAGAGGGGGAGATGTTTCAAACATGTACCAATAGGGTGCAACTTCAGGTTGTCCAGCAAATGTCCCCAAACACACAACCTGATTGATATAGGATCTCATTTACACATTAATTAATTCATTCACTCATTTGGTCACTCATTCATTTACAGCCAGCCTATTTCTTCCTCTCTGCAATCCTGCTGAATTGTGCAAAGTGCTTCACATCTATGACAATATTTGTCCTCACTGAAGGAAAAGCTTTCGTCAGCTTTTTCCCATTTCCCTTATGTTCCCACTATGTCATCAGTCTTGTGGATGACTGGCTGCCGAGCTGATTAATTGGCTGGCTGGCTGCTTTGCAATCAAACTGTGATTGTGTGACTGGCAGACGCATAGAATGAATGATCGACTAACTGTACAATCAGACAGCTCTTTTGCTGACTGACCGTCAAGGTGACCGCCAGGCTGGTTTGCCAGCTGACTCTCTCGTCCATTGCTTTCACTTATGACTTATACATCTCCAACTGACGTGAAGGGATGAAGCTGATCTCGTCCTATTTTTCCTTTAATCTGTTGTGGGGTTGTGTTTATTGATACTGTCAATAAACCCTGATCAAACCACACCCACACAGCAAAGTTTCTCTTTTTTAACATCAGATAAATTATAACAGTGGATGCATCTCTCCAAATCTGAACTTTGATTGTAGCTCTGTCACAAATATTTAATATTAAAGAGAAAAAAACACATTTTCAGGAGCTTTAAAATAGGTGATTAACATATATTTACATTTGATCTATGCCATTGCATTTTCTACTGTGCTACTCACACAATGGAGCACTCTGTGCATCTGTGGCCTAAAGGCAATCAACTAGGTAATGTTATGCAGGATCTGATCTCTGGATCCCATATAAAGTGAGGGTTATATCTCGCTTTTGGGACCATCAGTCAGCGAAGCTTGGGAGCTCCGCAGTTGTTGTGAAAGATCTGTCAAGCTGATGGAAGCAGATGAAAGAGGTCAGGAGGGGACAGATTATCTCATTCTCATAAAGCTTTTACTTCGGTCATTGTTTGCATTTATGATTGAGTAATTATCTCATTAGGTTACTCGAGTGATTTGTTTCTTTCATTGCCAGTGTCAACAAAACAAACTGTTCCAGAAGATCTATCTGTCTGTCACCCCGGGTGGTCACAGTCAGGGATCTCTCCAAGAAAACTCCATATTTGTCCCTTTTCTTTTCCTCAGCTGCCTTGTGAAACAGAGCTAAGTGATGTCTTAAGGCTGAGAAACATCCTGTTTATCTCTCCCTCCGTATCACTTTCACTCTCTTGCAAACAGCCAATCAATAAAAGAAGCATCTCTTCTGGCTGGTATCCGGAAGCTAATAAAGCCAGCTATTTGTGCAAAGCATTTGCATAGTCTAACTTAGAACGGGTCTTATATCCGTAACATGCCGTGATTGTCCCTGAAAAGGTAGAACCCAGGATCAACTTCAGGCGGCACCTGCCTCTCTGAGTCTTTGTTCCTCTAAGCTTTGAGAGGCCCTCGACCAGAGAGTCTATTAAACTGGAAGATCTTGTTAAGAACAGAACAATTTGTTCCGCCAAAGGGGAGATGAAACATACACACACCAACGAGTAAAAGTTCCTTCAAGACAAAACCAGGCAATTAAAGCTGATGAGTTACAGCTGAGGAGACAAAGTGATAACCATTCTCTTGACACTTCATTAAATCACTGCGAACAGAGCATGGGAAAAGGCCCCTCGGTCATATTGCATTGTATGTTGTTGATGCTATGTTGAAATGGGATGTGAGACTCCAAACGCCAATAACTGGCGTCCGCTTGTCAGCCTTGCATCTCCATTGCTCTAGATGAAGTGTTTCACTTCAAAATCCTGTGTTGTTTCTTTAACGTAGTGTCAGACAAGGCAATCTGGGCTGCTATTTCTTAATGTCGCTTTTGAAGGAGGAAGCATTTTTAGCCAGCTGGACAGTTTTGGCATCTCCCAGAATCTACAGTCCGGTTCAGTTTTCTAAAGTTTGTTGGCTTATCGTCACAGAGGCAAAGCAATTGATGTCTGACTGATTTGCTGAAGTCATTTTGAGTGTTAGCAGCCAAGCAGCAAGACACAGTACGCAAGAAATGTAAGAAAACATGATTAACTTAACTGGATCCTAAAATATGCACATGAAACAGACCTGAACTGAACTGAAAATACACCAACATGAAGAACTGCAACAGATTTTCATTTAGAAAATTCTGAATGTCCAGAAATGCTAATAAAGCTAAATGTAAAATCAAACAATCTACAGGCACACGTAGTCTGTTTGGGGTTAACATATGTTTTTGAACTAGTCTTTACGCTAAGCTAAGCTAAGCTAAGCATCATTGCGTCCCCGTCAGCACTCTCTTTCAGTTGGAACAGACTGCACCTTGTTGACCTAAAACTCAGGGGTGTTGAGCCTTTACAGCATTTGACCTTTACATCCCATGTAATTGTATGTAATTGTATGGACTGTATTAAGTGTTAAGACTTTATTCAATTTGAGTGGAGCTATTTTCCTGTTCATGGTCATGCATGTGTCTATGTGTCTCATTGGGGAGAGAAGACAAGGACAAGCCATGTACCTTTTTCTCTGCACAACCTTAGTGAGTCCTTCTTCAGTGGCTTGGGGGCAAGAACAGAAGTCCCTGTGTATCCAGAGAGAGAGAGAGAGAGAGAGAGAGAGAGAGAGAGAGAGGCCTGGCTGTAGGGTTGCCAAGGCAACAGGGAACAGTGCAGGCATGGTGGTGAAAGACGAGGGGGTCCAGGCTGATAGGGATAACTGGAGACGCCAGGGGACACCTTTGTGCATTAAGATACTCCACACTCCCCTTTGAGGGGGAAAAGAGACATTTTTTTAACCAAACTAAATTAAACTATAAATAGTGCTGGTTAGGCACTGTCTGAAATTGAAGAGCCCAATATCAGGAAATGTACCTTACGGGCGGACACAGAGAATTTTCCGGTATCCAGACCAGGGTGAATGGGTACTTTGATCTATTTCTCGTGTCTGCTTTATTGGATACACGGGCTCCAGCGCACTGGAAATGAATTGAAATGATGTGCTGTTATTCAGAACAAAGTAAAATACATCCCATAAGATTTTACACTGATGCTTACACTAAAACACAAATGTTAACATTGACCTACCTACCTCATCATTTTATTGATCTTAAATCATCTGATGCGGTAAATATATCTGCTGGGAAACAAATAAAGACAATTTGGAAATATGTGATTCATGTAAGTGCTCTAATCTCACCAACTACAAACTAAACTATAGGCTCAGTTCAGGCTGTTTAAGACAGGTGCATGTCTCAGATGTGTGCTGTGTAATCACTGGGTCACTTCCAGCTATGTATGTAGACTATGTTGCATGTCTTCCACTTTACTCTCCCCCAACAAGTCCTGTCACTATTCGCTGTGAAATATCAAATTAATAGCTAAATACCCGGCAAAATCATCTGAAATTAAAGAAAACTGCCCCATCAGGTCAGAGGTTTTCCTCGTGGCAAGCATCCTGACAAGGAGGAAATGCTGTTCCCAGCCACAGTTCTTACTGATCCAGCTGTGCCTTTTTGTAAATGACATAGTGTTTCTTCGGTTCCAGCCACACGGCTTTGTTTCCTGGTTTGAGGTAAGGATTGTCAGTAAATGATCAGACACATCCACAGCTAGGTCAGCTGTAGAACCACTGACCCTGCAGCAGAGCAGGTGACCTCCTTGTGGACCCAATATCCATGAGCTTATTGGAGATGGAGGACTGTGTGCAGGAAAGACATTTTATCCTACAAATGTTAATACCATGGTGTCCGTCCACTAGCCTACATATAAAATTGAAGGATAGTTGTATTCCACTCAGCTGCTTCAGTTTCTGGGTCCTGGTATTGTGCATGCTGGCTCACGGTCACACTGTCATGGCTTACTAGGACACTCAGAGAGCCATCGTTAATGTCATTAGTAACACCTATGCTTTTCTTCCTATGCCAATGTCTGCTGTGGCATAGCAACATACTTATTAATGGACATACTGTAATTTCCTAACTGCAGGATATGAACTCCTCATTCATCAACTGTTTTATTGTTTAACAGAATTAGCAAATGCTAATTAAATCACAGGTTAGGCAATGTGGCAGCTTACAACAAACCCATGCTATGTAATACAGCTAATGGAAAACTGTATGTGCATGTACTGATAGACCCTCCATTGGAGTTTGGCCTGCCATTCTCATGTCAGCAGTCTTAATTAGCGCTTAGTTTCCAGAGCCTGGGAACCCTGCCACCATGTTGACTTTAGATGTGGCCCCCTCCCAACAGACCGTGGTTTTGTTTTTGTTAGACTAGGACGATACAGCTTCACTGGAACTTACACATAACAGGCTTGCCAGAATGGGCAAGATAGGACGAGTAATGCAAGCAGCTTCAGGGTGCTATTTCATCTTCCACTTCAAGTGTCTGGAACCTGAAATGCAACATGTTTGGACACCATGCCAAACATCGAATAGTCATGAATCCTGCATGTTTCATCCAATATTCTGACATCATAATTCTCACATTCTGATAAATGGAGATTTCACACTGGATAACATCACTGTACCCTGAATCTTATCTGGAATGAATGAATGAGTGAACAAATATTTAACATATTAATGTCACTTTCGGTCTCTCACAGGGACTCCTATGATAAACAGGCACCTACTTGCAGAAGTATACGTGTTATGACCTACATGCAGCCTAAATGATTCACATCCACTCACACTAGCACAGGTCCATTAGCCTCTGTCACATTTCATTTAGTGAGTCAGGAGGATCTTTAATGGTTTGTGACAAATAAGAGGCCAAACCTTTTCGGGCCATGTTAAAAAAGAAGAGATTAATAATATAAAATTGGTATCATATGATCATGTCTATATAACCGATGGAAGAAATGTTGCTGAAATTCAAAAGGAGGAGCATTTCGTTGAGCTGAATCCAAAATTACCTCTGAATAGACACAATGGCGAACTTATGACCACTGCTGTGAATTTACTTTTTTGGTAACAATCCAACCATACTGCCCGACAAATATCCTGAAATGGGTTCAAAGAGGCACTTTTCTGATCTTTGACAGCCCACCTCACAGAAGATAGATGGAGCGTTCCAAGTCAGCAGTTCCTGTGTGGTAGATGAGGGGACAAAGACATAAAGGGCCATTCTTTAGCCAGTCACTGATTATGGCCAAAATCTGCCTTAACTTGAAACAGCAGCGAGAATCATTAAGTGAAGGTGTGTGTGTGTGTGTGTGTGTGTGTGTGTGTGTGTGTGTGTGTGTGTGTGTGTGCGCACGCGCACGTGTGCGTGAAAATATCCAATATCTCATAAAATGATATTGGCAGGAGAAGCCTGGTTGGCAGCACTTCTAAAAGCTGGAATAACAGCAAACGTGCCAGAAATATTGTAAACAGAGAACAATCATCAATCATTCCAACTCAGTGGAACTTTTTTTGTTTCCCCGCTGAGATTTCCCCCGGTACTTGAAGGTATAATAACTGCATTTGTGTTGCATTAACCCATGTCGCTGCTGAATCATTGTGCTTGTTGTGTTTCAAGCAAAGCCCGGCTGCCACTCCTGTAGTATCACACATAGTCAACTAGTGTCAGAAATCTCTAAAGGTCTGGACACACTAGGATTTACAACAGCCAGGCGTTGATATGAAATCACTTAATTCCAATGGAAACACCCTGATTGGAGGATCCCCTCGAGGAGAGAAAGTTAGTCCATTCCAGTGTTTCCTGTGGAGTTCAACTTTGGTGGAAGCAGCTTATTAGTTGTGTTGCACTTCTTAATTAATCCCCTCTGTTAGTGTAAAGGCTGTTCCACAGAGTATTGAGACAGGAGTCTGAGGAACAAATTTATCTTTTGAAAAGCTCTGAATGGTGTGCATCCTTGAGCGAAATGCCAGGCGGAAGTTAACAGAACAGCAGAGAGAAAACTGAGAAAAGCTCAGTTGCTACCGACTCGCACCAGCATGCCGGACCACCGAGTGAACCCAGCTACAGCAGTTCACCAGCTAGCCCTGCGAGTAGCCAGCATGTCACCCAGCCCCACCTGTTCTGCGTGGACAGGTGGATGACGCTTAAGAGAAGAGACAGGAGGTGGCTACAGCTGTACCCTGAGTGAGAGCGCAAACATGAAAACATGCCTAAAGTCACACAAAGCCTGCAGGACTAAACACAGACATATGAAAACTAATGAAGAGAGCTGGGAGGAAAGACTTCCTTATCTACATGTTTCTGCCACCTGCCTCCCTCCTATCTCGTTTTCTGCCTGTCTGGTGCCAGATTGGTACAGACAGAGCAAGAGGTGCAAGGATGACCCTGAGCTGTCATTGTTTTCCTGCTAACGCCCTTCCTTCTCACTCCCTCGTTCTCTCCTTCCTTCTGTCTCTGTTCCTTTTTGGGGATGGCAGGCTGCACAAAGACAGGTGATTGTTGTTGCTATAGGGTAAAGAAAAAAAAGTGTTTTTTTCCTCTTCCATTTCGAGACATGCTATGTCAAAGCTGGCCGAAAGTGTTTGGAATCACTCACCTGAAATGTCAGTGACTTCCTAACAGGGTGCCCATCAGTGCCTTTTTAAACTGACAAGGGAGCCATTAGCTGGTAGCTCTGTGTGTCCTGTGGTGGGAAGGGGTGGGATTGAGTTTTTATTTATTTATTTATTTATTTTTTCCCAGTGTCCATCTGCAGCAACCTGTATGGCATCCATGTAATAGGAAAAAAGGAAAGGAAAATCAGCATCTGGAATGTATCTGTACATGAAAGCTAAGAGCACACTTATTTATAGTTACCAGGAGGTCAGGGTATGAAATGTGGTGTGATTATGATACCTTCTTGATTATAGCTGTTGTGTATATTCTGCTCATATGTACACACACACACACACACACACACACACACACACACACACAGGTGCAGGCACCATGACGACACTGCACTGTATGCAGCATACACACAATCTTTAATCATCCTGTGGTCAGCTGCAGAGGGAGAATATACAGTGATGGTGATGCAGACACAAACACAAACACAAGGACACGCACACACACAAACACACACACACACACACACACACACACACACACACACACACACACCTTCCCCCACCCGTAGCCCACCCCCTGCAAACCTACCGTTCTCTAGTCCATGATGTAATGCTATCAGACCCCTCCTCTGCTGTCTCTCCCTCCCTCTGTCTCTCACACACACTCCTCTCTCTCTCCTTCTCCTCATTCTATTGGTGGCTCCCGTCTGCATCTGCTGGATCAGCTCTGACTCCTCCACACACACTTGCATGCACAAGCTCACACACACACATGCACTCACACACGCGCACACTTCCATGCGCCCTCTCACACACTCTTACACATACACTACCAGGGGATTCCTCCGCCACTGCAGCCCCTGCTCGCTCCACCTGGCTCCTGTCTTCCGTCGTGGGGGAACGCACGGTGAGTCCCTCCTTTCTCTTATGACAGCAGGCGATTGTGGTTCACAATCAGACAAAAGGATGAAAGGACGTTTTTCTTCTGCAGAGAGTGGTGGACAAACACCGGGAGGCACTGCTGCCACTGCAGCCTGGGAGGAGAGGCTGGCAGCTGAGTTTGTGCTTTGGAGTAATGAAGTGGTGTGAGGTTGCTCAGTTACTACAGATACCGGTCATCTTGGCGCTGGGTGCCATGGCAATAGATTGCATTCAGTCAGGGTCTTGGCTCATTGTGTATCTGTGTCCCACTAAGGTGCTGGAAGCCGTGGTGAGGTACACGTGTGCTTCCAGTGAGATGAGAAATCTGTTTGTGTGCATGTGCAGCCTGAATTATGAAGCCGGAATATGCTCCAGGGTGTTGTGTGTTATCTGGTTCCCTCTTTGAAAAATGTCAGTCACCTTACTTTGAGATAACACAGGGAGAGAAAAAAGGATTGGAAGCTGAATCACATGAACGTAAACCAAAGCTGCTCCTGCATTAAGTTCCTGTGATGGTTTAGTTTGTTCTGCCTCCTTTCCACTGGACAGGGAGGATATATTGGCTACAATAAAGCCCTGACAGTCTCATTATGTACGTATAGATTGTTCCTGTTGTGTCACTGACAAAACAGGGTGTGTGCTTGTGGTGTGAACTCGTGTGCCTGTGACATTTGGACACTTGCAATGCTCTCTCTGTCTTCTCATTCCCCATTATGTGCACTGGGCTCTTTCACTGTAAGGCTCAATGACATTGAGTCTGAAAAGTAATTCTATTATTGCCGGGGCTTTTGACTGCTAAATGACACAATAATGATAATGGAACAGAAGAATGGAGTCACTGGTGCATTTTTCTTTCTGGGCTGAGGTTGACCAAATTCCATTTTCTCTAACAAGGCACTGAAACCTAACCTTTTATATCCAGTATGTTGGAATGTTAATATTTTATAATGCTTAGTCTGCTTCACATGTGGACAGTCTCATAACTAATTCAGCCAGATGGGTTTTTTTTACCATTTCTATATGGAGCTGACAAAAAGCAAGACATAATTCACTGCTTTTCCATTAATATAAATGCCTCAAATTGGCTCATTTTAAAATATCTCCATCCTGTTTGGTTGATTGGTGCATTGGTGGGATCCATAATTCAAACAAATATCTAGTAAATGTGGGAGGATATCCATCAACAACTCACGGGCAGCAACAACCCAGACAATGTATTTTCCACACTGGATTGTCTGCATGCCGTTCTTCAATGAACCAACAAGCAAATTAGCTTTGCGATGCTCTTCAGCTTGCTCACTATTATCAATGATTGCAGCTATAACCACATAGAAAAGAAGAAACCCACAAAGATATTTTGGAAGTCAGCTGGCCTTGTTCAAATTCTCCACAGTGCCTAATGGAACAGTGTGTGCAAATATGGTGGTGGATTTTTTAATCGATGATTAGCACATGAAACAGCTCTTCCTCGAGGCTGTTTCACTCTGACACACTCTCTGTAGGGATAAATGGAAAGTAATTAGGATGGGGGTCCAACAACAAACTAATAAACCAACAGGCAATGAGGAAGTGCAGTGCAGAGGCAGTTCCCATTGGCTGTTGGAGCATTATTTGGGGTCCTTAAAAGGTTAGTGTGTGGTCATACTGAGATAGTTTATTGATTTCTTTCTGTTTGAATCCCATTACAGCCCACTGCCCCAAAGACCTTTAAAAGTAAAACCAGGAGCTAATATTGCACTCATACACTGCACTTTGTGAACCTGGCAGAGAATCTAAATGTTAATATTCTCCCTGAAGCAGTCCTCCTGTTCCTCCGTCATCCTCTGATTGAGAGGATTCTTTTCTCTCCTCTGTTTTAGAGTTGAGGATGCAGAACTTGTGCTGCTGGTTCATTAGATCTGCTACAATTTCATGCTGACTGAACCTTTTAATTTTGTGTCTTCCCTTCACTGGGTCTAATGACGTCAAACCAATCAACTGAGGGGAATATGAATATTTGATCTCACTGAAGGCAGGAACAGCGAAAGTAAATAGGCAAAGTAAAAAGGTCAATTCAATCAATACAGGGGTGTCATGCAAGCCAAAATTGCATTGGGCACAATTAGAGCAGGGGGCATGGGGGTCCTTCCCCAGAAAACAAACAACAAAATAATGACGCAGTTTTCTGCCATTTGACATATATATTCAAGTCATCTCCCACTTTATGTTCAGGTGAATACGGTATATTTATGTAGAGATCTTCATGTCAATTTTTTGTGCTGCTATGATCACTGAATTATCACTTCTCTCACACTACAGCTTCGACACTAATGCCACTTTTCTTGAAAAAGAGCTAAATGTTGTCTGCTTCATCCAAACATTTCAAGGGCCATAAATCCACAAAAAAAGGCTCCATCCACAATGATTCTTAATTTAGAGGACATAAAGGCACACATTAAAGGAACCTGCCAACATGGTAAGAGCTGTATGAGTACAGATGAGCCTGTGCTGGCATCACATAGTAATGCCTGCTTCATTAGATATATTTATTACTATTTTTAGTATGTTGTCGTTTTGAGATTCATCATCAGACTCTTCACTTATCTTTACCTGCTTCACACAGATAACCAACTTTAACTACCTGATCATCATCATCATCATCATCATCATCATCATCATCATCATCATCATCATCCTTTGATTGGTCTGAAATGATCATAATTGAGTGAACAAGTCTTTCAGTTAAATCAACATACATTTCCATGAAGGAAAAACATTTTGTCACCATAAATCTCACCTAACTAACTTTCCTTTTGCACTATCAACCTCGTGACTGAGGGCAGTGCTGGAGCTTTCTGCTGTTTATTAGAAGTTCCTCTTCTGCATCTCGAGATATCAAACTGAATTCAGAGTTTTGTTAACTATAATCTGCCACAGGATTCACACATCTCTCTCTCACCAATATCAAATAGGATGCTATGCTATTGCAAGTCACAACAAGCTAGCAAGCTACAAAGCTAAACAGTCTGACTGAGGGATGGTGAATTTATTAACTTTAGCTGGTGCTAGCCAACTGTCTTAAAAGCAAATTATGACGATATTTCTCACATGCAAAGTGTGTATAAAATAATTATATATTAATTTTCACAATCAATGCCTTTGAGCAACAATACCTTTGAAAAAGATTTTTAGATGGATAATTAGAAGAATATGTCAGAATATAAAATGATGATAGCTGCAAAAAAGACAAAAATCTTTTTTTCAAAAAGATAAAGATCTAAAGAAATTCAGATATCAAAAATCTGGTGTGCACTCCCCGCCCCAGCTTGAATGGACATGACTCATCTGAATCAATATTTCATTGTCTCTGCCAACAGTGTAAACAGTTTGGGTCCTCCAGCCCAGAGAAGGATTCACATACCTCTCACCTTCCTCAAGACTTCCCCTCAGTCACTGCGTTATTGCAATATTGAATGTGAGCATGTGTGTACACCAGTGTACCATACACAGGCTTTACACGAGCACTGTTTGCTGTTATTTTTTTTTATATCAAAGATTGAGACTATTTGATTCTTTTTTTCCATTTGCTCTAAACAGAGACACCACAAGCACTTCTTAGAATAAAACATGTGACAATGAGGGGCTTACTTATGGAAAAACCAGACCCAGGACAGCTGCTGCACTGCTTCCATCCTGAAAACACTGTCCTCTTTCACGCAAGCTGTCCGCCAAATGGCACGCATTCTACCTTATCAGGTTAAGATTTTCAACTAAAAAAACGTATCTAAAAGTATTCAGTTGAATTTGTAACCACATTTTTAAAAAAAAAGTGAAGAGCATTGTGTCTGTGAATGGACGCAGCTTCGAGCATAAGGATTCCTGGAACTGAACAGGGATCTAAACACAGACTAAACACACAGCAGAGGGTTGAGAGCAAAGAAAAATGTGGATGAACTTTGTTTAACACTTGAAAATCTAGTTTGTCAGTTATGCTACGAAAACACCTTAATGCTTGCTCAAAGGATTACTAATATCTTGCATTGCTATCCAAGCAGCTGATGGAAATTTCATTTTGTTTTCAATGTGCTGATTTTTTCTAACATTCCACAAATCTCTGCAGAACTTTACTGGAAGTGGAGCAGCTCCGACTTCTGATTTAATTTCAGCAAAGGATCACAAAAAACTTAATGGATAAACCTGCCATTAGACCTGAGAAACACACAGGCAATTTCTTACATTTAATGACATTCCCCTTTAACATTGTACTATATTTAATGTCAAGATTAATAAAGTTATTTGTGCTGAAATGTTCAGAAAAAAAATCAGAAACTCATTAATTCATTCCCGGTGCCTGGAGGCTTTCTCCGACAGCCCTCCCCCCTCCCGCTGTGCAGCTGTGCAGGACCTTCACCTATGCCCTCCTACTGCGGCATCCACAGCCTCCCAGCTTCAAAACCATGAAGAAAAAGCCAGACAAAGAAAATCTATGTATTGAGCAAACACAAACACCGGCGTCTTCATTTAAACTGGACTGGCCATCAGTCAAGCTCTCCGGGGAAAACCAGACCACATTAATGTGCACTAATCTCATAACATCCTACAGAATTCGTAACGCCTCGTGTCAGCCCTTCCCCTGAGAGGCTGTCAGACGGTAGATATTCGTTCTTTTTCCTTACGGACGATAAAGATTCATCCAAACAGTTCAGCTAGATGCAGTGTGCGTTTGTGGCGTCAAGGCTTCCAATTCATTTCATAATCTTTGCAACATGTCAGACTCTCTTAATCTGGTTTTCCATTTGTCTTCCTGTGTTTGGAAGGTTTTTTTTCTCTAACTTTACTGTTTACTGGTCCGTAGAGCAGAAATGCTATGAGGCTAATCCAAAAGACAGGCTGCCAGCAGTCTTCTTTCCCAGCACTACCCTAAAGGTAAATCATAAAAATGAAAAATTGGTCACAACATGAAATATAACATATTGCAGAACTGCATTGACAAGTCAGCTGGTAAACCTCTGAGCTCTAAATATGTAGGTGATCCCAAAAGGCCTTAAAAACTCACTCAGGGATGATTGAACATGTCGGGAATGAAAGTAAGAGCCAATTAAAGTCCATGACATGATTTGCATCTTGTGTTCAATTATTTTCCCTGTCACTATGAACACAGGCCTTTTTTTGATGTGTGTGTGCATGAGAGAGAGAGAGAGAGAGAGAGAGAGAGAGAGAGAGAGAGAGAGAGAGAGAGAACGGGCGAAGCCGCCTGTCTTGTCTCTGATATGGACATGAGCTGCCATCTTTGCGGTATGAAAGTGATTTACTGTCTTTCTCACTGATGCCGTTCGGTCACACTGGCTATTACCCTAGTTTCTTAAAGGGTCAGTTCACTAGTGGTGTGCAGCCATGCAGATATTTCTGGTTTTATGTGTTCAGATTTTTAGGTATTTGGTTGTGAGATTTCTGCTTTGACCCCAGGATGGAGGTGAACGGAATTTTGCATGTGCTGTCTCACAGCGTTTAAGAAAACTCATAAGCAGCATGTCTTTCCATAAAACCTCCTGATCGCAGCATCTGTGTTGACTATTACTTTGGTGGAAAATAGGTCCAGTGTAAACTGAGGCCAGTGGATCGTCCAGAGGAATGGGGTCAATGTTTCTGTTGTGGTTTTTTAGCTATGCTGGAGGCTGTGTAGGAATGGCCGCTGGTCTGTCTGTCAGCCAGACCAACACTTTGATCCAGACTGAGATATCTCAGCAACTTTTCAATGGATTACCATGAAATTTTGGACAGATGCTCGTGGTCCCAGGATGAACCCTGATCCCTTTGGTGAACCCCAACTTTTTCTTGAGTGCCACCAGCAGGTTGACCTTGGTGACTTTGAGTGAAATGTCTTGAATGGATTGCCATGACTGACACATTAATGTCCCCCTCAGGATGAATTCTAATAACTTTGCTGATCCTCTGACTTTTCATCCAGCACCATCATCAGGTCAAAATTTCAATTTGTCCAGTGCTTTGGTTTATGACCCAGTACCTACAAGACTAATGACATCCCCATCAGCCTCAGTTGTGCTTTAACTGTATCCAAAATCCATTCTACATACTAGTTCCATACAGTATGTGCTACATACTGATATCCATAATATATATACATAATATCCTGTTTTAGCAGTTACTACAACAAAATACAACCCGGATTCCCAAAAAGTTGACAAGACAGAATCCTTTTTGACAGATACTCAACTGAAAACAGTCCAAAGACAATTTATTCACTATTTTACCTCATCAACTCCATTGATTTTTGTAAATATCTGCATATTCTGAATTTAATGCCAGTAACATGGTTCAAACAGGTTGATACAGGGGCAACAAAAGACTGGGAAAGTTGTGGAATGCAGGTAAACAGCTTAATTGGTAACAAGGCGATAGCATCACGATTAGCCGACTACATGGGCTCAGGAACCGTTTGCGAAACTGCGGTCAGTCAACACAGTTTGTTTGCAAATGATTGAGTTCTGTTAGTATTTACATCTTGCACAACTACATTTCCCTTGCACATTGCACCGTGGGAGAAAAATGTCCATTAACAGCACACTCAAAAATTGACTGTAGTGAGCCTGCATGTCTTTGAGAATACTCTGACATTTTTTGACTTTTTGATAGTAAAAACCTGCTTACAATCAGTACACAGTATGGATTTGTGAGTGTTTGTGCTGCATGCTAATTAGCAAGTGTTAGCATGCTAACATGCTAAACTAAGTTAGAGATCATAATAAACATATTACTTGCTGAACATTGGCATGCTAAAGTTGTCAGTGTGGATATATACTAGTGCTAGTATTTAGCTCAGAGCCTCACAGAGCTGCTAGTGTGGTTGTAGAATCATCTACACTTACGCAAAAATGAGGGTCCTTTTCTTCCAACTATTGGCATGACCAGATGCTACTAATGATAAGTGAGAAAACATGACTCTTTAGAATTTGAGCTGACTCTTTAAACTGTGTCAGAGTTGAAAGTAGTTAATTGGCTGAGTTAAGGTGGGCCGCCATTGGACAAGATTCAAGCAAACACTATTACAGTTTGATGATGGTTTCAAACATGCCAAACATATTTATTCTGATTCTCATGCGGTCCAAGAAACATTAGTTTACGCCAGTTACCCAAATGTGCAGAAAAAATATGGCCACAGCCAACAGCACTTGGAGCTTGATTTAAAGGTATCAAAACAGAGAGTCATTCCTATCCATGATATATGAGCAACTTGTCAAAACAACTCGACTCAGGATCATTTATAGAGGAAGCAAATGGGACACTTTCAGAGTGCTGCATCAGTTGAATAGTCATGAATCATCGGTGTGAGGAGACTCCTGTGCAGAGAGAGAGGGTGAGTGAGATGTGGGGACATTTTGGGGACTGTTGGAGCGGGACAAGGTGAGGACATGGGGATGAGTCATAGTGCTGTTAAGCACCTGCACCGGTGGCTCTGACTTCATCACAGCCTGCAGGGGTGGAGCTCCCTGGTCACGGTGTGCACACCTTGCACTCAAGGAGTCATGAGTCGACCTTGTCGCACGTCAACAACTCTTCATCTTATCTAACAGATACAACACATGCTACGTAAATTCAAAATATGTCTGCAATATTTTTAGTCTGATAGCCTGCTTGTCATCGTAGGTAAAGGCATAAACTCTAATTGTCTTCATTCATTTTACCAACAAGCCAGTAATCAGTGAACAAGATAAAGCGTCTACAGCCTTCTCATATTTCCCACACTTTGAAGTATATCTGTAGCATTTTTGTTCAATAACATGCTTTTCACTGTAAGTATAGTAAGTAGCTGTTTACAGCTATGCTAGCAGCTCCGTGAGGCTGGATTTCTGCACAGGAGTGCTCTTAGCTAAATGCTAATGTCAGCATACTTACATGTTGATGTTTAGGTATAGTATTTACCATCTTCACCATCTTAGTTTAGTGTTAATTAAGAATGTCAGATGTTTTGCAGAGTATCACCAAATCAATTTGTATTTGTCATCTGGGGAACATGAGTGTCCGTACCAAATTTCATGGAAACCCATTCAGTAGTTGTTAAGTTATCTCAGCCTGGACCAAAGTGGTGTACTGAGAGACTCACAACCACCTTTGCCATCTCTAAAGCCACGCTGCTAGCATGGCTGAAAATTGCTCTTGTGTTAATTTTCAGAACCTGAAGTTCTCAAGTTCTCTCAATATGCACAATATAGGGGAACCAACATCGACCGTTAGAGGGCATTGGGACCTGTCTATCAAGAAAAAATGTGTTAATCCCATTGACATAAGCTTGGCTCTGCTGTGAACTGTTACTACTTACAGCTTGTTGGGAGGGTAAACAAAACAAAACAATTGAGGCGAGTCCTCAAATCTGGTGTTGTGTATTAGTAAAAGAGTCTGTCATATACTTAACCCCAATAAAAGCTCCACGGGTGGCAGTGACCTTAATATGAATGGCTTCTGTATGCTCCCCGGTGTGTTCGTGTGCCAAGACAAAGGGATATTATTTGAGTGCAGCGACAGATTAAGGGTTATGTGGTCAACAACCAAGCGTTTGTGGAATGCAACCTTCAGAACTTAAACACTGTCCCAATTGATGATTTTTTTCATGACAAATATTTTTTTTCAAAGTGAAAATAGCTCTAAAACCCCCAGCATGCTCATTACCAGGAGGCCACTTAATTCTTATCAAAGTGCTTCACCCAGTGCTGCAGAGCTACTTGGCATCTTGTTATTGCATCTTCAGATTGGAAGTGCCAACGTCTGAGGACTGGTTGGCACATTCATTTTTTCTCCTTTTACACTGTGAGATAGAGGCTAATTTGCACTCATAATTCTTTAATCCATTTGTTTTTAGAGAACTCAGTCTCAGTCTTAGGGTACTCATAGCTTAATGCATTCATTTATTATTGCACCATATCACTGCAGAGTGAACAGAAAAGTAATAAAGAAAATCCTGTCCATATTCAGAGGAAGTCAGACTGCTGAGTGGTCCAGCCACCTCCCTGTTGTTGCAATCCTGACTTTTGCATAAATTGGATGATTTTAATCTCCTCAAAAGTAATCCTTGATTGAATTGGAGGGATTACTGTAGGCCTGGCAGATAAAGGAAAGCAACTTTGATTTGGTGTCTGTCTATCAGAGAACATACAATAGAGGGAGACCTGCAAATAGTCAAAGAAAAAGAACAACAGGGACACAGAGTGGGAGAGAAAGCAAGGCTTTGCCATAAATTTAACCCTCACCTACCATGTTTTTTTCCAGTGCAGGGCCGTTAGCCTTTATCTGTGCCACAGCCGCACAAAACCAGAGAGTGACAGCATTTCCAGAAGTGTCAGGGCACCGTCAGACCGGCCTATCAGGATGCAGCCTCAAGCACTGTGTGCCTATAGTGGTTCATGTCATCACATTTGTTGGTGTTAACCATTAAAATATCTGACAGATTCTCACATTGTTGCATGTCACAGCAAGCAAGGGGCTGGAGACTAATTATTAATGTTATCTTGTCCCCTGCGGACGTGAGGAGAGGTTTTGTGTTATGCATGATTTGTGTTACTCGTCAAGAAAAGATAATGCAAATTTTGATTGGACGTCCTGAGCAGAGCAGAAAGTGCAGCCACGCTGTCGTTCTAACTGCATGAGTCTACAGTTCTTTTTTACTCTTTACTAGGGGCAAAAGGAGATTACATGGCTGAGTCTGGTTGTGTTCAGGTCTTTGCCTTTGTACATAATCCCCTGTAATTCTCTTTGTGGTGGGCGCTCTCAGTTGTCATTCATTGTTTGACGGCTGCAGGGTAGCCCCAAGAAGAGAGAGAAAGAGGAACACTGATACCCAAGACAAGAGAGCAGGAAAACTTTCTCTCTGCAAAGAAATATGTCACTGTCAGAATCTGAGAGAAGATGCTATAAGATTTGACTCTCTTCTCTTATCCTGCAAAACACATTTGATACATACCTCAGAATATGCTACAAAGAGGCCAGTTTTCAATCAACCCACTGCTCCTGTACATTGGTGACAGCTTACTGTATATCTGCACAGATTACTGTATGCAGAATTTTCAAATATTATACATTTTCCCCAACTTTTGAGCTGTTGTTACTTTAGGCTTTTATGCTGGTGTTTTTGCACTCTTTCATATAGTGTAAAACAACTGTACTGCCATGTACACAAACAGAATTAGAATTTCCACACTATTTTTCCAAGTTACCACAAGCCTAACAAAAAAAGGACCTTCAAAGTCTTTGCATAAATACTTGCAGCTCTTTGCACCAATAAATACGAATTTGTTACAATACAGAGGAGTAATGTGCATGGATATATATTTTTGTCTATAAAAAACAAATTTCTGTATTTTCACCAGCTATTGCAAAGATCAGAAACAAGTTGAAAACAAGCTGATGGCAACTTGACAACTTGTTTACCTCCGACAGCAAGGGGAAAACTATAAACTAAACTATACACTGACACTGAAACTTGATATTTTCTTGCTTGATTTAACTGGTAGTAATATGTGGAAGCCGTGATCGATAGATGTGTGTTGCAGGCTCCTCGAGCACAGTCCGAGGCTGCAGTAGGCAGCGCGTGCTGTGGGAGGAGCTTAAGTTTACGAGCTTGAACGCGAGCAGCAGTCAGTCTGTAGTGGAGGAGGCTCGTCTCCAGACGTCGGAGGATGGAACTCACTTCACGGACGCACTGACGGACTTATATATAAGCGAGCGTACGCGCACTTCGCGGACTTAAACGGCGTTTCGCTTCATTTTTCCACAGTTTTTCCAACGACGCTGAAGATCTGAGCCGTGAGCGACTCTTCTGCGCTGCAGCTCGTGCGTGGTAAGGTCCGCTCGCGCCCGTTCGCTGTTCTCTGGGTTTAAGGTTGAACACCTTTACAAAGGTTTGACGAAATGAGGTGGAACCACGTCTATGTATGTTTTTGGAGGGGAGGAAGGCTCTGCGGACCTCTTTAGTCTGGCGTCAGTGTACACTTTCAGTATTAAACTCGAAGCTGGGATCTTAAAGCGTAAATGGAGGTTTTCTGAGAAACTCCTCAGACTGCTGCTGTTTTGCCTGATTGCCGATACTAAACGAGACTTTGCATGTGTTCCTGCATGTGGTTGCCTCAGAGCTGCTTTCATCTTCTTTCCCTCAGGCATGTGTTTGGTGAAGGTCTCATGCACACTTTGTAAACCCCCTAAATGATCCTTTGTAAATCTGAATTTAAACAGCTTGTTGTAAAAGCAGTAGGTGGAAGGCAGCCTGATGGACTGGCCCCTCTGTTTTCTGTCTACACATGTGTGTAAACAGCTGCTTTTCACATTTAGCCCAGCGAAGCAACAAACAAGAAACACCTCTGTTACACTGGCTCTGCTTTATTTACAGCAGACTTAAAGACACATTGAGGAAAAAAAAACCTGCTGCTGCTGCTCAGCCCTGATTGATCACACAGGTCTGTTAACACCATGTGGAGCCTTTCGGAATTGATTCTGTCCAACTTTACACTTGCTTAATGCCACCTTGCTTGTTTTCTGCTATTCTCCTGCAAACAGCCGCCTCCTCTCATCTCTGCTGGCATTTTGTGGAAGGTGTTGTCGTACCGCCCGTTTTACTCTGCTTTTCTATGGAACACACAGTTTGACCCTGGATAAAGCATCCTTTTTTCCCCTGTCCCAAACCACGAGTGCTTATGAAATCGGTACTTTATCCTGAACTGATGGACCAAATCTGGAGGCCATGATGTGCGTGAGAGCTGAAGCCTAGTTCAGTGTTTGGATGGTGATATGCTTTGTTGGAATCTGCCTGTAAATGACCGGTGAAGCAGTCTCTCCCCTTTGGGCCTCTGCTGCTCTTCTGTTTCTCCTAGCAGTGTGTGATTCTGTATCAGTAACACTAATAACACTGATAGTCTCTGGCTCTCTTACTGTCAACAAAGCTGCAGAAACCTTTTCTCTTGAAGCATCCCCCGCTTCCATCCTCCCTCTGTTTCTCTGAAAAACTCACACATATGTACACACAGACCTCAACCCACACAATCACACACACATTCAAACACTCAAAACAAACATGCAGACTCCACCCAACACTCCACCCACTGTAACAACTTCAGAGGAATGGTCAGCATGTGGAGAGGTTGTGGCAAAAGAGTTGAAAGGGAAGTAGAAAGCGGGGAGGGGAGACACTGCTGCTTTTAACCCCCAGAAGGTTAGTGATATCCCATACAGTGTCCAGAGGGACTGGAAGCATTCAGTGCAAGCTGCTGGGAACTTGCGTGTTCAGGGGTCCTGGTGCAGCCTCTCATACAATGCTGAGATGTGGGAACACAGTCATTTCACTGGGCTTCAGCCAGACTGCAGCCGGGACGGTGCAGGCCTGAAGCCAGCCGCAGTGCCTGTTCATCAGCTGAGTTGAGTTAGTGCAGATGAGTTCAGAAAGGGCCTGTTGTCCATCCCAAATGACAGGAGTGATGTGTAAAAATGCCGTGCAGGTTGTTGTTTTCTGGGAGGTTTTCCTGCAGCCTGAACATTTGGCAGTCAGTCACGTTAGTTTGAGGAATGTGGAAGAATTCTTACGGCATTAGTGCAACTTAAACTGTGAAAAGTCACACCTCGGCCTTACTCATGGGCGATAAGGTTTAATGGTTCACATTTGCATTCACTAAAACTTGGCTGCGGCCCCTTTTGCTGACTGTCTGTGCATAGCTTTGTCTTTCAGTTGCCAGGCCATTCATATTCAGAAGGACCTGCAGAGTCTGGCCAGCTTTTCTTCTGGCCCTGCAGGGGTTTAGATGTTGGGCCAAAGGAGGGCTCTGAGTCCAGGTGATGTCCCTCCGGGCCCCGGCAGATGAACCTGGAATTCATTTCCCTAATTGGACTTCTCTACCTTCCCCTGTTGCTTGATCTTTGCCCACTCTAGCATTACTCTCACAAGGAAATCTAAAAACATGTGTTCCACTTGACTCATTCCTATCAGACAGCTGTCATGCCCGGTCCTCTCTACTCATGCAGGACCAGAGTCTGGAGCTGCTCGTACATACGTATCACTGCTCCACATCAGAATTGCACTGGTCCTAATGGACGTACTGTATGTTTGCTCAACGCTGTTAAGCAAATTTACAGAGTGTGTATATATAGAGAGTATACTGTCATTCATTAAATGTGGTTTCTGCTGTGTTTACACTGGAGATTCAACATGGCGTGTATCTTAATAGCATTTCTACTCTACATTTGGTTATGAAAGGTTAATGCAATATTCTACAGTCTAATCAATAGAGATTGAGCAGAAAAGTAAAGCTTGAGAGGACGAGAATATCAGCTGTTAACTCTGATTAGTGCCATAATGTTTCTAGATTAATCCTATAGTCATTGTAGAACTGTGGGTTCACGCTCCCATGATAAGGTTGAGCAGTGTTCAACTGTGGTTTGGAGCAACCTGCAAAACCGGCTTGGTTAACACACATTATGTTGATCCTTGTTCTAATTATTACAGGTGATTATTTGTATCACTGTGTCCATCTGATGACTGTTAAAGTTTGTGTCTTCTGCATGGACATGGATGAGGCCTTCACTGAGGTGGCTGTCTTTGGAAGGAAATATGTTATGTAACATGTTCCTCTCAGGAGAGAAATTAATGTCTTCCCCATTTTCCTTCTCTTGTTTTCAGAGAAACGTAGAGAAAAAGATAAACTATGGCTTTGTAATGGAAAACAGACTTTCTGTGTGTCTGGAATGTTTTTCCTTGTGAATCCGCTGATAAACATATCTTATATTTCAGTCGGAGGGATATGGATACAGCTATTGTGTTTTTACTTTGCCCCAAGATGGTCTTGAGATTCAGTATTTTATGTGGGAAATCACAAAATAGGACCATCTCATTTTGCTATGAAAACTGAGAAAGTGCATTCGTAGGAGGGGAAGTTATCGGGCACCTGCAGTCACAGAAAAGGCCTTGCTTAGAAGAGATAATCAAGACATTTACTGAAGGAAATACTGCAGTATCTTTTTAAGCCTGCTTCAGTACAGAAAACTTCTTAGGGACTGTGTAAAAATTACTAGTGAAGTGGTGTCAGAAAAGGGTTTTGTAAATTAAAGGGATTAGGGTCTGACTTTCTTTTTTTTTTTTTCCTAAATCTTTTTATTGGATTTTTCGTTTACGTACAGCGATACTTGACACATACAATGTATCCAGATAATCTTCTTGAGAGGTAGCAGAAAGTGGACAAAAAAAAAGGGACAACAAACTCAACCTAAGCCAGAACAGCTTCTATGAATGAACCATAATTAACCATTCTCCCTTCCCACCCATTATTTAGAAAAGAAAAGAAAAGAAAAGAAAAGAAAAGAAAAGAAAAGAAAACACAAAGAGAGAGAGAGAAAGAAAAAGGAAAAAAAAGTAAATAAATAAATAGAAATAAATAAAAAAAATTGACCACTACTGAGGTTTGGTCTGACTTTCTTTAGAGAGCTGTCTTTTTTTTCACACGGAATTCACATTTTATTTCAGCTAGTAGTTATAAGTTATAAGTAATAGTTAAACATGTTACAGATTTTACAACTTTTGTGTAAAAATGTCCACTTTGCCTCATTTCTTATGTTTGCCATTCATGAAATTGTAATTTCCTATTGGCCCTTAAACGTGACATTGGGGGCAGTTTGTTTGTTTCATTAAGATTTTCATGTTTAGATTTGGCTACAGGATCAAATGAGTTGTACCAATTTACATTGTCATTGTTTAAATATCACGACATATTGGGGGAGGGGCTTGTTGCAGTTTCCTTATAATTTCAAAGGATGGCTTTTGTTTATTCTATTATTTTTTTTTCAAGTGAAACATAAAGTTCAGCCCCACTTTCCACCCAGATAATTTTCCTACAGTCCCTAACTCATAAAAATAAGCTGATTTGCCCTCGACTCATAATCATAATATCAGCCATCTTTCTAATAATTTTTAATGGTTTCCCAGCTTTTCTTACACAATTAAGTGCTCTAAATTAATTATGATACCATTCCTTATCTTTCCCGTGTATCATCTATCATCAGCAGGATTGTTGCCAGGAGGGACCACACTGTTGACTTATTACTTCCTTTATTGGTGTCGACTGCTCACAAAGACAGAGCCGGAGCCCCCGACGGTGTTCAAAGCAGAAGTGCTTCAGCTGTTCCTTTCTGAAGTCGACATGTTTGCAGAGAGTAAACAGCCCACAGCCTTGAGGTGGCGAACCAGACAAACGACTCAGACGAACTGTCATGTTTCCACTTGGGATGAGTAATGTGAACAGCTTCGTGGTCGGGGCCCACCGTTACCATCGTCGATGTCCATACCTGAACGCACCAAAGTGATCGCAGTGCAGGTCCGGCGAGGTGAAGTAGGGGCCAGAAACAGAGTATTGTCATCTGATACGCCTTTAAATCCTATTGCCCTGCTTGTCAAATCGAGTAAAGAAATGAGTCCTCACATCGGTTTAACTGCAGGGATTAATCGTGCCCCCCCCAACTCGATGTTTAAGTCATGAGATGAATAACCTACTATGGATAGCCAAGACTTTGGATTTGATGGTGTAATTAGCAGATGAACTGTGATGCTAACACAGCGTGGTCCAGACCTCACAAAGACCTCTATTGTGTGATTACATGACTGTAAATCTTCACTCTCCTTTGTCACGCCATAGAGTTTGTCCACAGACTGGACTGACATCATCATCAACCCAGCACATGAAAGAGATGTTGTCCCGCGTTGTGGCCATTTGCAGCTTTGATAGCAACAAGTATTCTCTGTACATCTAAGCTAGCAAGTCACAAGGAGAGCAGAGTGAAAAATGGCCTTTTTTCTCTCTCCGCTGACGTCTTTGGACAGTCGTGAAATTGCACTCTGCCAAGCTGCAGAGCCCTCAGCGAGTGGGACTCTGAATCCCACTGTGTCTTTTTTTGTGATGTTCCCACCGGAAGCAAAATGTTGAGCTCTAATGACGAGGATTTCCTGATTGGTCAGCGCACTTCATTAGTCTAAATGGGTCATCAGATTAAAAGTGTGGCGAGCTTTCCGACCCAGAGACACACAAAAAACAAAAGGAGATTAGTATAATCTGTTTTCCACTGAGTTTGTTGTCTAATAGCAATCATTTTTAAATGCAGTAACATGAGTTCCTCCTAAGTGGCTCCCAAAAAAGGTTCCCGTATTTTCTGTAACCGGGCTGTGATCAAGTGGGACTCTGGGAAATGATGCCTCCTATCACACTGCATTCTGACTGACACACACACAGCTCATTATTGAAGCTTTGCAAGTTTTTCAGGAACTGATCTCCCACCGTTCCCCTGTCAGGCTTGAATAATTTGAGGCAAGGGCAACTCTGTATCAGAGGGAATAAGGTGACCCCAGCTCTCCTTTAAGCACTTATCTCCTCTGCCAGTTCTGCTTCACTCACTCGTTTGAAATGATAATTGCTCTTTCCTGCGTGGCAAAGCTGAGCAGTATGTGCACAAATGTAAAAGGGGGGTTTGAATATTCCTCAGCGCCTATTGGAGCTTAGGATCGCACTGAAAGTGGTGTCACGCCATGGTCTACGCTCCCCAGCGCCGTTTGTGTATAGCCTGTTGGGATAGGTGTCACCCAAAGACGAGTCCCGTCGATATCCTAACGATAACACAGAGGGAGCTCGGCGCTGCATTTTAATGAATACCTTTGAGTCAGGGACACGGACGCGATGGGATCATGGAAACAGTGCACGTACTGTAATCAAACAATTAACACAGGCCTGTCTGGTAGTTTAGGGTCATGCAAAGCCAATTGGGGGATAACTTGATTATGAGCAGGAAGAAAGACTCCGATTATTGTCACGTCACACCTAAACCAGGTTATCTTACTCACATTAAGACTGATATCTACGCACACCTCGATTAACTCATTATTCTTTGCTGTCATGCTACACGGCAGGTAAGAGTTTTCACTAAGGTGTAAATTCAACAAAGTCCAGCACAAACAAAAGTTTGTCTACATCCATTTTTTTTATTTCCTGTTGACCTGGACGTCACACATCTTTCTGGACATTGTCCCCAACCACACTGTGACAGTTATGTCCCTAAGAGCCATAGAAATGCCTAAATCTTAATATTATTATTTGTGTCCATGCAAATGAGTGATATGGGGAGTATTTAAGTATGTCTTTAGCTCAAGAGTAACAGGTTCACTGTGTGGTTTGATGTAGATTAACGTATTCTACACAGTCTTTCACTAAAATAGCACATTTGGGAGTATTGAGCAGCAGAACTTCTCATCAACAAGCGTTTTCTAGTTTAGTAAGTACGCTTTGTGTCTGTCATGCTAAAGGGAGTCTTTGATCCATATTTATTTAGTTTGAACCATCAGTGACTGAGTCATTTGGGGGTCATGGGAAGTGGCTGGTTTCTGACCCGAACTGCCTTCAGCTTCATAGTAAGTCTGATGTCCCTGGAGTAAAGCCCTAACTTGCTATCCAGCGTTTTCCTTTTATTTTGTTGTTTGAAACTTACCATCATTGTGTCTTTGAATGCATCAGGGACATACCGTAGCAGGATGCATTACAGCCAGCCATCAATAGAAAGATGAATAATTAATAATACAGGCAGGAAAAGTCAGTATCCTCATATTATTACTCTGTTATTGCACATGGGAATAAATTATTCAGTAAAACACTGTTGGTTTAAATTCTCAGAGACTTTCTTATTACCGTCAAATGAACTCAGGAAGGCAGAAGATGTTGTCCAGGAAACAAAGGATGGGCTGTGAGATGGAAATCTGTTAAGCAGTTTGTGAGATACCAAGCTAACAAAATGAGAGACAGGACAGACAAACATACATAAACACACGAGCATGTTTCTACTTTTGATCTGTTGTCCTCTCTTTTAACAGACTCACTGTTAAGGGTTAGAAAAACACGTAACAGCGTGTACGTTATTAGCCGCTTGCTTTCATTAAGACAAACACATTTGCATGGAGGAAATAGAGAGAGACACGCTAAGTCAATAGCTCTTGATTAGCAGTCAGAGATGTTTTTTTTTTGTGGCATTGGTACAAATTTGTCTCTCTCAGAGGAAGTTTGCCCTCAGGCGTCACGATCCTCAATCTTCAGTGTGCAGCTGTCCCATATTATAGACCTAAAAGTTGGAGCGTGCGTAAAGGTTTTTATTTTATCCCGGGTTAAAGTCTCTTCTGTTGTGTGCTGACACAGAGGCCTCGCTTCGTTTCAGAGCCAACAGAAGATCGTGTTACCTGCTGGCCAGAAATCATATTGGAGAGACAATATAAGAACATTTGTCTCTGTGTGTGTGTGTGTGTGTGTGTGTGTGTGTGTGTGTGTGTGTGCGCGCGTGCGCGTGTGCGTGTGTGTGTGTGTTCGTGCATGTGTGTGTGTTCGTGCATGTGTGTGTGTGTCATCCACACTGTGACTCAGGACAAAAGTGAAAGCGTGTCCTATTGATTGCTTTATGTCTGTTGACATTAAAAGCAATCTCTTTAAATTTTCTACATTCATTTCTCTGCTCTGTAAGAATTCCCTTTAAGAGCAGAGCAGTATCCGGATGGAAAGATGTTTTGGTAAGGCCTGCGTTGTGTTCAAGTTGTCCGTAATAAAAACTACTCGAAGGCCTCCTTGAGAGGATATCCTGTAGATTTTTCTCTGATAGACACATTACTCACAAGCTGCCATACATTAAAAAAAGCAACAAGACATTTTAGCCCCAGTATGGACGTACTGTAGATTTTCCAGTCCCAGTTTATTTTTAAGCCAGTTGTTATTTATTTAAGAGTCTGCTTTCTTGGTGCTGGGAGGAGTCTCCTCAGCTGAAACCCTCCTCTTCACTCACTCCTGTCTCATCCCCAGGTGGGCTGGATGAGAGAAAATGTGCTACCTCATGTTCGCACAAGGCACCGTACATAGTGCGGTACCACATAGATGGTATGAAAATAACAGCAGTTTACCTTCCACCCCTGACTGAGCAATCCTCTTACAGGATCCAGGATTCAAAACCTACAGAAAAGAGGCACAGCTGTGTGTTAAGTGGACTAACTTTTGGTGCCCGTCACTGTCGCTGATGCGATATGCTGGTAAACCTGCAGTCAGCACCTGGTTTTGTTCAAAGTTGGAGGGTACCTGTCTGTGAAGCCCTGAGGACGGGACCTCTGAAGGGCTGCTGTGTGTAGCCGCCAGGGGCTAAGCTAGCTGAACAGAGAATACATCCAAACTCCAAATGGTGGACTGGCTGCATGTCGAACCACAGTGTCTGGTTATTATGCTATATTCCATTGAACCCATACAAATTCAGTCATGGAGCTCGTACGTTAGAACAAGTAAATGGACGAAGAGATCAACAAGCTAATGTTTGTTTGAAATTGGATTTGAGATAAAAGATGATGGCTTTACAGCTTGTTCTCAGCAATAACGTTCACATTTCACAGTCACTGAGTAGCCAATCATTGATTTTTATTTCTTTTTTTGGGGGGGGTGGGTTACCTTCCCCCTACCATCCCCTTGGTTGAATTCAGACCCATCATGCATTGCCCACTCAGCTAAGCAGACTGCTATAAGTGAGAGTTATAATGGCACACACAGCAAGCAGTCTCTGCCTTGTCAGTCACCTACTGAGGTCTTTTCTGCCCAACATAATGGCTCCATAAATCTCTCTAAATGGTAATCTGCATCCAAGGGGCCATGTTGTTTTTAGGGTCAGACATGGACAAAAAAGTCAAGCTATTGCAGGACAAGGACAGATATTTGACCGTAATGAAATGATTTAACCGGTTGTTTCTTTTCTGTTTGTTGGGAGCTGTTACTGATATGTTTTCTGTTGCAGTCTTACAAAGTCATCCTGGCAAAAACTGAAGGACTGAAGTCTCAAACTTGATTGCAGCTGCGCAAAAAAATGCAAATGCATTTCTAGTTCTCTTTCACTTTGGGCTTAGATGTACTCATGATAGTGTTAATGGATTGGACGGCGGCCTAATCAGACCTCATGTCGAGCTCTGCAATAGCACTCTCATCACAGGGTCCTGCCCGGCCACTGATTATCTCCATAAGTGCCTCGGCCCGTGCCAAAGACTAAATGAGAGACAAGTCACTTTGCAGGGATGACTTATTGGGAGCTGGTTGTGGAGCACAAAGCCCAGTCGTTCATACAAAGCTAGCCAAATAGTTAGCATTCATGCTACCCCCTATCCGGTGAACTTGGCTTGACCTGGTCGAGTGTATCGTCCAATCTGTCTGTCACATCCTTTCTCTCTCTCAACAGATGCAGGTATTAATAGGGAGCCTCGAGGGAGGTTTGAAAGGTTAATGAATCTGTTGCCTTAAGCAATATGGCACCAGATTCACCCTTCATAGATACAAGGAGCAGCAGACCCTCTTCTAGATGAGCAGATGGGTCCTGTGGCACTGAGCATAGCGGGTTGCCTGTACTGTAACAGCTCCAGTTGAATAGAGCTCTAATCCTATAAGTCCTATAATAGTTGCCTCTAATAAGATCACTTTCTTTGGCCGAGCACTTGCTGTCAAATTTGATTTAATGCTCATTAATATTTAATACTTTTTCCTTCAGATCCATGCTTTGTTGTTCTTTAGAATGGATTATGACACTACATGATTAATTTGACTAAAATGCATGTACTGGTGACACGGTATTGAAGCAAACAAAATATGTAGGAGAAAGCAGAACAAGTGCGTCATTGCATCTGTTTAGTTGCCCTTCATGCCCTTGCTAAGCCTCTGCAGACCTGCCTGTGGGGTGTGGAGCATCACATCTCATCTTCCTCAGGTGCTGGACTCAGTAATGTGAACATTTCAGGCATCACGCCCCTGAGTCATCCTGTGCTTTGGATTCACAAGACACCATAAGTTTCCCCATCTGCTGCAGGCGTCTCTTCATATGGACTTAACTCAATTTATGACTGAGCTCACTATGTTTTGTCGTTGGTTGAAATACAAGAGACCACAAGGAATAATTAAATGAATTAAAGGGATGGAAGTTGATTGAATTTTGGCAGCTTTGATACACTTCACACCTGGTATAAGCACCTGTCTCTCCTGCTTTCATACCTGAGATATTTTGATACAGTAAATGCCTGATGTATCTTTAACACTCTCTGTGAAGTTACCCATCATGTATCACCTCTTATCTAGGGACCATGTATAGCGTCTGTGCTAGACGATGATGTGACTGTGCACAGCAAACGGCGAAGTAATTTTGGCTCTTTATGCATTACTGCCCGACAGAATTAACCAAAAAGTCTCTGCATTTATCAGAGTGCCAGGAAACCCTCCTAACAGCACCCCTCTCTTTTCATTAATATTTAAAAGACCTCTGGAGTTACATAAGGATATGCCCTGGGAACATGGAGACCTGGGGTGTGCGACACACACAGGGCTGCCATGCTTGTTGTTGCAGTCTCAACAGGCATGAAAAGGACCAGCTGAGGAGGTGGGGGATGTTACAGGATCATGAACGGATGTTTCAGCCTCCAGTGACTCAGCTAGCTTCAATGGAGCAGCAGGAACCAAAGCAGGCTGGTAGACGGGTGACGAGTGACACAGACGTATTGTTTCACTGGTCCGGACTCAAGGGATGGACAGAGACGGGGGTGTGACAGCGAGGCATAGATGTAAGAGAGGAGAGAAACAGGTTTTATATCAGTAAAAGTAGTAGAATTTGTCCTGCCATTGCAAAGGTGAGACTGATGACCATCCTCCTACCTACAGAAATGCCGTATATACTCAATCATTATGGAAGATGAACAGCTTGCTAATCAACTACAATCTGTCTGCTACCAGCCCTCAACTCAACAAGCCATTCAGTCAGCAAGCTGCTAATTTTCCTGGTGCCAGTCTGTAAGTCTGAGAGCCAACTCATCCCTGGTTAGTCTTCCCACTGGCAAGCAGCATTGAGACGGGGTTGTAAATTTCTGTTTAACCTTATAGCATCTCCAGGTTGATCAGAACTCCCAGCTGGCCACTGTCTCTGCAGACAAGCGGGGGCCACTAGCTGACCCCCGTTTGTGTTGTACCGTTGTTGGATTTATTAGCCCCCGTAAATATTTGAATGAGGTCTTCTGGGAGTTGTTGCAGTGACGCAAGCTCTCGACCAGAGACGCCATGTGCTCTCCAGTGTTTACTTTCTAAACGCTCTGATGGAGGCAGCGCAGTCAGGCAATAAGGAGTAGTGAGTTGTGTTCTATCACAGGAACAGGCTGTGCTGTGCTCACTGACACAAGGGTCTGTACTCTTCTCAGGATATCGGTAACATCATAAGAATCAAGTAACAGTTTGCACTCCCATCAGCCCCAGCTTGTAAACTTGTTAACTTGTTGTTGCCATTGCTTGTATGATCAGGTTAGCATTTCATTTAAAGGACTGCTGTGCAATAGTGCCGCTTCACAGAGCTGTTAGCAGGGCTGTTTGAAAGCAGCTATAATCCCATATTAACATTGGATCAAATGTGTGTAAAGTGAAAAGAGTCAGCTCTTCAGCTTTGCATAGCTTTTTTGCAACTTTCATCTCATTTTCGTTTTCAGGTCCAGCTTTACTGTTTTCGGTCACTCGTCACTCTCATTGCATCATTTGTGGCAACACAGTGCAGCTGTTTTCATCGAAAAGCTATGTGCCAAACAGCAGACAGACAATGGTCATGACTAGCTGGTGAATTTGGAACATTTAGTTTCAGGCTTAATAGCCTGATATTTCCTTCAGGTTTTGGTGGAGACCAAAAACAGAGCGAAAAGGAGAGTGAATTTTGGACAAAGATTTGCCATAAAATGACAAAATGAATGCTCATGTCGTTTTGTATCAGCAGGATTTGTAACTGTTTGCTGACCAAAAGTGGCCAAAAAATCTGTTATTGCCACTTCAAGAACTACCAAGATGCGGTTTCCCGGTTAATCTTTTATCATAAAGCTGCACAACGTATGTCCTGTGTTTGTTTAGCAAGGAGTGATGAAACAGATGGCAGAAGTACCTATTTCAAGTGTTTTCCAAGAAAGCAGACACTCTACTAAGTTGAAAATCTCAGCATACGTCTACAGAAGAGGCACCTTTTCTGCACACTCACACTGAAGGCAATAAATGTCAGAGAGCAGATGTGTTCATTGCACCTCTTTGAGGCAAATTACAGAGTTGTCTTGGGAGTCACTGTTCTTTCATTTATTTCTCCGCATAGCCACAAAATTAGAGCCAAGCTGCCATATCATCTTCTTGGGGATCTCTTACCGATTGTTGATGACAGCTTAATTAAATACAGGGCTTTAAAAAAAAAGTCCAACATGCGTTTTATCTCGTGGAGAAACTTTGTGGGCCACTGTGTAAATTGGACATTCACTACAATTTAAAAGTTTGTAAAACCCTTTGAGCTACCACATGGTGCGTGCGTGCTCCTGTTAGCTGGCTGGTGGTCTCTAAAGTCTGTTTAGTTGAGTTTTTCGTTGGCAGTGTGGTAAAAGAGCAACCAGTCGAAGCATAAATATTTGTTTTTGTCATCAAGGCTTTAGCTGGAGCCATCAGTGTGCTGCAGTTGAATATTAAAGTCTCAGGACAGAGAGATGAGGTGGGTGATTTTTGGGTGATGCCATTGTTTGCAGTCAAAGCTGATTAACACCTTAACTTGTGAATTCTTGCTTCATTGTTTGCAGTAAAATCCTCACCATCCCCCAGAGTGAACCGCAGCCAAATGTATCAGTTCTTGTGCTTTTGTAGCTGTTGATTATAGCATCAGAAGTTGGATATGGATCTGTTATTCTAGCTTGTGTCTCATCTTTTTTTTTAACATGTTCTTGGATCAGACATAAAGAAACAACTTCTCTCTCTTCTCTCCGCAGATCCAAAATGACTCTTACTAAATGGCCACTGGTCGGAGCTTAGTGCTAACGCATCGAAGAGCACTATGAGTAGATGACAACAAGCAGCCTTTAATCCAGACAGGATTCCTCCTCTCTGTGCTAAGAGTCTGCTGACCGTGTGTAAGGACCTCTGGGAGTACAAGAATCAAGTCAAGGACGCAGCCTGCAGCGAGATGGGAGTGAGAAAATAAAGCTCTGCAGAGTCGAGAGGAGCTTAATGAATTCCAGGGAATCTTAAAACAAACTGTGCATTTGTGTATGTCTGTGTGAGAGGATCAGGCAACCATGTGGACATTAGCTGCGACAGTCCACTGTCTTCTGGCTGCTGCACTGCTATTGGTGAGCTGCCTCCAATCGCTGATGGCCACTGAGGATGATGTCACGCCACGCATCAGTTTCCCTTACAGTAAGTCAAAATAATTATTCGACGCCCCTTTGTTCAGATGAGATTATTGTCAGCTTCACTAGAAACGTGAAATTCCAGTGTTATTACAGTTTCTCCTTTCACTAAACCCCGCCCCCGAACAGCGATTGTCCAATCACATGTTGAATAATGTCATGTGCATGGGACTGTACGTGAACAATACTTTGTGTATAAAGAATTTGGATGATGGTTTATTTTTTATCCTTCCAAAACCCAAATAAGCGCAAACATGCAAAGAATGGATTAAACAGCGTGTTTATCTGCTCTGAATTAAGCTGCAAACATTAGCACTCAGCTAGCTTACTAGCCGCAGTGTTAACCTAGCCCAGCATGAGATCCAAGCACAATGGCATGTTATACTACATCATGTAGCGGAGTTACAGGTTATGTCTTTGATTAGCTGCATTCAGGGCTAGTGTATCTGCTGTGTAGCATTTGTCCACTGTGTTGGAGCTGGATGCTACTATGTGAGAGTACAGGCTAATGTTAGCAGTTTACACCAAACTCAGCCAAACTCTTCATCTGAGATACTGCTCACTTCCGCCCACACATTGGTTTGTCCTCATCCAAAAGCCTTGTCTCTTTTCTTGTTCAAAGTAAAACATACTTTTTTCAAAATCGGACTCGTTTTACTCGTCCAAGTATGTAAGCCAAGCAGCTAAACACATGTGCAGACCTTGAAAAATAAAGTCATCCAGAGATGGTTTTGTCAACCAACTCATGAAGCTAACGCTAGCTTAATTAGCTCGCCAGCTACAGCTGAGGAATCTGCTTCAACTGTTGGAATTACAGCAGAAATAATTGATTATTACTCGCTGCAAATGAGCCTGCGTTTGTCTTCTTCTGTCTAAAAGCAAATTTACTGAGAGTTTCGAGAGGTAAATCTTCCACTGCTATCACCCTAACAGGAGGTGTAGCAGCAGTATCAGAGTTATTTTGTGAATTCCAAACAAAATAACATCACTTAGGTCAATGGCACACAAAAACAGCAAAACACAGCTGCAACAAGTGCTTAGGGAAGCAGCGTTTGCAGCAGTATGTTAACACAGACAGACATGACAGAGACCACAAGTGGCTGCAGGCCCAGATGCACTCGTGCCAGCGTGAAGACGGCTGCAGTACAAACACCACTCCTCACAAAATTCACTGTGCATGTTGTTTTTTCCACCCTGAGCCTCCACAGAACAATGGGCTGAAATGTGCATGGCATAACGTGACTCCTCAGATTTACTCACGTGCAGCCATGTGAGGCGAGTATATTGGTGCATGTCTTCTGATTTTGCACCTTAAAAAGCTCTTCCAAGCTCCCCCCCTACACCTGGACTAATTGACCTTTTGGTATTGTCCTGCTGAATGCAACAAATATAAATTTAATGTCTCTCCTGGCAAATGCTCTGATTGAGTGGGAGACCTTTTTGCACCTGACTTCATCATTGCATGTAATTACTTCACACTAGACACTGCAGCACTCTTCGTATTATGATAACTGTGGATTAAGCTTTTATCATGTAAAAACATGGTGCACAATTTGTTCAGCTAACAGCTTTTTGGCAATTGATTGATGCATAATGGGAGCTTATGACAAATGAGGGAAAAGAGAAATAAGGTTGCTGTTTGGATGCGGCTCACAGGAGAAATTGCCTGCTTTTTCAAGGAAGTGTCACTAAACAATTATTTTTCAACATCATGTGTCATAGCTGTTGGAAAAGGACAGTTGAACATCAAGTTAATTCTTAAAATTAGCTCCCTGGTTCATGTATTTTTGTCCTGCCCTTGCCTCTGTTTTTACACTGCTCATACGGGCAAATATGCCCATCCAGCAGAAAGCAAAGTACAGGCTTATGTGGATGTCGGGCTGCGTTGGCTCCTGTAAACACTACCTGTCTGAATCTGAAGTTCCTCCCTCTGAAAATAACAATCTGATGCTTGTTTTTTTCTCTCCCCAGCCAACTCAGTGAGGCGTAATGCTGTAATTCACGTGCACCATCTCAAACTGGCATCGCTTATACCCAAGAACAACCTTTCACATACTTGAGCCAATTTAATCCATTTAGTTCTTTGAGAAACAAGTTAAATGGCTCAAGGCTGGTTCCCAGCCACTGGGTGTTTTGCAAACCACTGATGCCCCGCCTCTTTGTTTTGCTCCACTCGCCATTCATAATCTAAATTTCATGTATTTTGACACCAGCAGTGAGTGATTGGGATTCTTTCAACTGGAGAGCATGAGTAGTGGTGTCAGACAACATGCTTTTCAGCAGATAATGCGGTGTAGAAAATCTTATTTAGACGCCACTGACACTGATTGTAACTTATTCATTTAGAGCACGGCTTTGCATAAACAGGGTGTGCAGCATCACTGACATGCTAAACGTTTGTGTATAAACTAGCCTCAATTCAACCCGCACCATTCAAGCAAAACATGTAAAGCAGGTCACCCCTGTAAACCTCCATTCTGGTTTGTGTACTCGGTAAGAAAAGGGGGACCCGGGCTGTTTTCTTGAGAGAGGACCCTTGCCTCAACGTGGCCTTTTCCCTGTAGAGGAGTCCCTTCTCTTTTTGTGCTCCTTCCCTCTCCTCCTGCTCCTTCCCTCTCTCCTAATGAGCAGGCTAATCTCTCATGTGTAGTGAGTGGAGGTTTTTGTGGTCACTGCAGTGGGAGGGCTTGTCTGTTTTTCATTATGGCTCTTGTGCAGAGAGACAGCACAAAGGATCATGGGACTCGAAGCAGTAAGCATCGACTAAGCATGCTGCATGTATTGCTGTTGGTTATCTGAAACTTCTTTCTCCAGAGATGCACTGAGGAGATGATTTATTTTTCCTCTTTTGTTTTTCCTTCGCTTGGAACAAGAACAAGAAATTCAAGTTCTGCACATAATAAGAGCGGTTTACATGAATGAGCTGGTTAGGGCAGATGGCAACAACCTTGATTTTATTTTTTATTTTCATAGCACCCGCCTTCAGTACACAAACTGTGCTTCATGCCACCCTGTTTTTGCAGTGATTCTGGTTCCTCTTAAGGCAACAGCTCATCATTTTTGGAAATTATGATTATTTACTTTCTTGCTGAGAGATAGAGGAGATGATCAATACCACTCTCATGGCTGTCCGTTAGATATGAAACAGCAGCTGGTTAGTTTAGCTTAGCTTAGCATAAAGACTAGAAACGGCAGGGGTAAACAGTTAGCCTCACTCCATCTAAAGGTCACAAGGTCCACCTACTGGCACCTGTTACCTGCACTGCCATGTTATATTATGTTTGTTTTGTCTGTATGCAAATGTGAAAAAAAAATCTATATATTAATATTGTTACTTTTGCTAACAGGCTAATATTAAGCATGTCATCAAACACTTGGGCCAAATTGTTTATTTTATGTATGTAGAATGACTTTGTTCTCCAATCTGGGGTTTATATCTTCCTGAAAAGTCTGGGGTTAGATGAGGCATAACCTTTTTGAGTATCCTTTTTTCTTCTGCCATGAAAGCTGAATTGAAAACAGGATGTGTTGATAGTCATAAAGAATCACAGTTAGGGCTGTGTCTTCATTCGAAGCTTGTGTATAATGACTATATGCTCCCTCTCCTCATCGTCACAAGTCGGCATCCAGAGCCTGTCAGTTTCTATTCTATACGCAAAGTTTGTATGTATTGCTGTGTATGTATAACATTCAGATCAGAAGGCAGCATCTCCACTTTGACACAGGCTTCTTGTAGAGAAGCAAATCAAAATGCCCCTTTAAGCCTCGCTACCCAGAAAACTGTGTGTGCCGAGTGTACACAGTGTCCTTTCACGTTTACGTTTGGTTTATGTTCAGCGAATATTGTGTGCTTTCTCTCATGCATGCTAATCCAGTGACCTTGGCAGTGTGCGGATCGCAGTGCAGAAACAGAGGAGGGGCAGCGAGAGGGGGGTCAGGCCAAATACTCATGACATGCTCCGATGCCCACCTAAAACCCGGCAAGGACACGCCCACCGATCCTGAAAGAAAAGCAGTCGGTGGCTTCCAGCGGAGGTGGCACTCACAAGTGCCTGCATATAACGCCATAACAGCCGCAACAATGGAGCATAATTACAGCACATCAACTCCGTCTGTTTCAGACGTTTTAATGGCTTCATCACTTGCACGCTCCAGGGAATGTACAGAAAAGTTCAGTCTTTGCAGATTTCGATCAGGAACATTTGATTTGAAGAAAATGGCAAGCAGCAAGAAGTAACGGCGGAGCTGTTAATTAAGATGGACAGAGAGGAATGTGAGGTTAAAGAGAGTCATTAGGTGTTTTTTGGCTCGCTGGTGTGCAGAGCAGATTTGTCCAAAACAAAAAGTGGTTTGCCTCATCACAATTAACAGCAGAGACTTTCATAGTTTCACAGTTACTGTGACACAAATAAAAAACCAACATGTTTTATGATGACCGAATTTTAGTTTTCATTGCGTAATGAAACCTGTAGGAGTTATATGGTCTGGCTGTAAATCACTCTGGACAACTTTTATGACGTAGAAACGAATGCTGTAAGTCACACGTCAATGTCCACATGGGTGTCAAAAAAGCACTTTCTTTTGTAGAATAAACACAGTGAGCTTTGAATATATCCTCAGACTTTCCCATCTCAATGAAGTGTAAATGCATTCAGGATGGATTGAAACTCCATTGCTTAAACCTCCAGAGGTTGAAAAGGTGTAAATGTGTCAGTCTGTCCAAGACAGTATGTAATTCCTTCCTCCTCACACAGTGTAACTATGTCAGTAAGCCAGTTTTCTCAACACGTCCATAGTCTGTTTCTTCCGTCCTTGTGGATACACTCTGTGTGTGTGTGTGTGTGTGTGTGTGTGTGTGTGTGTGTGTGTGTGTGTGTGTGTGTGTGTGTGTGTGTGTGTGTGTGTGTGTGTGTGTGTGTGTGTGTGTGTGTGTGTGTGTGTGTGTGTGTGTGTGTGTGTG
>JBBMOE010000001.1:20223954-20253427 GCA_037975065.1 Chaetodon trifasciatus
TAGATACCCCCCCCCCCCCCCCCCCCTTGACGTCAGAGTAAAAGAAAAACATGGGGCGTCTCAGACAGAAGATGACTTGGCAGGACTTAAGGTCCTGAACTGGGACTCCAGCTCCGAGTCTGTGTGAACACTTGTCATGTTGACAGAGTCCAGAGTGTGTGTGTGTGTGTGTGTGTGTGTGTGTGTGTGTGTGTGTGTGTGTGTGTGTGTGTGTGTGTGTGTGTGTGTGTGTGTGTGTGTGTGTGTGTGTGTGTGTGTGTGTGTGTGTGTGTGTGTGTCACCCAGTCCATTCCTACCGTCCAGCCGCTCTCAGAGATGCATAGTATTAACATTAATAAACGCTTTATTTTTATAGCCGTTCTCAAAACAGTTGCAGAGGGTTTTACGGCCAGTGTAACAGGACACTGAAGCCAAGAAGATACACTAAACACTAAACAATCAAATGATGGACATGAATTCAAATAAGCCTCCAATATTACAACAACTCCTAATGATGAAGCATGGGAAGATTTCCCAGACAGCGGAGGCTGGAGCTGCCTGTGCTGTTATTTTTAAATGGAACGAGTTATTACTGTGACCGTTCACTGACCACACGTTTTTCATGTTCCCATATTATGTACATTTAACGCTTTGTTGTTGACTATAATTACTCCGCATTAGTACCAAGTCCCTGCTGTTTCAATATACGTATACACGTTAGTTTAGTGTTGATGCAGACTTGAACAGATGTGAATCTGTCCTTGAAACCTGAGTGTTATCTCATTTTTCTAAGGCCCATAATATTGAATCCTACACTTGAAAGATGAAATGATTGGTCAAATACTCAAACAAAAGAAAATAATTAGCTATAAGTTTGATAATAAATTCAGTTAAGTTGAGTATCAAGCAAAAAGGCCAAATGTGAGATTTTGCCACGTACGCTTGCCATAATGCATCACGATGATGTCCTCTGTAAGGCCCTGCCTGCCTGTTAATACTAGCACCTTTAAAAGTCCCTGCTCACTGTTTCTAACAAAGGCTTTCTGTTAAAAAGGCCCAACCCTGAGATTACTCGAGTAATGTCACTTTTCCTCAGACTTGACGAAGTTCCTCCAGTGCCAAAGAAGACATTATACAGCTGTTAGACAACTGTTTTCAGAGGCTGCAAATTGACCTGTATACTTACTGTAGTGCTGCCTGACATATATATGTATATATAAAATTTTCAGAAACAGCTGGTCACTGTAGTTTTCAGCAAATGTCACTTACACGATAGTAAAGATTGCATTTCCGGGTCTGTCTTGAGCAGAGGATTGATGCACATTTATTGCAGCAAGATGGTGTGTGTGTGTGTGTGTGTGTGTGTGTGTGTGTGTGTGTGTGTGTGTGTGTTGTTGTTGTTGACTCAGAGCAAACTACAGTAGCTGTGTCCATAGCTTTTGACATACAGTATCCTAAAGCCTCGGCTTGCCCACCAGACAGACCTACTGTATGTTCAAAGTGACCAAACTCCCTAGAAGTCAGTTATTGACGTGAAGAAGTGGAGAGAGTGAGCTCAAGGTCGCTGAGCTCACTTTAGCTCACTCTCTACTGTAAGTAGAATTTAATTGGTCTGTGCCTGAGGGACATTTGCTGTTTGTGTCTCGTCTCCAGAACACGTCAACATTCACAATGGAAAGAGATGAAGTGGGTGAGGTCGTGATGGAAGATGGGCGCAGTCGCTGCCCCTTTAATCCAGAGTACAAATCCACTGCCATCATTGTTGGTATGTAGAAATACACAGATTTCATTTTCTTTTCTCTTTGTGTTCACTTTAAACTTTTGCCGTGCAGCGACCAAGCTATTATTATGAGTGGCTTCTTTCTGGGAAGAGACTTTGAAAACAGGCTCAGCTGTTCTCCAGAGCTACTTTGATCTTAACTACCACTTTGATTCAGTAATGAGTCATGATGTGCCTGCTGATGTTGTTTGTCTGCATCAGTTCTTCTGATAAATCGCCGGACACCAGCAGACACTGTTTGTGTTCAACTTCTTCAACGAGCAATTAGTGAATAATTGAGCTGGATATGAGTGGAAGACATGATGTGTCTAATCCCTCACTCATAATGCTCACTGAACTACTACT
This sequence comes from Chaetodon trifasciatus, assembly GCA_037975065.1. NCBI lineage: Eukaryota > Metazoa > Chordata > Actinopteri > Chaetodontiformes > Chaetodontidae > Chaetodon > Chaetodon trifasciatus. The sequence continues at coordinate 20,226,059 of JBBMOE010000001.1, forward strand.
GACTTCATCTATTGTAGTTAAGGAAGCTCCCAGTACATCATTTCTTAGTAGATTATTATGTTAAATTAATGCTAAATCAAGTTCTTCATTTAAAATCGTGCAATCTTTGTCTTTTCCTCTGTGTTCATCCAGATGGTGAGTTGTACACTGGGACTGTCAGCAACTTCCAAGGGAATGAACCAGTCATTTACAAGAGCTTGGGTCAGGGAACTGCTCTGAAGACTGAAAACTCTTTAAAATGGCTGCAAGGTAAACTCCATTTACCGCATCAGATTGGCAGACTGTGTTTTTTTCCCCTCCATACATGTCCCATTATGTACCCAGCAGAGCAGATAAGCTCCAAAAAGTGGCGATCATTAGCGAGGCATGGCCGCCAATGCATGCAGACGGAGAGCGAGGACGAGCTCTCTCAGATTGCGGCAGCCCGGTCCTATCAGTCGCCGCACCTGCACTTCAAAACAGACCTCTGTTGTGTGATCTGTGACTTCTTTCCAAATTTACGATGGAACAAAAGTGATGAAACGGCTGAAAAACTGGTTCCATCGCGTGGATGATAAAGGTGTAACGTGCCTCTCTAACCACGTTTCCTTTTGTGTTCTTCTATTTTTAACAGATCCCGTCTTTGTCGGGTCGGCTTTCATTGAGGAGAGTCAGCCAATAGGCAACCCTGTGGGAGACGATGACAAGATTTACTTCTTCTTTAGCGAGGCAGGAAAAGAGTTTGACTTCTTTGACAACACCATTGTGTCGAGGATTGCTCGCGTGTGCAAGGTAAGACACCTTGGGTTGGGGTGACGTCATCACGCAAAGACGCCGTGCTAAAATAAGAGGCACAGCGGCTTCTCCGGCTTCCTTTTTATAATCCTTAATAATCTTGATGCAGTGACCTCAAAACAAGGCGGCACGCTCCCATGTCAAAGCGCGTTCAGTCATGTTGAAGCGTACGTCATGGCTGTGCAGACGCAGTGGAAATGTGTCACTGGTGCGTTAAAGCTTCTTCTGTTTGACTGTGCAAACATGTTTTCAACAGATTTGGTTTCCCCGTGCCTGAATCATCCTCTCCTCCTTACCACGCCGCCCTCCCTCCCTTTTCTCTGCAATGTCATCTCCCCCTCTCCTTCCATCTCCCTCACAATGTCAGCTGCACTCGTCCATCCCTCCAGCTCTTTGCCTTTCTCCGCCAGCGCTTTGAGCTTTGCAGGCATTATTAGTATTCAAGGGTGCTTCGCAGCAATATGAAATGCTTTTTCCACTCTACTGTATGGCCTGTTTTTGTTGCAGGCAAAGCATGCAGCAACTGCAGAATTCACTGGCGTCATTTAAAGCGTTGACGTCACCCCCCTCCTCCCTCCGCCAGAGTTTAGTTTGGCCGATCACCCTGAATAATCAACAACAGACTTTATCCCTTTTCACCTGTCATCAGATCAATTAAACGGCCATGAAGCTGCCTGATAAACATGCACTCAGCATCCCTCCCTGACTGATGCCTCTTGTTCATGGAGGCAGTAATGTGAGTAATCGTGGGGACAGCATGTAATCTTAAGTGACAGCTTAATGACTTAGTCCTGCTAGGCTTTGGCACTCGGTTCTGCGACACCTCTCGAAGCCGGCGGAGCACCTCCTGGGTTCTATATATGGAAATCATTGACAGAAAGGCTCCCAGACTGTGGCAACTTGCTGCAGATGAACTGTGCAATAGAGACAGAAGAATGGCTTTCTCTGCTCTGTAAAGCGCCTTTATTTCTCTGGAATGCAGCAGCCCTCTTTTTCCACACTGATGTCTTTTCAGATGCTGCTCTGTGGTACTACAGTAGTGGTGCAGGTGGTTTATTCTCCAGTGCACTGGAGAAATCACTGTATTGAGATGATGCATAGGAATTCCACCTATTGTTCAGTTTCTACTGAAAGCAGTGCTTTAGATCTAACTTATGGTCAGACCTCAGATAGATGAATTCACCTGCTTCTCCAAGCTGTCTAGCTCTGGATCGTGTTAAGTAGGACAATTTTTCAGTGAATCCTTTCCAAGAAGACTTTTTTCAAATTTCATAAACATGGCTGACCAAGCAACCGTGTCAAACTGCTCAGCGTCCTTCACTCCAGTGGAAAACATTTGCATTCTGCAGAAATTCATCATTTACAGGGCAGTTTTACGAATATTCAATACAAAAAATAGTGTGTTGTGACTAATCAGAAAAATCAAGTTCTGACTTGGTAGAATTTACACGAACGCCCCGTCGAGTCAGAAAAACAACAAAAGTCGCTGACTTTGACATCATACATGCAGAAACATGATGAAAGTAAATGTTCAGTTGATGGTAAGAACCTTTCTCTTAATTGAATATTAATTAAACATATCTTCTTTGTATCGTCCATGTCGTTTCCACATTACGACTTATAAGCTCATGAAAGCACAGAAGTCAGCTGAGCAACCATCCAGGGAGCCGGTTCAGAGTTAGCCTGGACGGGTTTGAGTGGCTAACTTTTTCAGAGTCACTTTATTTTTCAGGATCATTACAAGTTTGCTGAATTATCTTAACACTTAACTAACACTCAATCACTTCATCTGAAGAAAACACTCAAATCTGATCATTCTCATCAAGTTCTGGAGTTCTATCTGACATCAGACATCGTCAGACATGCTCATCGTGCGTGTGTGTTTAGGTGTAAGTGAGTTATGACTCAGAGAAGGAGTGCATGATTTCTGCCTTTATTGCCTCATTAGCTGTGTCACTGCTGCTTCTGCTGACTGTGTTTTTGAGGGGGCCAAGCCACAATTAGTAACTTCCTGTTGTTTCCAGCACACCCACATACACCTGTCTCTTAATGTCTTTACCTCACGTGAGTTCCTCCCTCCCCCAGCAACTCCCACACCCCCCCTACACACACACACACACAGATGGAAAACCTCTGCAGTTCTCAGATTAAGACCAGTCTAACACTACAGACCAGTCTAGCATATCTTTGGGAAACCAGCCCCTGAGTTGCTGCAGGCTGTCATCCTTAACTATTACCGTATTCACCTTTTGTTTCTCAGAGTAGTGCCTCACATCTGAGCACATGCCCTGTGTGCTCCGTCAGTGAGCAGAAAGTGCTGAACTCAGATCAGTTAGGTAACAGCGAGGTATGAGGGCCGCTCCCCGTTAGCAGGCTCACTAACTATAACACCCTTTTTTTGCGGAGTGACAGAAAGCATGCACTCTCTCTGCCTCTCTGCGCCAGGCCAAGGCCAGATATGTTTAAATGTGGTCTGTTTTAATATCTCAAACATGCTGCGTGTTGGCAGATGTGTTTGCTGTCTTATAAAGAGGACATGTTTCTTGTAAGGAAAGATAAATCAAAGCCTCTCCAGCTTTTTCACAGTGTTCCTAACTACTGTTTTACTTGGGTTTGCCAAGTAATTCTGCTTCCGAGTTGCTTTTCCTCCCCCCTCTCTCCTATCGGTACCCCTCCCTTCTTCCACTCCCTCTTTCAGTTGTTTATTCAGGTGTGCACACTGAAGGACGGAGGGAAGCAGGCACATTCTGAAGATTGTGTGGCACCATTTTCCGTGCTCCTCATCCATCTGCAATCTGAAATGCGAAGTTCAGATCAAGTGTGAGAGCGACGCAAAACAGCACATATGAGCGAGCGTGTTTTTGGAGGGCGGCTGTCAGGGGTGGTGGGAGTGGTCGACGCCATTGAAAGTACAAGCTGCGCGGTGGAGCACAGTAACAACGGCGGTGGACAGCTGAGAGAGCAGCAATGTGGTCTCCTCATTATGTGGACAGGCTACTACCACAGCCTAGTAATTGGCTCCCAGGGCCTGCATCAGTCCCACGAGCTTTCACCTCACCGTTCAGCAGCATGATTGTTTGTGTGCAGCACAAACAGGGAGGAGGAATCGGAGGTAGTTACAGTTTTGCATTTTATTATCTCCTCAAGGCTGATTCACTCCTTGTGCTGTTATGTTGGAGTTGCTCGGGGTTTTGGAGGCCCTGCTGACGGGATAGTTTGGATCCGAGGCAAGAAAACTGTCTTGAGATTGGGCGAGACCACTTGTTTTGCTGTTCTTCCTCCTCCTCCTTCTCCTCCTCCTCCCGCTCATCCTGTGTTTTCCAGCTTGCTCGCTGTATTCGGGAGGAGTTTTCTTTTGGTTTGTGTTTACAAGCTCTTTGATAATTGCTGGCCCCAGCAAAGTCGTCTGATAACTGTTTATGTGAATATGCTGTGACAGCTTAAAAGGAGAGTGAGTGTCTCCGCTGGATCTTGGAGGAGATGTGAGGCGGGAAACGCTGATGTTGATTTCAAAGCTGTAATTAATAAGTAACCATTGTTTGTTTTCCATTTCACCATCTCATCTCCTTCAAACAACGACTGATATTTGGCGCTAAGGCATCTTTTATGAGCTTTTTTTTTTATTGTCTGCCACATTTTAGTGTCAAAATATCATTTGCAATTCAGCATGAATGCACTTGTGCTGCACAAGAAAGGATTTAAGTGGCTGGAGTTGGATCAGAACATTAAAATCCTGTTTGGTTGTGACTGTTTGTCCAGTTTATTTCAATGAAGCAGACGTCATGACTGTCACAATAACAACTCTGATTCCCTTATTTGACCTCAGTAGCACCCTCTACAGTAAAGTCGAGGAACTGCAGATTTGATAAAACACAAGGACTCTCTGCAGGTCTCTTCTGACACTTGTAAAAAGTCCCCCTCCTCTCAGAGTGTGCTGTGCTTATTGTTACTTCTGTTGGATGTTTGAGCTCCACTCTGCAGAAAGTCTTTGCAGAGTTTGACACTACAAGACGCATACATACAGTATGAGCCTGATTTTTTGCAGCTACTTTGAAAGCCGGTCATGGTTCAGTCTGTAAGTCACATAAATGTGACGTGCACGCACACACACATGAGGACGGACTTTCCAGTGGAGTAGGAGACATGTTGTGCCAGGCATTTTCACTTTTTAAAATGAAGCATATTTGCATATTAATTGATTCTAATGTTATTAACAGAACCACAACAGACTCAAATGGTAGTCAGTAGAGTGTTTTTAAATGTCTGATGGGGATCTTTGAGCTAATATAAATAGCTCAGGTCTGAATTGGTTGCAGTCTGATTAGCTTGTGGTTAACTTTCCGTTGCAGCTTGTCTAAAATGGAAAACCTAACCATAACCACAGCAATAAGCGGTCCGGTCTTACTTGTGGGATGTGGTCTTGAATTAATTTTTTTCCTTGTTTTGTTAGATTTTTCAACACCATTTGTTCATCTCCAATGAAAAGAAAACATTTCTCCAAGTGTTGCCTTTGTGCATTTTATTTTATTTTTATTTTCTGGGTCATTGTGCTGCCGTGGTGTCGGCCAGATGCTGTCTCCACTCCACTGCTGTTTTCTGGGACTCCTGCTCTGTTGTCCAGGGCTGACTCTGATATTACTGCTCTTATTTCTGCATCATCAGCGGTCATGTGCCTCAGCCTAAACAAGCAGACATATGTTCAGCAGGAGCACTTGGCATGGACAGATTTGTTGTTCTTGTCTGCTCTTATGACGTTTATCTGCAATAGCCATGTGTTGTGTCACCCTGTTTTGGACATGTTCTGTTCTTTTTGAGGGATAACTAATACCTAAATGAGACATGAAGTCTTCTGTAACATACTCTGACATACCTGAACTGCGTGCAGGGGGATAAAGGAGGCGAGCGGGTGCTGCAGAAGAAATGGACCACATTCCTGAAGGCCCAGCTCCTGTGTTCCCTCCCTGATGACGGCTTCCCCTTTAACATCATCCAAGACATGTTTGTCCTGAAGCCAATGGGAGACAGCTGGGAGAGCACCATCTTCTATGGCGTCTTCACCTCCCAGTGGTAAGAGATGAATGGAGGGGTTTGTCCAGTCACACACAGGCACTTTAATGAATCAAATTTATGTTCCAGTTTATGTTTATGCACGGTCACACACACTTAAATTTGCACAGCTCACATACACCATCTTCAGCCAGTATTTATTTAACATCTCCACTCAAACCTGGCAAGTTGCCTTTTTCCTCTTTCCTCTGAATTTGGAGCAGCTGTAATGAGCTTAAACACTAACACAAGCTCATGCAACCCCAATGCCTAATTAATGTATCAACCAAATAAAGGTTTTAATATGGAAATTGTTCAAGCGCCCACTCTACAACTGTTCTCCAGTGAGAAGTTGCTGCTCCAGTTTCTTGAATAAAATGACGAAAACAGCAGAAAGGGTGGACTGGGAGGAAAATGGTAATGTGCTGTAAATGGGAGCTATTGTAAGACTAAGTCTTTAAATGGCTCCATTTTCACACGGCAAAAGAGGTATGGAGTCTTCAAACAGGGAGCAGATATGGACTTGTTATGTGTTTTGCAGGTATAAAGGAGCGTCGGGCAGCTCAGCAGTGTGCGCTTTCACCATGGCGCAGGTGGAAAGAGCCTTCAGTGGGCGCTACCGAGAGGTCAACAGGGAGACGCAGCAGTGGTACACTTATAACCACCCAGTGCCTGAACCACGGCCCGGGGCGGTGAGTGGAGCTATTCTGTGGCAAAACAATACAGTTCAGCTTCATCTGGTTCAGTCTCTGCATCTGCATCAAGTTCAACTTTTTAACATCCCAAATATCTATTTTTGTTATTATTTTTACACTTACAATGTATATTACATACCCAAACGTACTGTCTGGCTGAAGTTCTGCTTAACTCTTCGTGAGAGGAGCCAAACAGTTGCCTCAAAACTTAAAACTAGCAGATATTCACTTAAAAAGCAATCAAAAACTACTACATCAGCAAATCCAGGGGTTTCTTCTGTTATATGTATCCACTGCATTCAGTCTGTGTTTCCAGTGCTGCCTCACCCTAAGCTTTATGTGCTAAGCCAACGTCATCGCCCTCCATGCATCCTCATTGTAAGTTTTTATTTCCAGAACCACTCCAGTAAGCAGAGATTCATTTTTCATGTCTAATTTACTCCCACACAGTGCGTGACCAACCACGCCAGGCAAATGGGTATCCAGTCGTCCTTGCACATGCCTGATAAAGTGCTCAACTTTGTCAAGGACCATTTCCTGATGGACAGCGTGATCCGCAGTGCTCCGCTGCTGCTGAAACGCAGCGTGCGCTACACACAGATCGCCGTGCACAAGATCCAAGGCATGGAGAGGGCGTACGACGTGCTCTTCATTGGAACAGGTACGGCTCATTACACTGCAACAGCAACTTATTTGTGCATATTTTCATAGTTTTTAGGGGAAATACTTTCCTATATACTTTTGTGTGCTTGATTTGTTGCTTCTGTCCCTCCATAAACTGCCCCCTGGCTTCAGTATGCCACTTCCACTCGTCCTCTTTGTCTTCCAGATGACGGAAAGCTCCATAAGGCCATCAATGCCAACGATAAGATGCACATCATTGAGGAGATGATTCTATTTCCTGAGCCTCAGCCTGTGCAACACATCGAGCTGGATTCTCAGAGGGTAAATCACCGCTCTGTCATCTTTAATACACACCTGTAATGATCTTTGTCAAACTGGTTTGTGTCAGTTTATATTTCATGTTTACCCATTTCAGACTCACTCATTTTCAAGTCATAAAAATGTGGAAGAGCTAGATTTACCAGAGCACAAACTGGTTACAGACATTTTCTTTCTGCAGCGGCCATTCCATTGAGTTTTCCTGTAAGTTACTGCACCGTCTGGAGCAGAGTTTATGATCCTCTCTGGCATTTTACCCGGAGCTAAATTTCATTACCTTTCTCTCTTTATTACATAATGGCCTCTCCCAGGGCCAAAGCAGCCAAACAGCAATCTTATCTAAGATTATGTAATTCTAAGTCCAAGATACTTTTTGTGAATATACTCTGAGGTCCAAATAGGGATATGAAAGACAGACAGACTCCACATGATGTCTATCTAATATACTGGCAGATAAGACGGGCTAAATATAGACTGTGCTTTTGGGAACACAGGGATGTGCCTTTACGTCAGGATCAGCGTCACATTCATGGTGAAAATGCGTTTCTGGATAATAGTATTTCTGCACAGTGACCCGGACTGTGACCCGAAGTGTTGAAAACAGCTTAAGAAAAAATACAAATGGAGGTGATGCTGCTGGCAGACAGCAGCTGGCCAGAGTTCATCACACATCACATATGTATCACACATGGTTCGTCTTCTCCGCAGGGTCTGCTGTTTGTGTCGTCCAACTCCGGCCTTGTAGAGGTTCCTGTGGCCAACTGCTCCAACTACCTGAGCTGTGGAGAGTGTGTGTTGTCCAGAGACCCCTACTGCGCCTGGACTGGGCGGCTGTGTCGGGATGTCAGGATGGCTCCACCTGACAGGTGAGAGATCACATAGACTGGGCCAACAATTCCTCAACCTTTCCTGAACAGTCACTTTGAATTTGTTCATGTACCTACGCTCACTGCCATAGACATTGACTCAAAACGTAAATAGAAATAATAAAAATGACTTGACCTGAAAAAAAAAACATCAAAATTATTGTAAAAAAGATTCACATTACACAAAATTTACAAAATGACAGTAAATGCATGTGCACATACACACACTGGACCTCGTGTAAGAACATTTTCATATTCTTATCCTAAATTTCTTACCTGTTCATGAGGAGTTGGACATTCTTCAGATGTCCTCATTAGCATTTTTTTGTTTGTTTTGCTAAATGATAAAAAATGTCCTTAAGCTAAGCAGTACATGACTTCTACAAGAGATGACGTGACAGGCACAGAGACGTCAGACAAGAGAATATTATAGCCTTGGTGGAGGTGACGTTACACTGTGGATGAGGCAGCTGTCTGAGTTAGAAAACCTGCGTCTGTGCCAATAAATATCTAAAATCCTAAAACCCTCTCAGTAAATTGGTAAGCCAGGTTGATGATGATATGGTGAATAGAATTTTGATTTTGCCCATTTTCAGGTTAAATCCATGTTTTTTCCTCCCATGCAGAGAGGAGGAGAATCTGTACAACATGTCTGGACCACTCATGTATTTTGTTAGTACCTAAGAGAAAATTCTAAATGTGAGAAAATTGGTGAATACCACAAATTCTCTTAACGAGCTTGTGCATGCAACTTAAGTCTGTTTGTCCGAGTGCTTCTTGCATGAGGCCAAGTGTGCTCACACTGTGACATCGCGTTACCTCACCTTGTTTAACCATAATAGACTTTGATGAATGTGTTTTTTACTGTGTTAGATGTGAACACGCGCCCAAACAAACGTGAAATAAACATGCAGAAGCTCATAGTTATGTGCTTGAAGAAGTAGCTTTTAAAAGAGCATTGTTCTGTTCGTCAGACCGATGGGGCCGCCGTGTACTCACAGGTTTTAAATGACAGGCTTGAAGTGGGTGCAGACACAGTGCCTGTCATTAAGGCTGCTGACCCTCACCTTGTTGTTTTGTTTGGTGTGTTTGGTTTCAGTCACTGGCAGCAGGATGTGGAGGAGGCCGATACGTCAGCCATTTGTAACAGGACGTTTCCCAGCTCCAGATTGGCCAGACCAGCAGCTTCTCGTGAGTGTGTTCTCTCTGTGTGTGTAGCGCTCTTTGATTAAAGAATCGCCTCATGGAGACCTCAACAATGTGCGGTGCAGCTCTGTGTATGAGAAATACTGTTACTCATTTAAGTAAATTGTATTTTGATAATAATTTGTGATTACTGTAAAGTCACAATATAATATTGTTCTTGTTTTTTGTTTTTATGTATAGGTGGCTCCCATTGCCAGCTCATTACAATCCCAGCCAACACATTCAGGGTCCTGCCCTGTAAGCTGCGCTCCAACCTGGCACAGAGGAGGTGGCGCTACAGCGACAGCACCAGCCAGTTCCTCTATGCCACGCCTGAGGGAAACCTGGTGGTTGTGGCTCAGGCTGACAGGATCGAGACCTACGAGTGCTGGTCTGAAGAGGAGGGTTTCCGCCAGCTGTTGGCCAATTACTGCGTGAGGGCAGAGCCCCGCCAGGAAAGCACCACTCTGATTGGTCACTCACGCACACCACACATTGAGCGAGAGGAGACCATCATCCTGCCTGGGGAGTCCCGTTCTGAGCAGGTCCACACGAAGACCTACTGGAACGAACTGATCGTGGTGTGCGCCCTGCTGGCCTTCTCCCTCGTGGTGTTCTCCCTGTTCGTCATCTACAGGAACCGAGACCACATGAAGTCCATGCTGAAGCAGGGAGAGTGTCCCAACATGCAGCAGAAGAAGCCGAGGATAGTGGGGAAGCCTGCAGAGAGCTTACCCCTGAACGGTAACACCATTCCCGTTTCTACTTCCGATCACAAGGGCTACCAGACGTTAAATGACAACTACATCTGCAGCACACCCACCCACGAGTCCTCGCCAGACAACAGCAAGAGCTTCTCCGAGTCCTCCGACAGGCGGCCGCTTAATTTGAAGGAGAGCCACGTGGAATACTCCCCAACCTGCCCTCGGCCCAGAGTGAGGCTGGGCTCGGAGATCAAAGACTCTATCGTATGAGAGCACAGTATCCGCTAAAAAGATGCCACCCTGTATCCTAATGAGGATACAGGCGACTGAGCGAAGGAGAGGAGACCTCGACATCCTTCTACATCGCAGCACATCTTTTATTTTAGTCATCGTTGTTCTGTGATCAGTGCGGAGGTCATTTTGTTTAACCGTTTCCACTCCGAAGCCAGAGGTTGGTCCGGTTTGCTGGAAGAGGGAGCTGCAGTCACATGCTGTGGCACCTGCTAAGAAAAATTACTACACAGCCTTTGTTTGAGTCATTCTCATGGCCACTAACAGCCGCTAATGTGTGTGAGTGTAGGGCTAGGCAATATGAGGAAGAAAATAACAAAACAAACAGAAGATCTTCTTCCGATATCAGTATTTATCACAGAGTCTCTTTAGGTATGCAAGATCCAACATCAGATTGTCTTTCTGATCTCCATCACATGATATGATAATAAAAAAGACAATAAGTATTGATATGTTGCCCAGCCCTATTTGAGTATGTGTAACCTTGCACATTCTCTGCAGAAGATGGCCGCCACAGTCTATACTTCTGTTGTTATGCACATTAGAACCAAGCTACAGCAACATGGTGACCAAGAGTTCAGGTTCAGGAGAGTATAATACATGTATTGCATATTCATTATGATCCACGCATTATGGAAGCAAGTCAGAAGCACATTTGTTCCCTTTAGCTGAATAAATGTCGTGACTGTATAAAGATGTTGAAAGATGAGGCAGACCAGGAGAATAAGCCACACCTTGGTTAAAATTGAGCCCTCTGAACGAAGAACAGTTAAAAGAACTTTTAAGAAAGCTGATCAAAAAAAGGTGATTATTAATTCTGCTTTAGGGCCTAAAGACATGCATTTAGCTCCTGAATGTACGACGTTGTTCGAGGAAGGTCTTCATTCACACATCACTGCAACGTGGACAATTCAGGCAACCCGTTGCTCTGCATCTGTACGCACCTGAGACAGCCCTGTTCTTCAGCATTGACCTGCAGGTACCACGATGGGCTTATAAACTGACACAGACACCCTGGCAAATATGGAGAAGAGACCTGCCGTTGTTACATGTCAGTCAAAGCGGACATTTCAAACACAGACGACCACACCTCTACCATGTTCAGGGCGGCACCAAAATCATCACGTGCACTGTGCCAAAAAAACAAAACAAACTTGATTGTTGACTCTAAATGCAATAGTGCCATTCTGTTATGACCACTCCCATGCTTTGTGTTAGCATTGATCACTGTTGAAGAGCACATGGTGATGGAACCAGAGTTGGGTTTCACCAAAAGTAAAGCGGCACTAATGATAAACAAATGTGAAGTGCGACATTGGAAGTTTTTCTAAGACTGTTAGCTCATGATGAACCTTTCAGACCGCAATGGGCAAAATAATTGACTTTCATGTAAAATCTGAACTGGGGCCAAAGGATACGGCATGGAGATTGCTTCATGTGAAAACTTGTCTTGTGGTTGTTAGAAAAATATTCCTTCAGCTACCCTTAAAGGAGTTACAGTATATGCCTTCTTAATATACACTGAAACATACAGATACAGCTAGTTTAAGGCTATTGAGCGTGATGAGCGCTAACAATACAAATTTCTTTTAAGTGCTAATAAGCCCACTCAAAAGGAAAAAGTCACAGAACAACTAGTAACAGCTGTCACTGCAGTGGAGAGATAATACTTAGCAGCCTCTTGTCCAGACTGCAGCTGCACCATGTAGTGATGTAGTTGCGCAGAACACCATTTCAGCTCAGTGTATCCTCCCCACCAGGTCATATTTCTTACATACATGGCATTCACCACACTCAGTCAGATGTCAAAGCGACGTTAATGTGAAAGCACAAGTAATCAGGGTCTTGAATACTAACAGGTTTGCACATGTCAGTAAAATTGGAGCGAACTCTTAGAAATGCAACTACTGAGAGACAGAAGGTGTGGTTGCTACGGAAAATGATTCTTAGAAATCAGCTATTACAGGGACCAGCGCAGCCATCACGGACACTCTTGCACCCACATTGCTTAGACTTTTGAGACTTAACAAGCAGAATTTTCCAAAGATGTAGGAAGCTGATAGTGTTGTGTAAATCTGAATGGAAAACATTCACACGGCCATAGGGAAAATATGGCACCACATGTCTTAGCGTACATCACCAGTTCACTGTATTGATCAAGTAAGCCTACAGTATATATTCCAGTACCATACAGAATAAACATTTTGCTATTTCGAACACTGAGCAGATGTCAAAATGCTATGTAACTGCTCCAGGTTGACAAAGTAATTGCACAGCATACTGCGCAACAGTGGTCAGTGTTTCCTCTTTTCTTTCGTTTTTTGTTGTGTATATACAGTATCTGTGCTTAATATTGTGCGTTTTTAAGGGACCTTGTGCAAGATGTGTTGTAGAGATAGTCTTAAAACTAGAGAGTGAACACTGCTGATATTTTGTTTTCATAGCGCTTTACTGCCTACTTCAGCAAACATTTCAACTCTTGCACAGAATTCTGCACATTTCTCGTCGTGCTGTTTGTTCAGCACCTGGGCTGGTTTTTTATCAAGCATGTCAAAGCGGGAGAAGAGCCTTTTTGTTTTCATGCCATACTGAATTTAAGGGGTCGTTTGATATTGCAGGAGATAAAGAGTTGGATGAGAAGAATGATACCACTCATGTCTGCACGCTATATGAAACTACCACCGGCAGCTGTTAGCTTAGCGTAAAAACGAGAAACAGGCATAAACCTGCTGGATCTGACCAAAGGTAACAGACCTCATGCAGTAATACCCTGGAGGCTCGTTGTTGCCTTGAGGTTGTAAGGGAACCAACGGAGACAACAGGAAGTCACTGCTCCCAGCCCGCAAAACTGTAATGTGTTGTTTTTCCGTTTTGGTTTTTGTACATTTCTTTCAAAGATAGTAGTTTCATTTAGAGTGGTTTTGTTACCTTTAGACAGAAACAGACTAGCTGTTTGCTGTGTTTATGCTAAACTAAGCTAACAGGCTATTGGCTGTAGCTTCATATTTACATAGAGGCATGGGAGTGGTGTCTAACTTCTCATCCAACTCTTTGCAAGAAAACAAGTAAGTCTATTTCCCAGAGGGTCTACCTATTCCTTTTAATCTTGTTTCCTTGCATGCGAGCCAAGACTGACAAAATAAATCTAACCAACAGATGCATAAGACGAATAAATCCGATTGTAAAAGCCTTGTTTGTCCCCAGAGCTAAGGCAGATTTTCTCACCGATAAAACGCCTCTCTGGTGGCTGAATACCCTGCTTTGAGATGCTTGGTGGATAACCTCACAACATATTTTCAAAATGCCTTTTAGATATCAAGCTGTTCTGCCTTTAGCCATGTGCCACATTGTACTCCACCCAGCAGTGACCTCACCAACAGAGATGTGGTGAATGGCGTGATTGTAGCCCTCCGTGGGCACACTGAACTCCACAACACGGGTCAACAGTAGATTTACAGATTCACCTCCACCATTAACTCTACCTGCAAACAAAAAGACTGGGAGCTGCTCAAAATCTTGTACCATTCTGCAGTCTTGGCTTGTGTCAAAAGTGATACTGTGCGCACTGGCAACATCTGTCTGAACAGGTCAATATTTAAGAAGAATAATACTTAATCTCATATAGAACAGCTGAAGTTACAATGCCACTTGACCTTAATAGTGTCATAAATGCCTATTTATTAACGACGTGCTTTTCGTTAAAAAGCAAATACTACCATGGTGATTGATGCTTCATTTTGAGTGGCTCCTCAGTAATGCAACATACTGCACTGGACATGAATGTAGACAACTATATCACATTTTGTAGAACAACTACAGCAGTCTATTTTCCTACAACAGCTTAAGTAGGCAATCCATCGCGGCATCCTTTCAGGGTTTTGTTTGAATGGTCATCCTATGAAGAAACAGCACAATAGAAGCAGTTCATCATTTGTGCTGCACGGTGTAGTACTGCAGTAAGATGCAAGCACAGCTTCAAATCCTCCATAACGGCCCAACCACGAGACACAGCAGCAGCTTTGCCACAGCATACTCAACACCATAAACTTAGTTGACTGAATAACTATTAGACAAATGTGGTCTTGCCTGCATGATTTCTTTTTTTATTTGTTGTGTAAAAATAACATTGTGAACTGTATTTTTTGTATCATTGAGATTGTGACTGTTGTTTTTATTATATTGTACATAAAAGCACTTTATTTTAATTTTTTAAGATAAATGAATAAAATACATGTTTTGACATATGGATGTGGGAGTCATTTAATGCACTGAATGGCTGTTTAGTCCTGGATATTTGCATAGAGGGTATGTTTAAGAGAGGAAGAAGGCGAAAATGGCTCACTTCAATACCACATTTGCATATAATTTTAGATGTGAAAGCTGGCATATAAACAATTGGGCAAAATCTAATTTGCATCAATCTTTGGAGGAGAACCTGTTTTTTAAAACAAACATCAGATCAGTGTGTTCTTTATATAACATTTTAAAATATATATGTTCAGGAAAAAGATCAGATTCCTCGCCACAAAGGCCTTCAAGACAACCTCTGTCTTCTTGTTGTCATCCAACTGAAAGAGCGCAATAATTATACGCATTGAGCAGTTAATTCAATCAATTAATTAATCACAGTAGTAAAAATCCAATTCATGTAGTAATTAAGTACATTTACATTTAAATGATGGTATAAAAGTTTCTAAAAGAAAAAAATCATTGAATTAGGCAACTAATTGCATTTCACTGAAGTGTTCATAGCGGCAGATCGGCGTCTTCGTTCATGTTTTGCCATCACTGGCTCATCCTGAAGCTGTTGGGCGACCAGCTGACTCGTAATGTTTGACCCTGTTCGTGCAGAGTGATCATTGCAATTTGTCAATACTGCTCGTGCCAACACTGTGTGCTGCCTATGGCCTATAATTTATGCATTCATGTATGTATGTATTAGTCGGGGATTGAAGTGTGTGTGAATGAAATGCAAAAAATCTGATGAGAGGGCCTCTTCCTCTTCCTCCTCTTCCTCTTACTCTTCCTCTTCCTCCTCTTCCTTCCTCTTCCTCACAACCCTGAACACACACAGCTACAGTCTATTCATTTTGCTGCACGCTGGTCGAGGATACACACAGTTTCAGAGGGCAGCCCTGTCATAAACGTCAGCTTTGTGAATCAATACAAACAGTTATTTTTGGACACTGTGTAGCTGCCACCCAGTGCTGAATGGCGTTTACTCAGCAGGGACACAGAGATGATGACACAGGGACTGTGTGTGTCACTGCTGCTCTGTTTGATGATGGTACAACACAGGTCAAGACTGGCTTTGGTTTTCTTTCCCTCTTGGCTCTCTGCTGTGGACTTTGAATGTTACACAAACACATCATCAAGTACAAAATGACTCTTTGCTGTGGATCACTCCAAACTCTCCACCAGCACCGTCCTCTTTTCAAACCAGACCTCATCTCATTCTTGAGTCAAATCACCATCATAATTGACTGAATATCAAGGTCCTGGCTGTAAAAGAAGTAGCTGTCTACAAATCTACAGTCTATTTTTTCACAGCCTGGGAGCACAAGGCGTTCATCAGTACATATTTAAACGCATTCTTTCTGGATAATTTAAACACATTCAGTTATTTAGTTTTCCACCTCTATTCATGACCACAGCTGCTGCAAACATTAGGCAACTCTTCACATCCTCCGACACTTGTTTACTGCATATGACTGACCATCACTTGCACAAGACACCTGCAAACATCCAGCCTGCTTGATGGCTCACAAGTTACTGCATTATATTAAGGCCACGTTACAGATGGTCTCTCTGACAGAGTGAAAAATCATCTGTCATTGTCGTCTGTTGACAGATGTTATCTGACCATTCGGGCAATCGTAAAGTGCTTAAAAGAAACCAGAGTGAGGGCCGTTTTTGAATGCAAATTTTGACCATCTGGCCCCATAAACAAATACCAGAAGCTCAGTGGAGCATATTTTATTCTCCATTCCTAAGAACCAAAACCAGCTTTATTACTCATCATTCACAGATATTGACATAAGCAGCAAAATACGACACATTGGGTTCTCATGCTGTTTTCCAGGGCAGCAACCTGTGAGTATTCCCAGTCTTTTAAAGTTGTGTCTAGGTGTTACATTTAAGAGCTTCAGTTTTTACAACTGTCACACATATGAGGGATTTAAGAAAAACACTGAAGTCCTTAACTGAGAGAAAATGACTACGATCTAACAGCAAATGTTTGGGATTCTAACACTGTACATATGACGTGGTGTACCACCAGGGTCTATGTTAGGACCCGCTTTATCAAATGAAACTATAAAACAAAACATTAGACCCAAACAATATTCCAATGACATTTTGTCACATGAATAAAATTGCCCGACAGTAATTTTAATATGCAATGCAATATAGCTAAGACTCTGTCTGTGCCTGCCATGTGGAACACTAAGTCCTGATTATTGAAGTCATTTCCTGAATGTAAGTTAAAAAGAGTTTTCTCTGTTTTCTCCGTGCTTTATGAAGAAGCAGTTCACGGCTTGTTGAGGAGCAGTGAATTAACAGCAGCTGTCAGACAGTGTGCATAGTCACAGAGAAGTCTTGCGTGCATTAAACCAGACTGAGAATCTTGAGATGCAGCTCAGTAGAAAACACCATGTGGCAACTGTCAACCTAAAGTGTTGTTTTTAAGATTTGTAGGTAAGCTGGTGTTTGCTAGCTGGTATTTGTTAGGTCTAGTTTACAAGGGCAGTGTTTATGCATTACTTTAGCTTACAGTTGCTTACAAGAAAGAGCCTGAGGGCACAACAGTGCATATTTTTCATTCTGCCTGCCAGTGGCACGTGAGCAAAGGTGTTCAGGTGGTGTAAAACTCTCTCTTCAATACACAGCCTGCGTGTGGAAAGGGGAGTTCAATAATCTATATATGGTGCCTTATTTGGATAGAGCAGATGAACAATTAATTCAGTATTTAGTTCACAATATATCTGAGATGTTTTTCCAGAGGCTGGTGTCACTTTGGATTTGTTGGCAGGAACAACAAAACAGAAAGTAGACACAACAGTATGTGTTTATACACAGCTCCTGTGTGATTGGGCTGTTTACGACAAGTGGTGCTGATCACGTCAGATACAAGTGGACAAACACAAAAGTGAAAGCAAATAAGCCTATAAAATACCACTGTGGGGGCTCTGCTGTATAAAGATATGTCAAATGCCCCAACTTACATGCAGACATCCATTGAGATTTAAATGTTCTCTGCTCGGTGGCAGATATCACCTTTCACATCCACAGAGCGCCTGCATCAGGATTTGTAATTCCAACTTATTTGACCATTAACGCTAATGTTCATGTTCACAGACATAGTGAAATTGACCCCAGAGTCAGCATTCAATCGAGGCCTCAGACCCAAAACCATCCTCACTATGGACAAAATATTCTGCAAGAGAGTCTGCTCAGACAGCACTGTGAATAAATCTCACCTTATTGATGTCCTAACACTCCTGCTGAGACAGAGATCTGCTGCCAGCAGGAATAATAGGCCTCTTCCCTCACAAACTGCCCATGTGTGTGAACGCTCTGATGGTCACATGGGCAGAGCTGACTGTGACTGCGCACAGAGGACTCTCATCCGGCGTCTTTCCTCAGAGTGACTCAGGGTTAATGAGAACAAAAAGAAACCTGTCCATTCCCACCTTTGTTCTCTCATGTTCAGCCCTTGTCTGTCTGTCGTTTTCTCTCTCTCAATCCCACTAAATCTCAACATCTTCTCTCTCTTTTGATGCTCTGCGACAGATCCAATTTACTTTCACCGCCAGCCGCTCATCTGCTGTCACCGACCATTTGATGAAGAGCAAAGACGGTAATTTGCTATTCATTATTAACAAATCACTGCACTGTGAAAAGTGCCTTTTGTTTGCCACAGCCTTGAAAACAATTACAGTCAGCTAGCGTTTCAGTGTGATTGCATTGCATATTTCATGGCAACGCTTCGTTGATGGTGAAATTGAAAAGCAGATTTACTTTTCACAGTCAATGAAAGGAACTGGAAGATCTTTTAAATCAGCCCATACCAGCTTCCCAGGTCACACACCATCTCATCTCTCTTCAAACTGGGTTTTCACATTACAGTTAATATTATTACATGGGTGATGACTTTAACTCATCTGGTAATAACCCAGAACATCTCCTAATTAAAGACACTGAGTAGTGTCACGTTGTAGGCCAGTTATAGATAGATAGTCTTGCACTGTCTTGTGTCTCAAGCACAAGCTTAGAAACATGCTTATTCACTTGTTCTTGATTGACACCACTCTTGTCCCCAATACGATAAATATGACGCTACAGCCAGCAGGCGATTAGCTTAGCATTAAGATTGGAAATGGGGAAACAGCTAGCCTGGCTCTTTCCACAGGTAAGAAAATTCACCTACTAGCAACTCTGAAGCTCACTGATTAACATGCTATATCAAACTAAGTGCAAACAAAGTTTAAGATGCCAACTTTATGACTATTTCTTGACCAGGAACAGTAACTTCCTGTAGTCTCCAGGCATTCAGCAGAGGCCAAGAAATAAGATGGCACTTTTCCAAAAAGACTACTTCTTTAAAATGCTTTTGATTCTGATAAGGACAGCTTCATTTATAACTCTTGAAAATATAATGACAAACAGACCTCAAACTAACGAAAAAGCTCAAAAATATATCAATCATATAACTGTAACACCAAAAATGTCAGCCTCCATGTCACCATCCTTGTTATTGAGGGACACCAAATATTTTCATCTTTCATTAAGGTCCCACCAAGCCAATCAGAGGTCAATCATATATTTCAAGAGACTGATGATCAGTGACACTTTTCATGAAGATGAATGTACCATATTGTATGTGTCAGCATGTCTAGGTTTTCCTGCATGCATGTGCACTTACACTCTCTCATACATGCAGATATTTTTTGCATTTACTTTCCAGGAGCTCAGCAGACTCTCTAGTTCAGAAAATCTGTGGAAAAACGAGCTTCAGTTTCTGGATCGCCATCTTTAGAAGCAGTCATGTGTGCATGCGTTAAGAGATGCAAGATCGTTAAAAAATGAGCAGAGCAGGAAGAGTACTTTTACTCCATTTCTCCACATACACACAGCACTGATGGAAGCAATACACCTTAGAGATGCTTTCCTATTGTTACATTAAACTAGTGTCAATGTGGAATTTCATAGTCCTGTGATATTCAAATTACAATTCTATGATTGAATATTTCCAGACAAATCTAAATTAATTTGTGTTGGGTGAAGCTTGTCATAATGCAGGAGCATGAGACATACCTGAGGACATGTACCCCCTGCCTCATCATTATCCATATCATTATGACTATGAAGAGATAAGGCATTGTGTACACACTGTAGCACATGATTTATAACATCCATCATTCACTGTGCAGTCATTATGTAAGTGGCTGCAGCAGTGTCACTGTTTAAAAGATGCATTATTTTCAGAAAACGAGCTCTATTAAAATGTTGTGCTGCCTTCACCCTCAGCATAATGAAACAGGAGGAGCACCTGCCTGTGGTTATATTTATCAGCTACATGATGAACACCATAATCACATGTTTCTTCAAGGGACAATCTTGTATACACTTCTTATCAATTAAAATCATGTTGCATGTAGCTGGCAAGCTGGTAGGTCTGGCTTCATAAAATGGGATGATGAAATGTGACAAATGTCCCAAAGCCAGGACAATAGTGATATTGCATGTGCCTTGGCTAACTGAGCCACTCGGATTTATTACAGCAGCAGTGTGGAGGAGGTGTAATTTTGGGGAAATGAGAGGACACTCTCAGAAAATATTTGTTCAGCCCAGGTGACAAAAGGTATGTTTTAAACACTGTTTTCTAACAGTGGCCATCCACAGAGCCACCATAGAGTTACACTGTTGGCTACTGACCTTGTAGTTAGTGGGTAGCATGTCTGGACCAGATCTTTTGTGCTCCAAAGTGATGGATCTTGGAGAAGAAATGAGATGATAAAGCCCCACGTCAAGTCAGATCTTCAGCCCTTCTGAGCTCTGAGCCTGTGGGACATTAACCTGTGGATCTGTACTCCGCCATCATAAAAATGTCCTGTTGTTAAGCCTTTCTAAGTGCAGTGTAGGAATGGGACTAAGCCAAATCACTAACCATTCTGCACGTCCCATTGTATTTTACCTATATATCTATATTTTACCATTACCTACACACAGTATAGCAGTATAGTAACAGTATAGTAACTTCATTTAGATTAAAGTTATCTTTGCTGTGTGTAATTTGAGGCCCGTATTTAATAAATGTAAAGCCAGGTAGCTACAGCACATTGTCCATCCTCTCCCCAGTTTGCACTCTGACACGAGACTATTCAACATTGTAAATAGGAGAGCAACAGTTCTGCTACAACAATGCATTTCACCCAGTGCTCCCCTATCTCAACAAATTCAGCAGAGAAGGCATAAAGGGATGAGGCTTCGTGCATGAATGTAATTAAATGAGCTGACTCTCGTCTTTTCTTTGCATTCTGCGTCTCATTACCACTGAGCTCGTCTCTTAGTCTGTTTTAAAAGAACTTGCCAAAACCCACAGTCAGTCTGTTGGGCCTTATGCTGCAATTTAAGTGAGATCTACCCAAAGCTGTAAGCAGAGTATCATGGATGATAGCGGATAAGGTCTGAATTTTCTTGAATTTAACAACTTGCTGATTCTGCGTTTGTTCCTCATCACTATTCAGCTCCTCAGCTACTTGCCCTGCTATCTGAGATGGAAAAAGCTAAACCGGCGACTTAATTATACGCCCTGTAATTTGAGAACTGAGGACACAAACTCACTGGATTTCAGTAAGTAGACACACAGCTTATTGACTATAAATAGGCTGAGCTGTAGCTTACTAGCTCTTTGAACACTATAAAATATCAGCAATATGCACTTATGTTGGAGAACGGCAAATGTTCTTCAATGTAAGTCAAATGTTCTGCAATAGCAGTGCTTGAGCAGGTTGTGTGTGTGTGTGTGTGTGTGTGTGTGTGTGTGTGTGTGTGTGTGTGTGTGTGTGTGTGTGTGTGTGTGTATTACTACATTGTGGGGACTTAAATCCGTTTACACAGTCACATTGCAGTGACTCGCCTTCCTTATGGGGACGAAACACAAGTCCCCATAATGTAAATCATTCAGTTTTAGGGTGAAGACTTAGGTGAAGGTTAGGGTTAGGCAAGTGGTGGTTATGCTTATGGTTAGATGAAGTCTGCAGGAAATGGATGTAAGTCTATGTAATGTCCCCATAAGAGATGAAATGCAAGTGTGTGTTTGCTTCATTTCAGTGGTCTGTGTGATTCTCGAATTGACCCACAACCCCCATGTGTTCTTGTAACTGGCTTAAGCAAAGGGAGCACATAATGTACACCACAACCAAACCAGCCAAACACAATATTAATGTTTGAGCATCCTGACAGTCCGACGTTCAGCAGTCAGATTGAGAAAATATCTGAGTGCATGCTTCCACCTAGTGGTCACAATTCCTCTACTGCAGCATCACAATGGGTGCTGACACACTTTGTTTAATTACAGTAAATTTTGGCAGGGCCCGGTATTACACAACACAGTGACAAGACAGATGTATCTTTCCTTAAGCACAGTTAATGTGGGCACAATATCTTGTGTTATTTATGGAAAATAGAGCTTTCAAAAAGAGCTGTTCTGTGAATTACCAGTATCAACATGAAACCATGTCGGGAACACTGTTGAATGTGACTATCATGTCGATGTCACCGTGTCCACTTGTATGCCACTTCTGAAATGCTCTTTGTATGTGGAGGCTTTCCTTTCAGCAGACCACTGCTGCAGACTAAACTTTAATTGGTTAACATGGTCATGTGACTCGTTTCCATCTTCAATCTTCTTGTGTATTGCAGGCGCTCAGCATGGATTTGTGTCCATTGTGCTGTGCCCATAATACTGTATTTTTCTAGGACACACACATTGCAGATCCTGATGCACTACTGATGGAAGGTGGCCATGAGCTGTGAGCACACTCTACTGTACCTGCTTCACACAGACAAACACTGTTTATCCTGTGAAGTCATTGTGTTGATAACATCCTGTTGCAGACATGCTGAGAAAGTACAGTGGCAATCTCCAGTAAATGACTGTGAACATTTACTCTTTGGTCAGGTTGATCAATTTGCATGTTGGAATTGCTTTAGATAGAAAAAAAAGACAAGTTTTTGGCTGTCTGTCTCATCAGATCGAGTACATCTGCACGTGATCAGACACCGACATTTTATCAAGGAAAAGTTTGATTATTCAGTAACACTACAAAGAATGTCATATCCAGTCTGCCTGTCCATTTGTGGACTCAGCTGTTTATTCATGTGCCAGGTTTGTTTGTCAGAAATATTTACATTGAAGTATTTGCAATGCCAACTATTTAATAGCTTTGCCAAATTTCTGTGAGAGACGGTATCTAGTTGAATTTTCTAAATACCAGAATACACTGAAGAATAGCTGGTAACTGTTTATTTCCTGAGGATTCCTCATTCCTCTCTGCAATAAGAAGTTTTCAATTAATTGCATGTGAATGTGATGTCATTTCAGAAAGATGCTACAAGTAACAAATTAAAAAAAAAAAAAAAAAAAAAAAAAAAAAAAGCCATTCAATGTTCCCGAAACAGAAATACAGATCATGTTACATTACAGAAACTGTCTACTGACACCAACATTCAAAATAACTCAAGCAAGCATGAACTAAAAAGATACAATTTATTTAAAACCAGCAGGGGACATTTTTGTACAAAAATACACAATCGTCACGTGGATGCTTTGTGTCAATAATTGTTTATCTTTCTCCTGCTGCTCACACCATTGATGCTCCTCTGCATGCAGCACCAACATGGGACAACTGCTAACTTGCTCAGACATAATTTCACCAAGCAAACTAACAAATCCAACAAGCAATGTCATTTGCAATGGGGAAGGATGTAGGATCCTAGATTCTCGAGTCTAGACAAAAATGACAGATCCATTCTCAGAAGTATCAGGAAGAATGCTGAACATGGGATGTTACTGAAACACTCAGTTGAATTCGTCTCTGACGTCATCCTTTACTTGGACTTGGTGCCTCCTTTCCCCCCTTCATCTGCCTTTTTCTGCTTCTGTTGCATTATCTCGGCATCCCTTTGGGGGAAAGAGACATTTGAAGAGAGAATAGACTTTGTTAGGGCACACTCTACTGTAACACATGGTTGAGAGAAATGCATCCTGCTCTCGAAGCACATCAGTAATTGGGCCAAGAAAAGATTCCTGAGCAAAAGCACTGATTATATGAGGAGTTACACACTGTAAAACTGTATCATGGATGCTTTCAAGAATTGGTTTCTATGACAGAAGTGCATTAACTGCATGGAGCCCGGAGTGAAATAGCTCACAGATTTCTACATTAAGTCTAAATAAAACACACAGTGCTGCAAAGAGCCATGTGTGCAAACTGCTGCCTACCTCTGCTTCCGAGCAGCCGCAGACAGCCCATCGTCGCTCCTCTTCCCTTTACCCTGTTCAGTGCTTTTTTTGGCATTCTTCTGGCGTGCTAGCTCACGCTGGTTTCCTCCTGCATGTCAGACAAAAGAACAAAAGAGACAATATAAACACAACCAATGGCACATTAATGAGCAACACGTCAAGTATGTGAACTACACCCTTTAAATGCTACTGCTAATACTCCGAAACACAGAGAGCACGAACAACTTCTGATGCATTTTTTAAGTGCCTAAAAACCATAATTGCAAATTACAGAAGGTCCGTTCAAATGAAGCACGTCTGTATGATGACAAACATACAATTGGTGCAAAATACGAAAGCAGCCGACGTGGCAACTTTACGCCAAGACCCGCACAGAGGGCAGCAAAGCGTCTCCCATCGTAAGAAAGACTGTCGCTCCGCTCGGATTCACAACGAGCCACATTTGAGGACATACAAACTAAGAATGGTCGAGTTTGACGGTCTATCACCTCAAAGCAGCATTGGTACACAAAAAGAACCCGAATATCCGTGTTGTCTCTTTGCTAACTATGGCTTTAGGGCAGGCCAAGGTGTAGACTAACAACTGGACAACAACATGGCCTATCAACGTCGAAAGGCGGACAGTGAAACACACAGCTACGTGGCGCACACTGTCTTATGAGCAGAAAAGCATCTACTCTGTTTAAATCGGCTAAGATAGCACAGCCAGTTGCGTAAGTGATTAATAATCAAGGCAAAAACACTGCTCTGGCATCAATTCGGTGAAAGAATGTCAAGTAATTTCAGCACGTACACGTAACCCGGGTCGGTGGTGGCCAAGGATAACGAGAGGCAAACACAGCGACCACAGACTACATGCAATCGAATTAAGTACATGAAAGTCTTACAGTCAAAATATATGTCGATACCCACTGGTCATTTTAGAAATCGATGCTTCTTCCACCCGAAATCCAAATCAGCTCAGCCAAAGGGCCGTTGGTTCCCCTGCCGTCGCTCCACTCCAGTCGCTGTTTATTCTTTGGTTGCGCCGCTGTGGCTGCCAAATATGCGCGAGACTTCCGTGCGAGAGCTAGAACATTCCAAAATGCACTGCGCATGCGCGGGACAAACAGCCAGCCCTTAGTCTGCGATCACAGATGAGGATCATCAGTCCATGATTACAGCATAGTAACAAAGACTCAGGTGGAGATTAGGTCATTCAAACCGTTAACGTCAGTAAAAGGAGCAAGAGCACATTCATTGGAAAGTCATTAGAAATAGAATTCTATGGAAATCCATGCTGTGGAATTTTTAATCAACAAAGTATAATATATTATTTGAAATAATTGTGTTTTAACAAATGGATATTCATAGAGACGACATTTAACATTCTTCCTAAACTCTCACAAAGACAGCTGAGCATCACTTAGATGTGGATACAGGTTACAAGGTCAAGCATTAACCTTTAAGCGCAGCAATTTTATAAAAAAAAAAAGAGAGAGAGAGAGAGAGAGAGAGAGAGAGAAAGTACTATATATTATGCATGACAGTTACTGCTGTCATCATTTGATGTGGGACTTTTCTCAGTTTGTCTCTGTATTTGACAGTATTGTGTGACTCCATCACACAGAGAATCAAATGTCAAATTTTATTGGCCTGCAGAGTCTGAGGCTTTTACTGAAGGAGCCTCAAACTGTCCTACAGTCACTTTTCTGGTCTTCCGTCATCCTGGGCCAACTCCAGGATGGGAGACAGCTGCTTTGTATCCAGAGTAAAAATGTGGGATGGGAAAATGGATTTGATTAAGATTCAATCTGGTGTACTTCATGCACCTTGCATGTGTGCATGTTCAGTTACTTATATATATATTTGTAGTGTTGGTAAAGGCACAAGAGAGAAATGGGGGAAATGTTCTTAGAATGTAACTGCATGTGTGAATGGGCGCATGCAGGGAATGTTCCTAAAAAGTTAGGTTACATTACAGCCTCTGCTTACCATGAAAAGCCTCACCCTGACCTGCTGGAGATAAACATTGCTCACTGATGCTGCCATGAGGACCCTGGCCTCACTGGGATCATCAAAGACCCTTACATCAGAACTGAGAACTGAATAGAATTTATATGTAGGCCTACAAAGAGTGGGAACACCTGCATAAAGTATTTTGTGTACTGTTATGTGAAGAGCTTTACATGGTATCCATTGTTGTCTCTTCTCAGTGCTATAAATCAGTGTTTCCCAACACCTGTGCCGCAGCACATAAGTGTGCCATGAGAAATCATCAGGTGTGCCGTGGAAGATTATCCAATTTCACCTGATTGGTGCTCTAAGCTTTAGAGCACCAATCAGGTGAAATCTTCCTGTGTGTCTTTCTTCAGTTCCTGCAAGAATATCAGCTTTGTGTTCAACTAAACAGGCCCAGGTTTCACACTGAGTAAGTAAATTGAGTCTAGATTTTCATTATATTCCAATAAATATACTTTTTGTGACATTTTTGTTTGGTGGTGTGCCTTGTGATTTTTGCTCAAAAAGGTTGGGAAACACTACTATAAATAACTAGCTAAAATCATCATCATCATCATCATCATCATCATCATCATCATCATCATTATCAAAGCCATACTCTATCTCTATTTCATTAGGAATTTATTGTTTTAAGTGGTAACTGCTGACATGAATGGGACACTTGGTCATTCCACTGCCCAATGAAACCCTCTGGAAAAACTTGTGGGCTACGTTTTATTCAAGTCCATCCCCGATGGCGGTCAATCTCTGGAGTTACAGTTCTGACATTTACCTTGAGCTCTGAATTAAACTTAAACCACCACAACAACACCTTATCAATGATGTCTTCACAACACATGGGCAAAGTATGCATATAAAGTTATTTTGGTAGCTGGTAGTGCCATCAGCAACAGCTGTCATTTAAGTGGGGATCTAACTATCACAGAATGATTGTTTGTAGCTGTGTAAATTTTAATTTAAATTTTATAACAAGATAAAGGGAACAATCCTTTAGATAAAGCTTAAACTGTGCTACATATGGAAGTTTTCTCACATATAATTCAGTATTTTTAGAGACCTGAAACATGATTAAGGCATGCAGTCACATGGTGATAAAATTAACAACAAAATAAAGATTTGAAATTAGAAAACACCATTGACAACAACAAAAAACGGTTAAAAAACATAAACAATGTGACTTCATTAAACCAGGAATTAACTGACATAATACATGCAGCTGATAAAAGTAATGACAAATTAAAGTTTTCAAAATTGGAAACACCATTGACAATAAATCAAGTCAGAATTACAATCAACAACTGTGGGGAATATTTATATCATATATATATAATACAAAA
>JBBMOE010000001.1:20253644-20480970 GCA_037975065.1 Chaetodon trifasciatus
ACATATGGAAGTTTTCTCACATATAATTCAGTATTTTTAGAGACCTGAAACATGATTAAGGCATGCAGTCACATGGTGATAAAAATAACAACAAAATAAAGATTTGAAATTAGAAAACACCATTGACAACAACAAAAAACGGTTGGAAACACCATTGACAATAAATCAAGTCAGAATTACAATCAACAACTGTGGGGAATATTTATATCATATATATATGTGTGTGTGTGTTCAATCTGTATTTACTCATGGGTATTCAATAACATTGATTGATTACATTTAGTATACATTTACTATCTCTGTATTTATTTATTTATTTATTTATTTATTTATTTATTTATTTTTGCATAATCGTGTTACTATGCATTTTATTTTTTGTGACCTTAAGCGACCCGCAGAATGTAATGGTAACATAGCGAGAGGAGTCAGAAACTAAGAATGTGCCTCAAATATAATGATGTCAGGAACCAAGTGGAACAAGAATGTGTTGGATGTCCATTCCCAGGCAGATACCAGTTAATGAGAATGGAAGACATTAGTTAATGAGATTGATGTCAGGCATCTAGAGGCACAGGAGTGTGCTGATATTCACTGTATATTCAGTTCATGAAAAGGCCAATGAACTTCAGAGGGCAGTGATGTGGACAGTTCCGATAATGAAACAAAAATGTCTTGGCCAGCCAAAACAGGAAATTGATGTGAATGAACTTGGAGGAGTTAGAAATAGGTATGTGAGAGTGATTTTTGTTTCTGACTCAGCTGCTCCCGGCACCAGCTTGGCTCATTGTCTACATTTTGGGAACACATAATAAACCAACCACATCACACCTGTGACTGCTGGTAATTATTAGAGTGTGGTGGACCTGAACCCATCTGGCCCAGGTTTGGGTCCCTTTCCCCACACAACATCAAAAAAAATAAATAAACAAAGGTTTAAAACTATAAAACAACGTTAACCAGGTGACTTAATTAAACCAAAAAATCAGTGTCCTTTATAAAAAAGGATCCTCATTGACTTCACATTGGCACACTTTTCCATGGTGCCAACACGTAGTGTAAGAAATGATATGTCACCATTACAGAAGCACAACTAAGAGTTTGTGGTCATTTCATGTATTTGTGTGAGATCAAGTTGTTTCAATGAGACATCAGCTTCAATCACAACTCACAGCTATTTCCTACAAGGCTTACTATAAAAGATCCAGCAGGTGGCAGACTTTACCAAAATAACTGTGGAACAGAAAGCACTGGGAATACCAGGAACCTACATTGCCATTCTTGGCAAATTGGTAAAATGATAAAAGTATGAAATACTTACACAGAAAGTTGGATCACGTAACATGTTTTACTGATTATCAGCTCACTTGACTGTGCTCCACTGTCTCTTACACCATACAAAGCTGACATATAGGTAAACCAAGAGTCAGAGTAACTGATTTTATTATTTTTAAGTATGAATTGATGACACAGTATGATTCCACTGATAGTACTGAATTATTGCTTAAAGTACAAATGGAATCTTCTTAATGGTGAGTTTTATTTCTGTTCTAAAATAAGAGCCACACAATGTTTCCGTGGCAGTTTTGGTAGGGTAATTTTATTGACTGTCTGGCTGTTAAATAGTCTTGATGACTGAGTCATGTCTGCCCAAAACTGAGCTTCTACCCAGACACTGAAACTATGAATTGTGAATGAAGTTGGCTCTTCTGTTTTATGTCAAGGGAGACTCCTCATTGTCCACAGTTACATTTAGTTAATTAAAACACAGCAAGTTTAACAGCAAGATATTTCTGAAAATTCTGAAAAAAAAGTGCATGTTTTATAGAAGAACTCAGAACTCAAGTTCATAGTTGTTGAGATGATAACAATACTGCATATTGCCTCTGGAACAGAAAGCGTGAAAAGTGCTCATAGTGGTGGAAGTGAAATTGTTGGAGGAGAGTGAAGACAGGGCTGGGTTTCTTGCTGAAAGACAAATACTGTATTTTAAGGACATAATTACTGTTTGAATACAATGAGCCATCAAACTACCGCTGTGATTGTCTAGCCAACGGTCTATTTGGGTGAAGAATAAGGTCTTCTTTGAATTTAATTATATGCTGTAAGTTTGTTCTGGTCTGCAGCCCTCTGCATATTATTTCTTGATGAATGTTCAACTAAAAACTTACTGTAACTGATGGAAGTAGAGCCCAGACATTTCCTTTTCTTTTCTGTCATTTTTCATGTTTCATCAAAGCCTTGAGGTCAGAATCGCGTGCCTCCTCTAACATAATGAGCAATCATTTCCAAATGTCAGGTGGTCACACATCACTGACAGGAATGCACTATAAACACATTGTGAGTGAACAGAAATGCTCTCTGCACGGACTCTAACTGCAGACTTGAAGCAGCATGTAGTTTAGCTTACACAAATGTTACCTGACAAAGAGCACTCAACTCAAACTGCTGGGGAAAAAAAAAGAGAGAGAGAATGACGTCATCAGCAGCTGCATGGTCTTTCTATGTGATAATTTAAGACAGACATGCATAATAATCATCATCTGACACATGTTCCTTAAATTATCTCAATCTAAAATAAAATGCCTCTTTGTGTTGTTCTAAAGGGCAATTACAGATAGATTTTTCATTCAATTTTGAGGACCACTGCTGTGGTTTAGGCAAAATGAAAGCTCACAGTGTTTAAAAGCTATTGTATGCCAGGTTCACAACCTTACTTTAGCATGTTAGCGTGGTCTCATTTGCTAATCATCAGTAAATGTTAAGTATAACAGAGGCTGAGAGGAACGTCCTTAGTTTTGCAAGTGCAACAAATTAAAATCGGTGGTCCCAGAGGAAAAGGGGATCACCAAATCCATCGCGTCCATCCAAATGACATTAAGAGTTTACCGGGTAAGTGAAAACTTTCTGGTGGCGTTAGAGGAAAAGTCAGGGGACCACTAAAGCCATTAGGATTCATCCCCAGGAGCTCAAGTTTTCATGACAGTCCAATAGTTGCTGAGGTATTGAAATTCAGACCAAACTGGTACGACCAAGAAGCCCATATACATTTTACACATTTTCTATGTGCAGGCCACTGTACATACACAGATGAAACAAACATACATCACATTATTTCATCTCGAGCTCTAGTCCCTCATAAGGCAGTGAGCCAAGTCCTGACTTGTACTTCAAATTCACAATCAGACACAAAAGAGAGATTTAGCTGTATACCTGAGTATTAGTATAATAGCTAGAAAGTTGAATTGAATTGAATTACAGAGGATCGAGTGGATGAACAGCAATGGCTTTTTCATGCCACTTGCGTGCTGGAGCATGAACACTTTAAGAGCGTGTAGAACAACATGTCAAACACTGCGGTGACTTTATTGGGCTGGTGGCGACACAGGACAACCCAGGATGTCTGCCTCAAACTTGTTTTCCTCACAGCTGCTTTCAGTGACAGCATCCTGCTTAAAGCAAACTATTTTTGTCTCCCAGTGCAATTATCACCACCTGGTAATTTTGACAATGTTGACTGCTTCTGGTTTTACAAAGCCTCTAAATGTTAATGCTGTCCTCGCAGCTCAGCGGCTCCTCATGTCGCCACTCGCATCTCCAATTTAATCACATGGAGATGACGGGGAGGGAAAACTTTGTTTCCATTAATTTCATGCTGCTAAATTTAAACAATTTAAGCACTTACTCTACATTAACAGGGGTTTATATTAACAGTCGGAGTCCTTGCCCTCTCATTACCTCCAGCACTTTTCCATGCTGACAACTTAATGACAGACCACCATTCACATGATCACATGCAAGTAAACTATTCACTTTGGGCTTCCAGCAAGTGTGCGTGCATATTTGGCTATTTACTGTTTTTATTTAATTGTGTTTATTTTTGTCCAGTCCAAACTGGTGACAGATGATTCATGAAATCACGGAGTTGTGAGATGCATAGTGTGACGTGACAACAGGACAACCACCATTAATTTCTGCTCCAACATTTGATTGTACCATCGTCATGCACAGACTACACTGCACTGTTTGGAGCAGTCTCTGCTAACACTGATCATGAAGTGGTGGAAGCACTGATGTGTGGCAGTATAAACTTAGTGTGACAAGCTGGACGTATGGTGCATTCTTCTCTGTCTCATTTCACCGCTGTCATCCATCACGCTGCCAGAGTCCTGCATGCTGTCATGAATGATTGATGGGAGTTGCTGATCCCATCTTCTGCATTGCCTTAATGTCCCTCGTGTCCTGATTGTTGAAGCTAATTTTGACATGAGCCTATGAAATTGTTACGTTGTTTGTGCTGTATTGCAAACTACTGTACATGCAGGCTGTTGTTTCTTTGCTGCTGAAAACCTCTCATTTTTGATCACTGAAGCTTATTTGTTTTATAAACTGAAAGGCATGTTCACCGAATACTGTAGCCTACATGTTTTCAAATGTGCAGCTTTTTACCTGCATTATTTACAGAACTTTTTAACCAGGCTAATGTGTAATTCTCCAAAAATTTTGAATCACTCTGACTTTAATATACGCATGCTTATGTTCTCAGAAATGTGATTTTTGTGAACATTTTGTGTAAAAAATGCATTGACTGTGAGCATAAGTGATAACTTCAACATTAATATTTCATTTTAAATGTTGATATAAATTGTGATATATATTTATTAGTATTAATTTTGACCGAAAAATAGATTTAGTCTATTTTATATTGTAAAATAATGCAGTACTCAATACTTATTACATTACAAGACTTGCAGTGCAGCCATGCTAGCAGCTCTGTGAGGCTGCACCTTGAGCTACACCTCTAATATCAGCATGCTAACATGCTCGCAGTGATGATGCTGACATGCTGACAGAAATGTCCTTGGTTCTGCAAGTATTTGATCATAAACCAATATATTGGACAAATTAGAAATTTGACCTGATGATGGTGCTAGATGAAAATCCAAGGATCAACAAAGTAACTAGTCAATGATTCATTAATGACATGAATGTCTGAACCAGAATTCATGGCCATCCATCCAGTAGCTGCTGACATGTTACAGTCTGGACCAAAGTGGTGGACAGACGACAGACACTGGTTTTCCTAGAACCACAGCATGGTTAAAATTGCTTGCTAACAGTAGCTGGCAGTGCTGCTGGACATTGTTTCAACCTCCCAACCACAAAAAGAGCAGTTATTGTTTGACTGTCACTGTAAATCTTTGATTTAAGTAGTACAACTTAAAAGAGTTTGGAGATGCCAAGCCAAAGAGTTATCCTGCAGTTTACGATTGTACACGAAAAGTAAACATGATACTGTATAATATGGTTCTCTCTTAAATCACAGGCATAGGTCAGTCAGTTCATCTCCATAAATATGACAAAATGAAAGGACCAGGAGTTATATGTGCAGTTCTCATGGGTATCACCCTCTATATTATGCAATGCAGTGATTGATTTCACCTGTTCTTTGTCCCTCTTGTCACTGAACATAAAGCTTTTAACAATATAAACACAGTTTACATTGTGGGAAAGAACATTAAATTGGGTTAATGTGTTGCATTGTTGGGGGAAATAGGGCATGTTTGCATGTTGGCTTCTTTGACAAAATGAGGAAAATCCTTGATAAGGTAGAGATTGGCTGGTGCATGGATGCACTGCCTGAAGGGACAGACTTACTGATTACATAGAAGAATGTCTTAAACACCATATTTCATGTTTGATCATGTGATGGGATTTTTAAATGACTCCAGACACGATTCTTTTTTTTTTCCTTTTTCCAGCTAAGACATAACTAAAACATCACTATTATGAATATTAGATTATTAATTTGAAGTGCAAAACGTTGGTGAGTAAGAACCTCAAAGAATAGTCCACCTGCCTCTTGCCCAGATTGAAAAAAGATGTGGAGGAGGATTTCGCTGTTGTGAGGTGATGGAGCCAGACAAAATGACCTTCTCCCATTCTTCTTTAGTATTTCCACTCCCATCTCACCTTTATTTAGAGCCCATTTCAGCAGACCCATTGTTTCACCTTTTACCTCAGGTCTAACTGCCTTGCCTGAGGACAAGTAGTCCACTTGATCAAAAGTTATCTGGGGACAAAAGAAAGGAAAAAAGGACGTGAGCGTCAAGGTAATTTCTCCTGGAGTGCAGATGTTGCACCGGTTGACCCTGTGTCGTGGAAAAAACTAAATACAATCCAGCAGGGGTGGAGATTAGGCTGGGTTGGATTTCACTGCAGGACTAAGGATGTTACGATTTGAAAGCGCAGAGAAATCTTTTTCGACTTAAGGACTCCTCATCAAGTCAGGTGCAAGAGAACAAAAGAAACACATGAAAAAGGCAACCAGTCTCGTACATATCTTTTAATGATTTGACATACAGCACATTAGTTGAACTTGCCCTAATGTGCATTGCACTGATCTGTCAGTCTGTTTCACTGAGCTACAACACAACAATCATCAGCATTTTGAATGAAGATTCAGATTTTGAGGTTGAATCTGAGCTGCCAAAAAATGCAGAGCCAGTTATAGCAGCTGTGACACAGAGTGAGCATTGTGAGATTATCAGGAAAAAGAGAACAAATTCAATTTGAGCTACTGATGCACAAATGGGTTTTCTGCACGTATTCTTCAGATTTTCCACGGCTACGTTATAGTGTACAGCTAAACATGACAACCTGTCCTCTGATACAGCTTAACTGAATGTTCTGTCCCATGGCATGGAACAATGGCCTTCATCCAAGGAGAAAAGTATGGCTTTAGATTTATAAATTTACACTAGATGTACATTCTGTCTTCTTCTGTGTTCATCCTATGTTTGTATCCTGGTTTACGTGCTTGTAACCTGCCTTTAGCTGCACAAACGAAGGAATGCTGCAAAAGCAACAGGCTGTTGCTAAAAAGTCTTCAACATTGGTACTTTGCACTTTGATTCTGTCCCACATTTAAAGCATTTGACTTCAAAGGACAAAGCCTACAGATGAATCCATGAGGCTGTTTGATGGATTTTCAATGGCCACGTTATCAGTACGCTGAGCAAACTGGGCTTACGTCAGGACTGGTCTCATTACAATAATGAAATGAAATCATGACATTGTCCAGATGATGTGTTTTCAAATGGTTACCAAGACAACAGCCATTTCTCAGCTAATGCATGATGTCCAGAATATAGGGGTGAGTAGATAACAGAGGATGATGTGCTGGATCATTCCAAGTGCCTCTGACAAGGTTGACTGGTCCAACGTCAAATTGATTTTGGAAATAGGATAATTGCACCAGAAGTGCAGTGAACACAAACCTCGACACACATAAATACCCCCGGCTGTCAAAACTGGCATTGCGTCCTCTTTTATTATTAGAAACATATTTTGCTTCTATTTGTTTTTGCTCGAGTTTTCTCTGTTGTCTTCTCTGTCTTTGCGTCCTGCTCCTGTGGATGAGCTCACCACTGTCCCCTGGATGACTCATCTTGGTTGGTTCCAGCGACAGACGATGTGACTGACGGCTCCACACTCTGCATGTAAAGTACAGAGAATTATTCCATCTCTGTGAAATCAAGAGGACGTGCAGTGCAGACTCACTGAAAATACTCTGCATGCATGAGATGTTACTGATTCCACGGAGCTCATTACTGTGTCTCTCACTCAATTTTTGTATGTCACAGAACACAGAATTCAGTAAATACTGTACAACACATTTTAGGTGGGCGTGATGTTACCAAATGTAACCTATAAGAACACGTTAAAAACTGGGTTTAACTCCAGAACATGTTGCAGTTCCAAAAGCAGGACAGCCTATGATACTGTATGGATAGAAAAATGTTGCTTGGTCAGTCCACAGCTTTAGCTCAACTAAAATATCTCAACAACTGCTGGATAGATTGATCCCTGACTTTTCCATTTGTGGTTTTGAATGTAATGGTTTGACAACTATTGGATGAAATTTGGTAAATCAGTTCAAATGATTACATCCTGTGCTTCTTGTTTAGTGCTACTTAGCAAATGTTAGCATGCTAACATGTTAAACTAAGATGATGAACATTGTAAACATCATACCTGCCAAGAATCGGCATGTTAGCATTGTCATTGTGAGCATGTTAACATGCTAACATTAGCATTTAGCTAAATGCACCTCTCTGTGGAAGGGCCAGGTTATGCTGTAATGTAATGTATATACTGGTTTATACAATGTGTTGTCTGAAGGTGCATATTTTTCTTATTTGTCTTTTCTTTTGATATATAGATCATCATTAAAAAGTTAAAATTCTTCACCTTGATTAATTTCTCTGCTTGTAATAAAATGTAATTAATGTAAAGGAAATCATTCAGAGAACAAGTAGAACATTTGCACTGTTCCTCTATGCACAAAATAAAAATTAAAATGTTCAGCACGAACTTACCAGTGTTCCCAAAAGAGCGACTCTAAAAGTAGCATCCCATATGTGAAAGTCTCCTCCATGGCAACTTGCCTTTACCAGGCCTCAATTAGCTGAGTGGCAGGACACATGGGAACCCCTTACCCATCTCGAGACGAGGCCCCCGAGACCAGTGCAAAGGGGAGTGAGTACAGTAGACGGGTTCCGCACAGAAAAGCCCATTATTGTTGGTCCGAGGTGTAACAAATATTCACAGTGCCTTTTCCCTGGGAGGACATGTCGAGACAAATATTATGAAGGGTGGAAATAGTTGTAGCTTGCTCCTTTAGTCTTGCTCCTGCTCCCAGGGCTCTTCAGCTTTAAAAGCCTGTGTAATGTGGGTAATGATGAATACTTAACACAGCCTGTGCTGTGTGGGAGCTCAGTATTTCATTACATTTTAGCCATTTGACTTCTTCAAAACAGATGTTAGACATGACAAAGCGATAGACAAAATACAAACTGAAAAAAATAGAAATGCACAAATGCACAAACTCAGATGGTCGATAGTTAATCTAAAAATATTGATTATTGGTGCTTTAATTTAACTCTTTTAATTGTACTTTCACATGCGTGACTGTTTTGCTGGCCACTTGCCAAAGCGCTTGATTCATTACAGTAAATTTATTTATGAAGAGGCAGTGGCAATCATCAATCAAAATGACCCCTCCTCCCTCAAAAGAAAGAAAGATATAATTGCAACCTATATGGTTGACTTGGTTTCTTCTCTCTTCCCCTTTCTTGCTCTTTTGCACATTCACTCCTTCTTTACTCTCCCTTTCTTACTCCTTTTCGGAAGTGCTGTGCAGCTGTGGCAATATGAAGGAACCTGCCTTGAATAATATGACGTCTGTGGCCTGACTGAGTCATCGTGACCCTAAAGAACTGCGGGGAAACTATAGCAGGCAGAATGACTGTATCCTCCTTCCCCCCCATAACGCTTGTGACGAGGCAGCTCCAATCATCCATCTCAACAACAGGCACACAATGAGCAGCATTAAACTCTGAGATTAGACACAGTGCAACCCTTTTGTATGTTTCTAGTCCTTTGACTTTCAAGTGTGATTACCTAGTACTAATACATCATACAGCTCTTGACTAGGCGATGACTTTAATCAAGCTTCAAAGAGAACGGCATCATGTGGTACATCCACACACACACACATACATACACACACACAAAGAACACACTGATGTGTTTTTTCTTGTTTTCAGAAACAGTCACCCAGAACGCTCTGTTCAGATGTTTTACATATTGATAGCCCTGATATGGAGACGAGTGCTGAAATATGAGCTGCTGACTAAGTGATGTCCACTGACTAATACCTGGATGTACTCATTGCTATGGATCACTATTGATAATCACAGAGGGAAAATTACTCATCACATGGATGTAGCGTTGGTTGTCACTGCTGCAAAGTCTCAGAAGTTTTCAGTATTTCTACGTCTCTCTGTTGGTCAGTTCACCACTTTGGTCAAGACTGAGATATCTCCACAACGACTGAGTGGATCCCATGAAATTTTGCACAGACGTTAATGCTGCCCTGAAAATGAATTCTAATGACTTTCATGATGTCCTGACTTTTCATCCAGCACCATCATCAGGTCAAAATTTTTATATTTGGAGTATAACCAAAACCTAAGTATGACCCAGCCTCAGCAGTGGTTTGTGCTGACTGCCAAGTGTAGTCACTGTAGTCACTGTGAGCTTGTTAGCATGCTGATGTTAGCATTTAGCTAAAAAAAACAAAAAAAAAAAAAAACACTTTCTCTAAGTACAGCCTGAGAGAGCTGCTAGCATAGTGGGGTCTTAGTCTTGTTGGTGTACAGTTCAAACTGAGATAGCTCTTGTGGCTCAGGTCTTGCCTGAGCTGAACCACTTCTTTCGGGACAATAAAGTCCCCCAAAAAATACTGCAGATGCATTTTAAGTCACATTCTATTTGGATTTTAAAGGTATTAGATTCACCAGAATGTGAAAGTCTGGTCACTACATTACGCTGCTCCGTCAAAACATGGTTTCAAAGACACAGCCTCTTCCTGGTCCCTTGATATAAATGCTTCAGTCGTCTGGTGTCTGAGCTTTATTGGATCGCTCTGTCACTGTGCCCCTGTGGTTATGGGAAATCGGCTCCTGCTCCCAATTACCCAATCCCGTTCCACTGGCAGGCGCCATTCATTGTTGCCTAATGTGTGTGGTGGCAGAGAGCTGGATATCCCAGACCCGACTGATATTTTAATCAGAAATTGTCCAATTATGCTAATTGCCCTGTAAAAACACAGACATTAACTGTCGCGCCACTACTGAGAATTTGCTGTAAGCAAAGTGTGGTTGGTATTCACTCAAACAGTACAAAGCTGTTTGAAGACAAGGAAGCAAAGGAAAACAGGGGAAATGGATAGGAAGTTGAAGGAAGGTGACATTTACATAGATGTTCAGTTTCATAACCATTGTTCAGACCCAAACACTCAATGGCACCTTGTGGGACGCCATCAACTTTCTGAATCCTTAAAAGCATTGACTACATGGAGGCACAAACACTCTGCTGAACACCGTTGTTATGAGGATGTTTTCCAGGTCGGGACGACAAGAAGCAGCTCTTGTTTGACCACTGTCTCATTTCATGCGTGCAATGATAAGTCACACCTGTACAGTCACTGTAAAACTAGTGGCTGTAAAGGGCCTGTGATCTCAATAAAACACCAAACACCTGGGTCTGCTTAGCAACAAGTGTGTACATGTAGTGTGTGAGCGATGGCACAGACACAGAGGAACACACACACACACACACACACACACACACACACACACACACACACACACACACACACACATATAGGCACATTCAGTAGGAATGGAAAGCTGAATCCAAAGTCTGATTTTGCTTGTTCGTGGGAAAACTTGCGCCCACCTTCACTTTGAAGACATTAAAAACAAATGTGCAAATCTCACATGTGGACATAATCCACAGACTTTGCTGAGTAAGTCTGCTTCTCTGTGGGCGCAGTACACTGTGACCATGTTCAGATTTCTTTTCTTTATTTCAAACTTTTTGGAGGAAAGAGGTATCAGGGAGACTTTTGATGAAACAATATCTTTCATGTTGCTGCAGTGAGTTTTCAGTCTGACTCAGGTTAGTTTCCTCTGCATGGCTGCAGTTTTTGTCCTTGGACCCCAGTTGAGGAAAACATGGCACTAATTTTGTTATGCCTAACAGAGCAAAAGATAAAGTCTCATCACATTTCTTAAAGCAATACAGTGCTGCAGGAATGAGTCCTCAAACCAGGATATGAGTTTGTTGCATTACATTGTTGGGCTTTCGGTTCCCTCATCTTGAAGTCAGTGGCTCTTTTGAATAGATGTCTGAAATAAGGTCTGAGCTGATTTTCCCGCTTTGTTCTGCGACATAAAATACATTAGTAAATGCACTGTTCATGAATTTTAAAGCTTCCAAGTTTCTTAAAAGAGGATGTTGTTAACAAGTGGCTCAGTGAGACTGCAGAGGTTGCTGGTTGTCATCTACTCACTAGTCCATATTTACAGTTTCATTGTTATACTCGTGCTGCTGTAAATTGCTCTAAATTGAACAACATGTAGATTTGTTGATGTACAATAAAGTGTGTATAGTATAATGTAGGAGGAAGCTTAGTGGTGGTGCTGTTGAAGTCCGACCATGGTGTAGTTTACTTTTAACCTAATGTTAAGGTTTTACCTCTGGTGATTGTAGTCATGCTTCAAATATGATAGTGGTGTTCATCTGTGAAGATCATGCTGAAAAAATGTATAAGTATCCTAAACCTTTGTTTGCAACAGGGCTTATTTTCTGCAATAATCCCAAATCCAATGGAAGAAATCCCACTGGCTTTTTGTCGAGGGAACCAGGGTGACGCTTACCTCCAAGTTGGCCAATATAAGTGCATCATCCCTGCAGCTCTCTATAGGTAGACAATTTGGGTAAAAGCTTATTGTCTTTTGTGCCCAGGATCCCTACACATACATCAAATATGGAGCTGGAGCAAGCAGGTGGTCATCTTAGCTTACCATAAAGGTGGGAAACAGGTAGCCTGGCACATAACCACCAGTAAAATGGCAAATTGTTGTCTCTACACTTTGGTTCTTGTGCACATTGAACAAAAAAGATGTGATAATTATTGAGAGGTGCTGATAGGCAGCTAGCTATTTCCTTCTGTTTCCAGTTTTTGTGCTAAGCTAAACTAACCGCCTGCCACCTCTAGCTTCATATTTATATCTCAACTAAATCTTCGAAAGAGAGTGAATATTATGAATATGTTTCGACGTGTTGGACTATTCTTTTAAGACTAGATTACACAGGAAGACAGGCTGACTGCTAACAACAGCTTTCTGTGAGAGATGGAGAGGTCCGCTGCCAACATGCCTTGCAAGTAACACACAGCCTTGAAATTCCTCCACATCTGAAACACAGAAGCCTTGAGTGTGGACTGAAACGGTAATGTCAAGATTCCCAACTGATTTTTACTTTCAGACTTTACCTACATACACAAGTGTTACAGATGTGTATCCAGAGCAGTTATGATTTTACTTTAAGATTGATTTACTGTAGTTTTGTATTTATTGTTGTTTTTTTTTATCTTAAACTAGCATTACACTTTGGGTTTCACTCTTGAAGGCACGTTCCCATACAAGTGTCAACCACCAGTGTTAGCTGCTCTCATGACTAACTGACCAAGTCATGAAAACATGAAAAACTAGTTTAAGATATTCTTCACATCTTGGAAGAGTTGGGACAAACATGAGACCTGTGGCATAACGTGTTCCTTTTATAATGTTGAAACAGTAAAGTGCTGGATATTTTACTATGTTAATTTCTATTAACGGCATCTTACAGTGTAAATATTATATGATTCTGTTTGACACATTTTTAAATTCATTTTTAATGTAAAGTTTCATGCACGTACATGTCAGAAAAAATAACTTAAATAATGGTGGCAAGCTTAAATTATATAAATTGTTTTTAAATAAACAAGACGCATTGACTTAATATGTGATCTTGTCCCTCTTTATAAAATGCTGAGTGAAAAGTAAGCATAAGTAAGTATCAGAGAACACAGTGGTATTATCTGTGGTTCATGCTCATTTGCAGCCATCACATGCTGCTAGGACAAATCAATTAACCGCTTTCCATTATAGCTCAACCAGTATCTGCTCTCTCACAGTCTGTCCTGTTTAACCAGACAGAACAAGCAAAAGAACATCATCATCTGACAGTGTCTTGTCTGATTTAATGAAGCAACATGCTACATTTTTGCTGCCTCCGTGCTTTGATGTTCAGGAGGTCTTTAAAATAAATGAATTGTTCATAGGATTTGACTATTTGTTAGTGCTGAAGCTCTGAATAATGCAAATTCATTGTTAACTCACAAGTTCTAGTGAAGCAGAGGCAGACTCGAGACAATTATTTATATTTATTAAAATTCTAATTCAATCTCTTGCCCAAAAGAGAACATCCCATTTCTCAGCCCGTGGAAGAACACCATAAACATGCTGTTGCGTTTGACACCACCCGGAACGTTAGTCTCACATAAAAGGCGTTAGTGTGTCTAACCCAATACCTTTCCCAAATTCATAAGTGTTTTCTTGATCTGCCAGATACATCCCTGCCAGCTGAAATAACAGTGTGTGCGTGTGTGTGTGTGTGTGTGTGTGTGTGTGTGTGTGTGTGTGTGTGTGTGTGTGTGTGCACATTACACACCCTCCCTAAGCCAGAGGCTTTGAGTCATTTGCACTCTTTGTGACACTGACTGGGTTTTCACAGTGAAATGTATATAAAGTATAATTGAATGCAGACAAAGTTTGGATTGTGACCGCATATTCTATACTACGAATGTACACTTCAAGTAGAGAATGGCTGGCAGAAGTAGAAGGCATTCAAGCTGCAATCTTTGATGTTTTTAATGAATACAATATTTTCAAATGCATTTGGCAGAAAGTGATGGGAACGGCACATTTCACTATTTCACTTGTCTACTAATGAGCAATGCTGATCAGGTTTATTGGGTCACACCCGTCTAGTTGACGGTGCCAATGCCTTCTAACTTCATCACTTTGTTAAAGTACATATTTGCATGCCCATTACATGTCTTTTTACTGTGTGCTTAACAACTTCAAAGACATGACCTTATCTTCTGTCATCTCTGCTGCAGTTTGAGCATGTTAGAAAGTACATTTATACCAGTCATAATGGAGGAGGCATGCCGTGCATAAAGAACTGCAGATGCGTTACAGTAATGTGTCAAACTTTGGACAACGAACATGCAGATTGTACAAATTTTGATGATATTTGATGTCATAAAGGGAAAAGGTGATGTATAAAGAGGGAAAAGGGAAGCCTGATAAATTGCCTCAAGTGATGTCACTTGAGTCAGAGAAACTACTACAAGTCTAAAATTTAAAAAAAATGGGGGATGTTGAGTTAGAAAGAAGTGAGCTCACTCTGTAGCTGACTCCTCACCACACCAACTCAAAGCTACATTAGCTGCTATTAGCATAGCCATCAAGTTGCATTGTGGGTAATGTAGGATATCGGAATAAAAAAAGACTACCTCCGGTTCTGCATCATCAGCTTTTATCCATTTATTTAAACTTTCTGTCCTGAGTCTGACATTGTAGTGCAATGCTAAATCGGTGGGTTGCTCATTTAAAATAGTACCTGATATTCCGTACATTCAAGGTTTATTAAAGCTCTTATGTATAACATTTGAAAATTTCTGGCTCTGATGACTCCTACTGGTAGGCTCAAAACAAAACTCGCCAGGAACTCCCTCCAAGTATACTCTTGTTATTATTACTCAAGCAAAATTCTTCCACTAGGAAGGTGATTCAGTGTTAAAACTTAAAATATACCTTCAGTGCCAAACTACACCCAAAATTAATCAAAAGAGTCAAAATGATACCCACTGAGGAACAAATAAGTGTTTCTGCATGCACATTCATTACATTTAAGATGGCTCTGGGTGTTAGAAAACTAATTATAATTGAAAATGTTTTCTCTTCACAAAGCCCCTTCATCATTCACATATGTAGCCTAATGCAGATAAAATGCCTTGATGGATGTCCACATTATATTTTAGATCTGCTCTCCCTCTTCCATTATTTTTCATAGACCATCATGTTCTTTCCTCAAGGCTGTCATGTCATATGTATTATTTTACCTGACGTTGCAGACAGATTACAGGTGTTGAGCACACACCGCTCTGCTCTAAAGACAGGGAAACATGAAGGACAATAGTACAACATGAACAAACTGCTTCTTACCAGTTGCAGGTGTCCTGGGAGTCATTGACCTCAGGTGTGAAACGTCACTCCCAGGGGGTCGGTGCGCATTAGCGGTTTTCCATGCACCAGATGGCAAACCACAGACAATGAGTGGATGAGACAGACAAGCCAGGTAAAGAAGAGGGAGGGGCTGAAATGGGTTAATCTCCCAGTGCATGGCTGTTGGAGAGGTGATTTCAAGCCGACGTGCATCAGTGGGTGGGTGGAGGACTTCTGTTTTAAGTATTATTACACAATATGTGGTGTCCTCTGGATTACAATTTTCAGATATAGATTTTGTTGAATTCTGAGGATTATTGGTTTCTAGAGAATAGCGTGATGATTAGAGGAAACAGTTTTTCCAAATCACAGATTCATGGAAGTGCAAGACGTGAAGACTCAGCACCACCTGTTCTCTGTTGACCTCCAGTAAAACCCCCACCTGTTATGTACTTTCATTCAGGGAGTAGCTTAGCAATTTAACTAAATAGGCTTACTTGTCAGACTCATCTGCTTTGCCAACCTCTACCATCACTTGTGTGCTTTCTCACAGTTATGCAAACACTTAAGTTGCTTAGATTTGCCGTCATTCAGCTTAGTCATGTTTGCTGCTCTGTGAGATACACAAAATCAACTCAGGAACTCATAACAGGTCCACAGCAGTGGGTTCAGTATCAGTGTGAACTGCTGCTGATTTTGTTGTTTCACCATTGGGCCTCAACCAGAAAAAGGAAAGTTGGGCAGACTGTCAAAAAATGACGGTAACTAAGCCCATTAACTCCTCAAGGTAAGCATCTTTCCTGCCAAAGATTATTTGCAAACTGACCCACATTGTGACTGTCACTTGTTTTCTTTTTTCGGTTCTTTTTCTTCACCTCCTCATGACGTTCTCCAGAATATTAAGAATTTGATTTAGAGAACAGATGTATATCTAATAGATAGTGCCAATTAGATTTGTATTTGTTTGCATATATAACTATCGAATACAGCTGCTCCCACAGGCCTAAAGTAAAATCAAT
This sequence comes from Chaetodon trifasciatus, assembly GCA_037975065.1. Classification (NCBI taxonomy): domain Eukaryota; kingdom Metazoa; phylum Chordata; class Actinopteri; order Chaetodontiformes; family Chaetodontidae; genus Chaetodon; species Chaetodon trifasciatus. Next base: position 20,270,350 of record JBBMOE010000001.1, read on the forward strand.
TGCAGTTAAATAGACAATTCATTTACTGATGGTTGAATATACGTCCTGTGATACAAGGATGGGAGGACATTTATCATCAACACTTTCAACAGTTGACATTCAGAATGTTCTTCTTCCTGTGAAGTAATAAATGTAAGCTTTGACCTTTGACATTTGGTGATCACTTCAGTGCAAGAAGAAAAATCTGTTAAATCTCAGTGAGAGTTCTAAAAATATTAATACTGGGTTTTAATAGCGTCTTTCTTTCCCTGGAAGCCAGAATTTTATACAGTTTACAGGCGGTGTGGAGTGAATGTCCTTTTTTATGCTGTAAAGCAAGTGCATGAGCGCTCACTGTGATGAACTGGACGGCCTTAAAACTACCAAGAAACCTTTCCAACATCCAATAAAATCATGGTGGACAGATGTCTCTGCCTAGAGTGAAGCTGCTTCTCAAATACAAGCTTATTATGGTGTGCATTTCTTTTCTTCTTCATTAAGAAATGTTGATCGGCCTGTTGGCTCGTTCCTGACGTAGCTGACTGCCATTATAGTAGGTTCAAAATCGAGGCTGCACAATGTGATGAAACATTTCTCACCATGTTTGTGTTTCAAAAAAAAAATATTGGTGCAGCTGGAGAAACTGGAGGAATGCAGATACAAATCCTGCACAGTCATCCTGAACGAACGAACAACGAAATGTGAGGATGAAAAAGGAAGAAGCGTAGGACTGTAGCTGGGACCATCCGTTAAGGAGAGGACATGTCATGTGTTTGCACGGCGCACGCTGTCTGCTGTGCTCGCGGAGCTTTCAGTTCACGGCGCTGTTGTCACCGTGGCTCCGCCCACACCGTGACGCCACAGGGGCAGCGTTGAGCCGACAGAGGAAAGCAGCTTTAATTGCGGGGCAGAGGGAAAAGCCAGCGATGGCTTCGCTTAGGCAGGAGCACCACTATGGGCTCTCCTGTGGAAAAAACAACAAAAACAGCTCCAGCAGGACGCTGTATCATGTCAAGCTCACGGACACGGCTATCAGAGCGCTGGAGGCTTACCAAAACCTCAAGGTACCTTTCCCTCGTGTGTGTGTGTGTATGCGCGCGTGTGTGCGCGCGTGCGTGTATGGAGATGAATATACTCTTGCCAAAGTTGTCGCCTGAGCTTTTTTCTTTCCTCTTTATAAAATTGTGTCTCTGTCGCGTTTTGATAAACGAGGCTGCTGTTTTTATTGAATTATTCTAGTTTCTTTTTGTTTTTGTTTTTGCTTTAATAACGCGTGTTGTGTCCGTGTGACATAAATAAACAAACGAGAGGAGCTCAAAGTAGTTTCCAGTGAGCCTTCTTCTAGCTGCGTTCCCCCTGATCAGTTGGCTCCACGGCTGCATAGCATACCAGGGCTCAACCCTGTGATTGTCGGAAAGACGACCTGTCAGCTGTGTGCGGGGAAACCTTCCTTGAGCTTCAAAGAGAAGTCTGTCTAGTTAGCTAATTGACAACTAGACTAGTTTGACTCAGTAATAGCTCCAGTGGAGAACACTGACAGCACACAGGCGTTACTGATTGTGTAACTTCAACTTCCATTTAAACACATTACCGCAGAGTTTACTGGTGTGTCTGTCATAAGTATGACAATGCAACGATGAATATGGTCTTTCTTTCTGTCTGTCTCTCTCCTCAGGGGTCTTTACCGAGTGAACCATCGATTTGTTTCAAGGGAAACCAAGGGGTAAGTTACATTAAGCGTAATCTTGTCATTAGATCTAATCAAACAGTACAAACAAGCAGATAAAGGTGCAGTTGCACGAGTCACCTTTTAAACCCTTCATCCGTCAATAAACCACAAGGCTTAGCGGAGTTATTTAAATGGAAACAGCATTAGGGGGTGACAAAACAGTGCTTTTGTTAAGAAGGCAACACATCGCTGTGACATTTCTTTTCTAAAGCAGGAACATATTGCAGTGAACTTTTTCTACAGCGACAGAGAAGCTTTTGTTCCTCAGGCTCACACGTCCCACCGCACTGCAGCTCAGATGGGAGCTTATAGCTGGTCGTCTCCAGTAGATAGGAGGCATGCAGGTTACTGGGTCAGGCTGGTGACTGTGGAGAGGCTTTGTTAGGTCAGTGAGCGGCGCTGGGAAAAGGATGGGGGGGCGGGGGAGAAGTGCCCGCACACACACACACACACACACACACACACACACACACACACACACACACACACACACACACACACACACACTGACAGAGCCAGAGTCAGCAGTGGGGGAGAAAAGTTATCATAAGTCAAATGAGGAGCCCTCAGTGACAGAGATTAGCCTTGTGCACCCTGTTCTCATTTGGGATAATGGACTTAAATACTGCACATATGTGGGTGTGTATTCACTGCATGTAATGCACCAAGACACCCCTACATCAAGTCATACTCTTGTCAGTGAACCATAATCTGCACTGTCTAGCCAATTTTTTTTTTTTTTAACAAAAGTCACGAGCAACTGTGTCCCTGGGGAATACTTAATGTCTCAGTCTAATTGCACGGGCTGGTTGGAAAGAGTTACAGCCCGCTTCCTGCCATGACAAGATGAGCTGAGTGGTGGTTCGGGGGCTTGTGTGGTTAACAGACGGGATTGGCGTGCATGGTGTTGGAGTGTGTCGGCCTGAGGCACATTTTAAAAGTTAGTTTTGACTCAAAGAGTGAAGAGCATTTCTCTGCTCGGGGTCAAGTGTTGGAGCTCGGGGGTCAGTTGGTCAGCTGATGTTTTTCTTTCTTTTTTTTAATTGTTTTCTTGCTCTGCTGATATCATGACTGCAACTCCAACGAGGATTATGAGTGGCATAGAGAATACACAGCTTCACAGCTCATGCACTAAGCTGTGTGTGAGTTTGTGCTGTGTAGGTCACCATAAAACTTGGCTTCATGTTTGGATTCAGCCTCATTTCACTGGAGAAATTACTGTGCGGATGTCACTCTACTTTACTTAGGATAGGAAGCGTACTGGCTTTGTCCTGTAACCCGGGCAAAGAGGGAAATGTCACCTGTCAAAATAAAAGAAAGGAAGTTAGATTTTATGTCACATCTGGTAGTTTTTCTCAACAAGAAATCAAGCTGGTGAGATTTAACGGAGCAGAGTGCCGTACTGAATACTGTATTGAAGCCTGTTTGGAGGCCGGTGTGAGGGCTGGGCCTGTATCTGAGGTTTTACACCATCACAGTCCGTGTTTGGACTGCTGCTGTTATTGTGATGGCTGAGGGATTGCAGGGAATTTCACACCCCTCCCTGTATGTGGCACTGAGAGCTAAAGTTATTAGCCAAATGAATGTTTAGAGGTAATTACAGGAGCTGTAATGCTCTTGATTACAGCGTGAGGCATCGTGACTTCAGTTTGCATTAGCTTTCCCTGTCTGCCTGACTCAGACATTCATCAAAGTGTGTTTTCATACATGTGTGTGCAGCGCTGGCACACTTTTGCTGCAGTAATAGCTAGGCAGATGACATGAACTCTGGCCTGCTAATTTTCCAGCTCCCATTCCCAGGTTTGAGTCCCACTTTTTGTGTGCGTAATGAAAAAGAGAGAACGCACCCTTTATTCTGAGTGGAGTGTGTGAGTGTTTCACTGCATACTGTGCATGTATGCATGTGTATGTGTGTGAAATGCTTACATTTCTTTGCTATGGCCGCTGTGGGTTTGGGTGGTTGTTTTTTGTGTTTGTGTGTTTATGCTGTGTCCTGTGTGGCCTAAAGGCATGATTTATTCATGTGACCCTGCCTCCTCTGCCCATTGTGCAGCAGTCTTTGGCCTGGCAGGACCTGCGTGGATCCCCTGAGGACCGTCTGTGTGTGGTGTGTGTTTGTTTGCCTGGTTTTGCCTGCACTTTTATATTACTTACTTTACTATGAATATCTCTGTGTAAGCTTTGTGTGTGTGTGTGTGTGTGTGTGTGTGTGTGTGTGTGTGTGTGTGTGTGTGTGTGTGTGTGTGTGTGTGTGTGTGTGTGTGTGTTTTTGGCCTGCCTATGTTAAGATCCCCAGAGTCCCCCTCTGATTGTGTGTTGTCTCCTCTGATTTGAATAACAATGAGCGGGGGAATGCAGACTGTGTGTTGTCACTCTCTTTGGATCACCCAAAATGAATGGCATACAGTGGGTCCAGATGTGTTGTGACCTGCCCCGAGGGTTTGTTTGTGTCCAACATGATGGGAACCTTGCTGCTGTGGATCTAATGGAGTGGAGACTGAAATGAAGAACACTGCAAACACCTTCCATCATAAACATTTAGTTGCTTAACCATGAGCTAAGTCTAGACTTCTGAACTCTTTAAACATGGGAAACACTGATTTGACTTCCAGTGCAGTGGAAGCTGCATTATCAGAGATGGAGGTATAAAAACTGCCCCATTATCTAAATGGCTGCACTATAAAAAGTAACTCTTAATTTGTGCAGAAATCATCTCGTATCATAAAATTACCACCTGTAGAAACAAACGTCGGGCAATTAAGAATGTGAGCGTACTTGCACGTTCCAAGAAAAAAAAAAGCTTTCACTGCATTTCAGTAATCTCTTCAGTGCTCTGTATATGTTGTGAAGCCACCTGTTATAAGTGTGTGTTGTTTTCTCTCAGGTCACGTTAATCAGTGTGTGCCCACAAAGGGGAGATTGTTGAGGAATTATGATGTTTTAAACACTGGTGGTTGTGGCTTGCTACTTTTTTTTCCCTGAAAGGCCAACAATGAAAATCTTGTACACAGACTGGATTACATATTTATTTAGCGAACGTGTGTGTGCGAGACGAAGACAAGCAGCCCTCAGAGATCTGGTGGTGGCGGCAGCGGCAGCGGCAGGAGCTCTGGAAAAATACGCTCTCTGTCCAATTAAGCAGCTTGGAGATATGGAGCATCTTGGCTTGCTGAGGAACGTGCACCGTCTAATTCCCCATGTGAAAAAAATCCACACCGTAAGCTAATGAGGCATAAAAGGGCAATTGCCCCCCCAACACATACACACACATCCAAACCCCCGAAAGATCCCACCTAGCTTTGGTGGGGGGGGGGTGTCAGACACAGTGACCCACAATTTGTTGAAGTTGACAGTTTGGCCCTCAGGCACCTGCCAGAGACGTATCGTTCTTGGCATTGGAGGGAGAAACCTCGGGGGATGCTTGTGGCACCCTTCCTCTCCTCCCCCCTCCTCCTGCTCTTCTTCCTTCATACCCAATCTCCTCTCCCCCAATACTGGAACTCGCAGCTCCAGCAGCAGCTCTGTCCCTCTGTGAAACTGCAAATGAAAAGGAGGAGAAGGTGATTACAGGCTGGGGCTTGATTACATGCACTGTCTCCCACTCAAGGCAGCCACATTAATCACCCAGTGGCAGCATGTGGAGTTCAGCTAGAGAGAAGACGCCGCATAGCTCCAAGCATTGACTGACTGACTGACTGTGGGATCATAAATACACGCAAAAACACACAAAATCCCTAGTTTCTCTCTTCATATGTCCTTCTGCCCCCCGTCCCTCAGCCAGAGACACAGACACACATTGTGTTTTGTATCGCCGTCCTCCATTGTGGAGGGGACTCGTCTTAAATGGCATGTGTCAACTTGTGGCCCTGGGAACGATTCGGCTCCTTTGTTTGTGATGAGATGATGAGAAGTAGTGTTTACTGAAGTGTGGTGAGGACGAGGGTGGTGGCTGGCTGGCTGTCTGAGTGTGTGTGTGTGTGTGTGTGTGTGTGTGTGTGTGTGTGTGTGTGTGTGNTGTGTGTGTGTGTGTGTGTGTGTGTGTGTGTGTGTGTGTGTGTGTGTGTGTGTGTCTGAGACAGTGGCTGAGATGTTTGGCTGATAGCTAGACTTTGGCCTTTCTCCCTCCTCAGCAGTGGCAGTAGCGGGTGAGCTGGAGCTGAGCCTCTGTCTGCTCACAGTGGATTAGCACACACACACACACACACACACACACACACACACACACACACACACACACACACACTTATACACAGAGTTTGCATTAGCACTGAGCACAGAGTGACTTGCCTCCTGCTGATAACAGACAGCGGTGGTGGCGACAGGTTTCACTCCCTCCTCCTCCTCCTCCTCCTCCTCCCTCTCCTCCTACACCTCCTCCCTCTCCTCCTATCAACCAGAAAGGGGAAGCAGTGCCATGGCATCCCACTCTGGAGCCGAGGAGGCCAGAACAAAAGACGGCCTGTTTTCAGAAGGCCATTACTCAGGCTGCAGAGGATGTGGAAACAATAGCCTGCATGAGATCTACACCCAGACCCCACATTCAACCAAAAGCTAGCAGGAAACATAAGCCCTGTGCACCGACAGCAGTCTCTCACAGTTTTTGTTCAATCGACTTTATAGTTTGATAAAGCCAGGAAAGTGAACCTCTCCCGTCCTGCGTCTTCAGCGCGTGGAGACATTTATGACAGCTGAGAGTGAACTGTGGCTCATTAAGAGAGTGTCGCCACACATGCTGGCAGTCCTGACTTTTATCGTGTCAAAACGTCAGCTGCTGAATTTCTGTAGAAATGGCAGTGTGGCTTTCTGCTGTTATTCAGCAAGTATTTTTCAGGTGGAAATTTCAAATGTGATGCGGGTCAGTGGAGCAGTCTGGTGATTACGGATGAATGAAAGATGTTGAATTAGCTTGTGTGTACATAAAAATAGTCATAACAAAACAACAGAACAGCAAAAAATTGTACTGACTTACTGTTGAGTGTGATGTGCACTCTTGTCTTCTCTCATGTTCACACACACTAATAATCAGATTTTAATCATATTAAGGCAATACTCTGAATACTCTAATGCAGTACTCATTACATCTGTATTGTAAACAGATTATCAAGGTGTTGGAAATTAAAAGAACCACAACCCAATTAGCAATTAGCCAATGAAGTGATTAATTGCCAGTCTGTCAAAATATTGTGGCACATGTACACTTTAAGCTACTTTCGGGTGTTAAATGTCTCAGCAGTCAGCGTGAGGCTCATGCACAGTGGTTGCGAGTAATGGTGGAAAATAAGAGAACATTTACCACCTTGATAAACATTAAAGACTTTCTCTCATCTTTCTTGTTATATGTTGTTTGTGCTGGTGTTTCCTGTTGAGCAGAAATCAAATAGCTCATTGGGGAAATCGGGGGAAAATGGAACTGTAGTGTTAATGTGTTCAAGGAAGATGAGAATTTACTATTTGTCATCTCAGTTTCTAAAGATATTTTATCTTCCAGCAGATTATGTTATTGTGTTGTGGACATGTGCGGTCACATGATACAACAGACTTTCACTGGGTAGATTGAAACATGGCAGCAGGTGAGTTTGTCAGTTTTTATGCTCATTTTCAAAAACCTGAGCAGAAACAGAGAGAAATCAAAACAAATCTTGTATCGATAAAGGCAAAAAGCAGTAATCTCCGTCTCCTGGAAGCCTAGCTGGTGATGGTTAAGAAAACTGGCAAAGAACAAAGTACAAATGCATTTAAAACAAAGTTTTCTGTTTCTTTTTTACACACCGAGCCACATATTTTGTTATTGCTTTGTATTTTAGTGTTATCATTTATTTATTGTTGTTACTGTTCCTTTTTGCTCATTTTTTGTGACTGATGTCATTTTTCTGGCTTTGTTGTGCTGCTCTCTTTTATTGGTGCTGCATTTTTGGCCAATTCCAGTTGTTTTTAAATGTGCAATATAAATAAACTTGACTTGACTTGACTGTAGACACACACCCACTTGCAGGCATGCAGTCGCAGAATTCAGTGTAAACACACAGTTACAGATTGCACAGAGGTGCCATTCAGCTCAAAAACCCAAGAACCGCAAGCGACGACTCACCGAGCTTTAATCTGCTGCTGTTGCTGTCTTCTCTTACGTAAGCAGGTGGGGTGAAAAGTTGAACTTTCTTCACTTTTGTTCCTATTTTCCAACATGATGAATATGGTGATATCATGACCAAAAGCATTGGTGGCCTGAGGGGATGGATGTGCGCTGATTTATGTGTGTGTGAATTGGAGGGAGTGTCCTGTTCACAGAGAGACATTTCAGAAAGTGACATTCAAAGTGAACGCTGTAAAAGAAAACTGTAGCTCGTTCACACTCCATGGCCATGTATTTGCCTCTGTGGACTGTGGGTACTGTTGCGTGTGCGCGCGCGCACACACACACACACACACACACACACACACACACACACACACACACAGGTGTTCTTACATAGTTAGGCCTCTTCACAGGACCGTGTTTGATTAACACCTCTGTCCTGGAAGCTGGGTTGCACCTGTTAGTTTGGGACAAATGACACCTTTATGATTCTTTTGTGTTCTGGCAACACTTGAATTTGACACGCTGACATTTCTGGAAGAAAAAAAAGTCCAGTCTATGTTTACATCTCTGTGATTTGCTTGAATCCCAATGTGTCACCACCAGCATGTAGAATAAGCCTTCAGATAATTTTCCTTCGCTCTAAAAGCTGATGTTGATGGAAATTCTCAAACTTGAAAGGAGTCTGTGAGACAAACTGAAGCTGTATTGAGGCAAAAAGTTTTGCGAAGCTTGCAGACGGAGAAAACAGATGGACACACAGACACACGCCAAGAGTAACGCCTTCAAAAGAGATTGATGGAGTCAAAGGGAAAAGACAGATGGACAGACTGACTTTATAGCTTAGGAAAAAAAGAGAAGAGAAAGCTTGATATTTTCTGTTGATGAAGACAAAGGAGGAATTATTGAAAAGACCGAACAACCAGGACGTGCATCAATTCGATTAATAATGGGAATATAGAGAATACATGGAGATTGACGGGTAGGTTCAGGGATTAGATTGGTTTTTCTTGGGGTGAATATGTGAAGTTGTTAGGAGTCCGGAGCCGTGGTTTGGCTTAAAAGAATGAATTATATGTTGAAACACTTGTGAGATTCAGGCTCCTCTCGGTCGCCTCTTTGCGTTTTGGCCTCTGGGGGTCACTGAGCATTACTGAGGTCATAAGTCACTCCCAAATGCAGGAAAAATGTTATTACATTAAATTCTTAAGCATGGACCTTGCAAGCAAGCACATGTCCATGTGATCATCTTGGTGACTGTTTATGCTCGTTTCAAAGCTCCAGTTTTCTTTTTGCTTCATTCAACAATCGCAAAGATGAGATGCAACCCACGGATTCCCTGAATATCTTACTTGAAAGGAAGACAATAAATATGACATTATTCATGGTCAGTTGAATTCTTTAAGTGCCGGTCCTTTGTAAGAGCGCCTCTCTGGGCTTGAATTGCCATGTGTGCCTCTCAGGAGTATGTGCAGGGCTTTGGTGTGGGCCCCAGCGGCTGAGAACGAGAGTGTTTGTTGTAGTGTGCTCAGCGGGGGTCTAGAAGTCTGCCAGTGGAGGTCATACGAGCAGCCGTCACTGGCTAAATGCCAGAGTGGGCTCCTGGGTGCGCTGCTCGACTGGACATTTGCAACAGCTGGAATCCTGTGACGGCACACAGCACAATCCAATGAACACAGAGCCCATAAATTATTAATCGTTGTTACTGTGGAGACAGATTAGAGGAAATGTCCTCTGATGTCCTCAACGACTTCAGTGGCACAGCCTTTGTATGAAAAATCATTTAATTTTCACCTACAAGTGCTTTACAGCTGCAGCTCTTCCTCAAATAGAGGTGTGTGAAGTCACAGGCTTTGCAGCACTGACAAAACTATTGCTGCTAAAAAAGAAAAACTAGCGCTTTCAGTTCAGTTCAGAGAGGGATTTCAAGGTTGGGTTTAAACAAGGTCAGTATTGATTTATGTTGAGTTCTTACATTTTACAGACTGGCTCCAGTTCTGTGTTCCTGTGCAGCGGCAAGTGTCCAGATTACTCAGCCATACTTCACCTTTCTGTTGTCCTAATACCTCCCAGGAAATGCTAATCACACTTAATGTGAAGGTTGCATTTGACTGGAAGAGGAATTCAAAGCAGCCAACGAGGCTCTTCACCATCTGTCTGGGCAGTTTGCAGTAATCCACATGAGCAGCGTTTGCCTTTCATTTCAAAAATTCTACTTTGTCAGTACAGCAGCCAAATGGACTTTAGCCATAGTCCTGTTCCAGTCCATGAGATGCTGTGTGCTTTTGTCAGGAGTGTTAGAGCTGCAAGTAATGATTGTTATAATTCTGGATAAAGGGCAGTGAAAGTCATATTGACCTCTTCATATTGCTTGTTTTGTCCGACCAAATGTCCAAAAACTGGAGATATTCAGTTTAAGATGACATAAAACTGGAGACACTTGTGAGTGACTCGAGTGAGTGAATGTTTAGCATTTCTTCTAAACTTGCATTTATTAATTTGTAATTTTTTTTAGCTACTTGTGGCCAGCACAGCAAACTCTTATTGTAAACATATTGCAAGCTTTTTAGAAAACAGTCGACATCAAGTAACATCAGCATTCCTCTGGAGTCGGGTTTGAGTTCGCCTGACAAATGTCAAGTTCAGGTTTCACTCTTTTAACTATTTTTGGTCTCCACCAACTCTCTTTCGCTAGCAAATGCTCCACTGTGTTCACAAGCTAGTCCCTTATTTTGTGTGTACTTGTGTGCTGGCTATGTTCATTATATTATTTTAGCTTGTTAGCATGCTAACATTTTGGTGATATTTGTCTGTGGGTCTTCCACTGCGAGCGACACCTTTCAGCTTTAAAGAGTTAGTTGATAATCAGAGTTCACAATTAATTTTCTGTTGGAGCAACTAATTGATTTTTGGTTAATTATTTTCGCACTTGTAATGACTCAAACATCAGTCTGCAGTAGCAGTTTAAAAGTCATGGTTTATGAAATTATCAAGCTGTTTCTCTGGTTTCACAACTAATTCATGTTTCACAATCGGAGGAGGAGGAAGAGGAGGGAGAGGAGGAGGCTTGTGCAGGTTTGTAGGTGTAAGATTGCTTGGACTGACAAACACGAGCTAAGAGTCACACTGTGACATTTGTATATATATCACCATCTTTATTTGTTTCACCACATTGGTTGTTGAAATAACAAGGCTGTAAACTTTATTGCTATTTAGTTCATGGGTATGGCTAAGTGGTCATTAAGTGCATGTATCATCTTGTGAAATGTTATCAAAACGGTCTCATGGTGAGAAATAATCCCTTTGGTGAGCTCTCCAGCATGATCACATGTTTTCTGACCTCTGTCTCTTACAAACAATGAGGCATCCAGTTTCATCTTACAGGCTGTAAGCGTGTGTCGTTGGAAGACTACTCGCAGGCAAACGTTACATAATTATGAACTATTAAAACACAACTTTTTTCAAACATGCTGCATGCAAGCTGGTCTGTATTTGTCAGTGTCATCAGAGCTCAGCTGTATGCAGTTTGTAGAAATTCCTCTGGTGAAAGCATGCAAGTATGGACATGTGCAGCAAGCTGATAAGAGAATAGAACCAACGTCTGTGCTGCTTTGTAGCACGCTTGCATCAGAAGGGACTTTAAGAGACAGCACAGAAGCAATGGGCCAGCCGTCTGAGTGTGGGCTGCGCAGCATTTACTGCATTATGGCCTTTTAAAACATTTATTCCTGTAGTGTCATGTTCAGTGCATATTACCTTTGTAAACAAAAATGGAATTAAAAAGATCAATCATTAAAAATGTTGAAAGTGACAGCCCTGTTCACCTGTCGACCTGCACTATGTGACGTTAAACATTCTGGGATTGGGACATAGATTAGCCTGTGGGCATTAGCTTTTAATCAAATGCACATTTGTTAGACCAAAATGTTTTTTAAAAAAGCATGTGATAGTGGCACACATAGGAACAAACATTTAGAAGGAAAACATTACAGCATGTGGAATATTGGCAAATACGCAGTTTTGTGGCTACTAAGTGATGTTTTTCTTATATAGAGTCAGGGTCAGAAACCTCCCAACTCTGATTCAAACACAGTTTGACTCATGCAAATTAAAGTTGGTAAAAATGGTCAGATTCATCATGAGTCATAATATTTCTCATTAATATATCATTGTAATCATTTAAATGGAACAAAATGAGTTTCCTGTCAGGTTTGTCGTACCAGGACACTGACAGGCTGGTCGAGATGTGATGCAGCTGGAGCAGTTTGAGCGAGAATGAAACTGAACACAAACATCGGTGCTGCTCGCAGCAGTACAACTGTTAAGAGGCCAAGAAAAACACTCGAGCTTATGCCTCACTAAGAATAATGCACACTTGCATGCTAGGAACTAGTTGTTGAAGAAATTGCACCACCACTGTGGCAGGAGGGGCTTTTTGTTCTGTGCTGCACAACCATCTGACAAGTGGGACACTGTCACTGGGAGTTTTCCTGGCTGTCTTTCCAAGCATCGTATGACATACCTTTGGAAGAGATGGGACTGCAGTGGTGTTGTGGGTCAGGCAGTCTGACATTGCAGCATATTACACATGCTGAGATTTTCCATTAAAGCTAGCCGACGTGTTTTTTTTGCAAATGTAAAAATACTGATTATAGCAGCTTTAAGAAAAGCCAGTGGTGTAAGGATAGTAAACTCTACACTTCAGAGTGTTGTACTTCAGTGAAACTGCATTTGATTCAAATTATGAGGGGAACAAATACATGTGGTGATATATATCGTTACGGTTCAGTGTTAAATATTCAAACGTTCAGTAAACTATAACAAATAATTTGAGATAACCACTGCAGCCTCTGTGGACGCGAGTGTCGCAGGCTCACATACATACAGGTAGAAAATGTGAGAAGGAAGTGGACATGGTTGACTGAGGGGATTTGAAAAGACCAGGGCCACGTGGGAGCGGAGGGACACAACAGGAGAAAGTCAAGGAAATCCCCAATGGTAACTTATCGCTTCAAGCTGCTTCCCAGCCCCAAAAAGATGCCTGCAGCATGAAGAATTGGATTGCTGTGAAACTGCTGACCTCCCCGCCACAGTTAGGAGGCAGTGCAGAATACTTGTGATGACAGTGTGGATCTCTTCTGCATAGGGACTTTGCTCTTTGAGATTCAGCTTCCTCACTGTGGTTCCTCACTAGCCAGAGTCTCTCTCTCTGTATCCACTTCTTTCTTACTCTCTCTCCTGTAGTGCAAATTTCCCTTTAAACTAAATGAAAATACCACTGAAGAAGTGAAGTTTCTCAGGATTATTTCAGAAACATGCAATTACATCTTTGTGAGTGGTCAAATCAGAGTAGATTCAGACTTTTTTCTGATCCTCATTTTTCCTGATCTGTTATTATATGGCTCTGTGTGTGCTCGTGTGTGCATTTGTCTGCCCTGGAGGTTGCAGCCTTGGCTCTGGTGCGCTCCACTGAGTCTGCCAGGAGATCTCATGGACGCCTCAGTGGAGCGGACTCTTAAAAACACTGTTTACCCAAGGAGATTTATTTAAAGTTACAGAGCGGCACGAAGTCTCACTCTCCATCCTTTGTGTGTGTGTGTGTGTGTGTGTGTGTGTGTGTGTGTGTGTGTGTGTGTGTGTTTGACTCATGATATTTACACGTGCAAGTCTGCATTGAGATGCTCTGGAAAACAAGATGTGTAAGTGATGGATTGCCGTCAGTGTTTTGTAATTCTCTTTTTTTAAAGACACGTATGACGTTAAAATTTCATTTAATGGGAATATTTCTCCACAACTCATCCATCCTGAACCGAGTGCTTTATAGTTCAACAGCTGCGCTGCATGTTCACAAGTTCTCATTATCTCCCACAGTTTCCCCTGTGACAGTGATCAGGTCATGTGTGTGCTTTCTTTTCTGACGAAGACTCACATGGGTGTCATCTGGATTCAATGTGCTTTTCCCACTCTCAGTGGTGCATTAATCAGACAGTACTAGTCTTTGATGGAAAAAAAAACAATGGGGGTTGTAATTTTGTGTATGTCATAATGTTTAAACAGTTCATATGCAATGTTCAAGTGGAGAAGCCTAAGTGGGCATATGGTCGAGAGCAACATATGGTGAAGGGGAATTCCCTTCATCTCTGCTGGTGTCATTGATTTCTATTGGTGTTTTTGCTGGCACCACGAGCAGAGAGAGGTCACGAACAGTAAATTTTGATCAGTCCAATGTGTTGGTCCACAGAAACGTGTCAGTGTTCATGGACTTTGCTGTGGACGTTCAGGTTCCTCAGTAGAAGTGCGTTAATGCTTTTGGTGAACCTCTGACCTTTCCTCTTGTGCACCCATCAGGCCAAGTTTACCCAAGAAATCTCTAAATCTGATCCTCAGATTGCCGTTGAATTTACAGAGCACGCTCCTGCTCCCCGGGGATGAACCCTTTCGTCCTTGGACACAACTTTTTTCTTGTGTCATCATCAAGCCAAAATGTAAACTCAGCACACAAGATATTTCATAATCTACTGGGCTAACCGCCATTACATTTGTTGAGTACATCTGTGCTGCCAAGAGGATAAATCAGTTAGATTTCAATGGTCATGTGACCTCTTTTTTTCCACAAGCTGTGTGTATATAGGTGGCTCCACTGCTGGTACGGTTCGAGAAACAAAAAATGTGTGTCTGCTGTTTGTTCCATGCAGCCTTTAGGAGCTACTAGCAGACTTTTAGTGTCACATTAGAGTGAGCTACTCATTTGCTCTGGTCTTTGCAGTGAGCTGTTCAGTCCTGAAAAAAGATACTTTATTGATTTATGTTGATTGCAAAAACCTTGATGTTGGATGACCCTGTGTTCTTGGCTACAATGCATTTGGCATCAGAGTGTGTCGCTGAAATTCTGCTGAGTAGGTAATTGCTTTTCCCTTCAATAAGATGACAGGTTGAAAGATAACAAAAGATGCATGAACTCAAGAAGTCTAAGGAAAACACTGACGAGTGAAAACAATTGGCCTGACACCGGGCCTGTGAAGCAATATCAACAGTCTGTTAGGTCATGTACACATATTAGCTGTTTGTACAGACAAAAGCGTTATAGAAACTGACACGAGTGACTGTACGTTAATATGGGTTCATTTAACTTTGCTCCATTGCTTTTTTGCTAATGCAACAATGTTTGTTCATTGGTCTGTATGTGTTGAGTAAAATCTGACTTTTTTCTGTTTTTTTTCTGCACAGTACATCAAGATCCCAGCTCCCACACCAGAGTCACCTTCTGCTCTTCGCGTCTTCTCCTTCTACTTATCCAGTGACAGCAAAGACCAACCTCAAGCCAGCTTCGACTGCATCCATCAGTATGTTTCAAGGTATGTGCTCAGTCAGCTGAAACTTAATTTTGTCATGCAGTTTATCATTGCCTTAAGGAGCAATTCACATGTTTTTTTTTTTTAAATTACATTAATCTCTATCCTATCTCAACCTCCAGAGAAAGCTATGTAGAAATCTTTTTTTCATTATCAGCAAAGGACTTGCTGTGTACACCAAAAAAAACTTAAAGAAGTTAAGTTTAGATTTGTGTAGTCTGTCACAGCAATTTTAGATGCAAGTGTTTGATCTGATCTGCAGGTTGTGGTGCATTTTGCCATCTTCACCAGTCATCAGTCCTTCAGCTGTCTGTGAGCTCAGGCCTCCGAGGCCATCGTGAGAGGCGGTTAGCTCTCTGCTTGCTGTGCACAGGATGGGGCAATTGTAATTTCTTGTATATTTCTGGGCTGACCCTCTCATTACTGAGATCTGTGATGCCTTGTTTATGGAGTGGATATGCTTGGAAACTGAGGGTTATGCTCTGTTGCTGCCTCCTGCTGCCAGATGGCTAACTGTGGTTTGAACTCAAACTTGTTCTGGTTCCAGTCAGCTGCTGGAGCCAAGAGAAACAGCGTAACAGCATGAGGGCAAGATCCTGATCCTGCCCCCACATTTGTTCTGATATTTAGAGGATAAAGAGGCAAAGCGATCTCTGGCCATGTGTGTGATTGTGTTGTTGAGGAAAAGGCTCCTTATTTTTTTAAATATGAAAAAATATGAATTTGGCATCAAAGTAAATCCTTGATTTATTTACAGCATTAATGTAGCACAGGTTCCTGCATTAAAACTTTTTACTTTTGTCCAAAATTATCCCTGTTTTGCAAGTGTGCTGGCTGGAGCCAATCTAATCCTGGTGGTTTTCCACAGGCTCTATCCTGCTTTGAACCAGGATATCTGGCTTTCTCACACGTAGCGGGCTGCAGAGCTATATCTAGCCTGTGACATAACCTACAGTAACCATAGACCTGTCTTAGCCAGCTCCCACCACAAAGCCACTTTATGCTACATGCAGTCTTTACAGTGTTGACTGTACAGCCAGCAGAAAGCCCCACAGTCCAATGTCTCTGTGTTTTTGTTTCACAGTGACGGCCGCGAGCAGCTGGAAGGTCAAGGCATCATCCAGGACAAGATCACAGTGTGTGCCACCGACGACTCCTACCAGATGACCCGTGAGAGGATGTCTCAGGTGGAGAAGGACAGCTGGAGTCGCTCTGCAATTGAGATCAAACCTGGAGCCACACATCTGAGTAAGAATAGACTAGAGGTCTATGTGGAGCAAAACCAGAGGATCAGAGGATGATACATGTGCAGATTTTCAAGGGGAGAGGCCAAACAGCTTTAAGCTTGGAGAGGGATCAGCAAATTGAACGTGGATACAGCGATGCCATATAAAAACAAAAATAGAAATATAATAGCACCTATAAAAGTAATGGGAATATTTGCCTCTCATGAGAAAATATTGCTGTATTCATTGCTTTAAGCTGGAAGCCAGATATTTTCCTATTTTGATGTGTAATGAAACCAGATGTGCAGGCCTTTTGGTTATACAAATAGGACTAAAAGCTGCCTCTCATCTTTATTATTTTGTACCTTTTTTGACCTGGTTGTCAGTTTGTTGTGAGTTTCTTGCTGTCCTGTTTAGTTTCTCTGTCTTTGTAAAGACTGTAGTATTGGTCAAAACCAGCGATATCTGTCAAAGCCAGGCTCCTCTTGTTAATACTACTGAAAAATCTAGAAGTGATTGGACAGCATCTCTATAACCTTGACATGCTATGCTTTTTTTTTTATTATTTTAATAGCAAATAGCTCATTTTCGAGTAAATTTTCCTGCAGTGTGGTGCCAAAAGCATGTTCAGTAATGGTTCACTAATGCAGCAAACAAATCATAAGCTTCTGTTGAAAGAAGTTAACACCAAGTTTGCCATGACAGTGAAAAGTATATTCACAGGTGATTAACTGTTGCTCCAACATTTACATTTTTGCTGACTTTGTCCAACAATTTCTTACAGCGTTGGCCAGATACCCAGATATGTTTACACAGTCACAGTGTGGAGACTCGTTTTCTTTATGGGGACAAAACACAAGACCCCACAACGTAAATCATTAAATCGTAGGGTGAAGAATTGGGTTAAAGTTAGTGTGAGGGTTAGGGTTAGGTAAGTGTGTGTGCGTGTCAGATCTTAATCATGGAGGATGCTTTACAGTGTATTAATTATATGAAAAGAGACATGAACTGACGAGCTACTTTTTTTTTTTCTCTTTTTTGTCTTTGTCAACCTTTGCTGTGGTTATGCAATATTGTGTCTTGGCATGATTCTAGACCCCACTGTCAGTGCTCCTGGGGAGCTGAAAGTCCGGGTGGTTTAGGCCAAATTTAGACTGGATTGTGCAACAACAGGTCTTCAGGTGAAGATGACTTGGCAACATATATGCCTGTAGGGAAACATTTAATAACTGCACTCTACGTTCCCCGTTCAGCCTCGGGAGGTGCTCATGAACACAGTGCACATTATCAGGCATGCCAAAACCCATCGAGCATGCATCTGACACTCCACACATCCAACACCATCATTTTTGCATAATTCTATATCTTGTTGCCATGATTAATAGCTGCAAGTAGAGTAATGATAACGCATAGAGTTATTATCACTTGTCAGGAAGGACGTCACTTTTGTGGTTGAAAGGAAAGCCTTCTTTTCCTGTACCTCTGCCCCACTCTGACCTTCAAAGCACAGATTAACCTGTAATGGGATTAGCACAGAGATAGCTTTCTCTGCTCGAACATGCCCCATCTGTCTGCAGCAAAGATGTAAGCAATGATCAATGGGGTATTTATATCTGAAGACAAATAGATGCAGACCAGCATGCACATGTGATCTAGAGGTAAAGGTTAGTAGAAGATATTTAATGGCTGCATCCCCGTTACTCAACCAGTTGTCAAGATTGTGCAGCCCAGAGAGTATGTACGCACATGGAACAGGTAAAAACAGTGTAGAGAGTTGAGAAATCTGGCTGCCTTTAACTCTTGTCACATAAAGCTTTTTGTAATGCTTGCATGACACATTTCACTGTTGGAGATTTTCCACTCAGGACTGCCAAAATCCTTCTAATGAGCTTGAGTCTCTCTAATGTAAGCAAATTCTGAATATTAGGTGTCACTTATATACTTACATTTATTTGTAATGTGAAGGATGTTGAATGCATACAGTATATATGCACACAGTCTCTTTTTTTTACCCGTTTATGGGCAATGTAACCATACACTGCATGACTGAATATTATTTATTCATGAAAATTGTTCTATCTACTTTTTTGTGTGTTCAGGTAAATGTGTCAAGTTCCACAAGAGGCCAGCTCCTCTGTCTGCATCAGACAGCAGCTTCCACAGACTGTCTACCAACAACCGGAGGAATGGCAGCATGGCCACGCCGACCCAGAAGCCCTTGAGGGAGCGGATCATCCACCTGCTAGCTCTCAAGCCCTACAGGAAACCAGAGCTGCTGCTATGGCTGGAAAGAGAACGAGCCAGCCCCAAGGACAAGGCCGATCTGGGCGCCATTCTGGAGGAGGTACGCAGACACATCACATCATTCACAGATGATTTGCACACATGAGTTTTGTACATTTATATGCTTGTGTCCTTTGACCTTTGAATTCGCCCACTTCATTAACTTGACTGATTCGTATGGCGTCATGACGTGAAACAGCGCTTTTTCATCCGATAAAAGCAGACGATCCAGCGAGCGCTGTGATTAACCAGTCGGCACCATGAGTGGGACTACTAACGTTCTTGTCATACTGTTGTCAAGCACTGTCAAGCTGCACACCAGAACCAAGGAAGAGTAATAACAATGGCGACCGCTGTAGACAAGTTAAATGCTGCTATTGAGGCTTTTTTCAACCAACATTGCAGTTTGTTTTTACTCCGTTCCGCTACACTCATTCTGTACATTTGCATACTTCCTACACAGAAGAACATACCCGTGCACATATGCATGCACACACACACACACACACCGTTTTTGTGTGGTGGGTGTGTTGGGGTGAAAACCCAACATGGATGCATATAAACACAACAATGTTGCAGCCACCCATTAACACATTGTGAAATACATTTAACACCATTAAAAACAAATCATCGTAGCCTCGCTGAGAACACTGAAAACAAACAACTGCATTCATTCGTCATATAGTAGCAAAGAGTGATGCTTCACACCAGTCTTTCCATTCAAAACAACAAACCAAGAATAAGCTACATTTTGGCACGGTTGAATATGGCGATTTTAAAGCATATGTGAACCACGAGTTGAAAAGTAGAGCTTTAAGTTCCAGCTAGCAAACATATAATCACATAATCATGTACTGGAAGAAACCAGGAGCCAGTTGTGCTTTAACAGAACTTGTTATCTAATTTAGAAACGTTTACCTCATGTGACTTTCCTGTATACATTTCTGAGTAATTCCTAAATGATGTTTGTACTGTCATCATTGGTGTGCGTGCATGTGCTTGTTGATGTGTGTGCATGACATGCACGCATATGGTTCCTGTGTCCGTGCGTGTGTGTAATTAGGTCGATGCTGTAATTGTCTCTGCTGAGATTGTGTTTGCAGTGGGGCGGGCCGCTCTGTCAGGAGGCCCCGAGAAAGATAGATGTCCTCAGAGAAAGGCAATCTGATGAGATTAGAGAGGAGGTTAAAGCCTGAGACTCTCAGCTGGGAACATCATCGTAGAAAAAGAGTTTTTCAGGAACATGGATGTGCCACTTTCAGCACGTCCAAGACTCCAGATTGTGCCAGTGTTTCTGTAATTATCTGGATAAACTGACAGTGGTCCATCATTAGTTAATGAAATGATTAATAATGAATACACACTGCAATCAAACTAAAGCCATTAATGGACTTATTAAAGCAGCTATAACTGATATATTATTATATACTTCTGTGAAAACATTGTGACAATGTGAAATGGGAGTTTTAAGTAACATCATGTGGTATTTTGCATTCTAGGTGGCAAAAGTGAATCCAAAAGACAGCAGCTTCCTGCTGAGGGATGACTTCTACAAGCACGTGCAGCGGGACTGGCCTGGCTACAGCGAGGAGGAGAGGCAGCTGATCAGCAGGCTGCTGGCCAGGTGGGTCAGAGGCACGAGCCACACTGGGTGGGGATGCTGTCTCTGATGTTACAATAAAACTAGTAATTAAATCTTTCAGTTTCACTGTGACCGACTTCATTCAAGTGGCTTCATGCTTTTCAGTGCGTCCAGGGTGTTTTTGGCATTTATTGAAGTCAATAAAATAGTAATTGGACAAGAAAACTTTCTTTTTTCTTTACTGGTACGATTGTTTCTCACAGCTCTAGGCCGTAAAAGGCTCCTCTTTGTCTGCCATCTTTTCCTCTCTCCTCTACATCTTCTCCTCTCAGTCCCACACATCTCTGAACCCTCAGAAACCTAACGTGTCTGTGCCTGCCACACTGAGACTCTGTTTCATTTTCATGCTCGGCTTTATTAGTTCTCCTCTAATTCCACATAGCTTTGCAGCGACGCCAGTTAGAAGTAGTTTCTAAATTCGTACATTGGTAATGTTTTTTTTTTTTTTCTTTTTGTCTTATCTGCAAATTGCCTTGTTCTTTCCTTCTGTTGGACAGGAAGCTGCAGCCACACGTCAGCCACCAATCAAGAAATCTTCAAGCAAATGTGTCGATACTGAAGACCTCAGAGGATGTGACACTACATCACAACACAGTGAAAAATCCTGCAGTGGTAAACAGCCATATTGTTTTTTTATTCAACTTTGAACATGACATCTGTTTTTACCCTGGTGCTTCTTTATTATACTGTGTGTAGTACATGTTTGAATTAGTATAGATCACACGTCCCTGCTGACTTCAATCTCATACAGGTGATGTCAGTAAACGGCTGTGAATGCTGCTTTGTAGTTTGGCAGGTTGCAAGTTGTTTCTGTGATTCTGTAATAAAATGAATGATTTGAGTGATTTCTCTCTTTTTCTTCTTCCCAGAAACGTCCCGTGCCTTTTGACTCACCGGAAAGGTTAGCTGTGAAGAGACAAAGACTTGTGGACCAGAGGTTGCAACAGCAGCCGACAGCAGACGGACTCTTGAACAATAAAGGACATGACTTTGCAATCCCTACCCTCAACTCCAGTTTCCACACAAAGACTGAGTTTCAACGGACAAGTAGCCATCCTGGTAACCAAAACGGCTTACCAGGGGGCCACAATGGCTTTCCCCTAATGCACAAACTGTCTAGCAGCTCTGACACACCTGTTTCAGAGAGCAGAGACCAAGAACCCAAAGTAAGCGGCCACCAGCCTCTGCAGGGTGACCGAGCTCACCAGCAGCTCGCCAGCAGCCAGCACAGGAAGAAGAAGTCGAAGAAGCACAAAGACAAGGAGCGGGAGAGGTTAAAAGACAACAAGGCCAGCGAATGGTTAGAGACGAGTCCTGATCTCAAGCAGAAACCGGACAAGCTTGACAGTAAGGACCTTTTTACGCAGATTTGTCTTGTGACTGATGGAAGCCTTCATTTCTCTTGTACTGTTTGATCACATCCTGAAATCAACACAGTGATGAGGAGGGTTAGGGATGTTTTACATTTCGATATAAATGTTTGAGGATTCCATCCATTATATGGCAGTGGGCCCATCTCCTAAACATTGTTGTTTCTGCTCTACAATTGCTTCAAAATAACAGGTTGAGCACTCATACTTTTTGCTCATGACCAGTGGTAATTGTGCATGAGGTCTCTGTAAGCGACCGTTTGTCAGACAGCCCACTGCTGCATTTATACAGTATTATCTCATAAGCATGTCTGTGTTTGTTCCCATAAGCTCACTCTCTTGAGTCCTCAAAGTGTTATGTGGCTGATTGACTCAACAACAGCTCGAGCTGCTCTTCAGGTCTCTAAGCTGACATGTCTCCTGATACCCATAAGCTCTTACCTAGTATACACAGAGGCAGGCAGGCACAGGCACAGGCAAACAAAAACATACTGCCTAACATTCAGACACTGACAAGGTATCATGTAAATGATTGTAGTGACTCAAATAATTTCCTTCATCTGGTGCCTTTATTCCAGATCCCGACATCACAAATGCTGTGGCCTCTGAGGAGAAGCCAGATTATGTGCTGTGAGTATGAACATGTCTTCAGATCGTTTTGTTGTGGTTGTTTCATGAGCTATCACTTGAACACATTTAAGACATATTGGTTGTTAAAATGTGTGTTGAGAACAAACAGCGGACTCAAACATGGACACAGACACACATGACTGTTACTTTTTTATTTATTGCTGTTGTTTAAATATATAACTGGTTCTGTGAAATACTCAGTTGTCTCCACTGGTGATGAATGGGGGCACCCTGTTATCAGCAGCATGACAGTGTGGCCTTGTGCTGCCGCCTTGTGTCAAATAGAGGTATTACACCGAGAGAAAAGAAAATTAGGATTTGAGGAAAAGGTCTCTTTTAGTAAAATATTACAAGGTAATAGTGAATGAAAAAATGCCACCACTGAAATATATCCACAGTATAGAATTTTACTTCATACTTTAGTCCGTTGAATAAGACTAGTTAGATTGTGCAGGAGGTTTCCTGCCTGCATAACATCACCATTAACTCTACAAGTGTTTGTCTGTGTGTCCCCTTGCAGCACGTACAGCACCATCATGACTTTGGAGCAGCGTCAGAGATACCAGCAGGATTTCTGTGCAGAGTATGATGAATACAAAGACCTCCACTCCCGGATTGCAACCATAACTCACATGTTTGTTCAGCTAGGATCCAAGATCAAAAGCTTGTCCCCTGGCACGCAAGAATATAAGGTATCACTACACCTGCTTCGATACATGGCAGACATTTCTGAATTGCAGCAAATGTGTTTATGCAGCCAAATGAATATTTCTAATTTAATGATTTGTGTTTCATACCATTTAGATAATGGAAGACCAAATACTAGAAAAGTACAACAAGTATCGAAAGGTAAGTCAAACATTTAGACACTTTATTTTGTTGTTTTCAGGAGTTGTTTTGTCTCCTTAAAGAAGTCACATGTCAATTTTTTCCTATGTAGTAGCTCCGTATCACATCTAACATGCTAAGAAACCTGAATTTTGAAAAATCTGCACCATTATGTTGAAGATGACTGTTTATGTGCTGGTTAAGAATAAGGGAACATCCATTTTGCAATTCGTGTGAAAACCTTTTACTTAAAGCTCTCTCCTCTCTCCACAGAAGTTTCCAGGCTACCGGGAAGAGAAAAAACGCTGCGAGTATCTCCATGAGAAACTGTCCTACATCAAACAGCTCATCATAGACTATGATGTCTCTCAGGCCTCGTCATAGCAGTGGCTCTCCCCTTTATCAGATTTTTATATGGAATCCCCGTCTTTGCATAAACAACATTGTGAAGGTGTCAAACGAGGCATTTTTATTGGAAGTGGTATAAAGGGTTTTGGATAAAACGACAGCACGGAGTGCTTCTGATGGGACCACGGACGATGCTGTGATATCAATTATTAGCAGATTTCTCTCCGGTATTTGTAAGTCTATTTGTCGTGAAGTTATCATTTCTTAAGAGGTGTGAAAATGTGAAATATCCAAGGGAGAGGCAAAAAAAGTCTGCATTATTGAGATGACATGACAGTTTCCCTCAGTTTCTGCAGGCCTTTTTTAAACCAGTGTCAGTGTAAGCCATTTTGTTGGAATATATAACAGGTAGCAAATATGACCTTAGCTTATTCACTTTGTTTTTGACTCTTGTTAAGTCAAACATTGCTCCAGCCATGGGTCCCCCTTTCCTTTTTTATGAAGTTCAATATGGAGCATAGAAATTTCAAATCGAAGTTATCTTATTCATTACTGACAAATGAAGCAGCAGAAAAACTGAAATGCGTCAAGTCATTTCATCTCATGTCTTCTTATGCAAATGAGCTGAGATCATTCCACTTGTTCCCAGGTTAACTTTCCCTTAATGTATCAGCTCTGTGTTATGAAGCAAATCTACTTTAAAGCAGCTGCTGCATTAGTGTCAAAATATTGAAATTACATTTTTCATAAAATCATTGAAGAAGTTGATTTTATATTGGGAACAAGCAAAACAATCTCACACCTCAGCACAAAATAAGATTTTTAGGACTCAGTGATATACAAGAAGCTTCTTAAAATGAAAATATTGTACAATACAGCCAGTAAGAGGTCCTGATGTATTGCAAACTAAATCCAATCATCTTAAAATACTTGCTAACATTTTGAAAGCAGCTAATTCCAATGAGAAAAAACTGGAAAATACCCAAATGTTTGGACATGCTAAGAGGTTCACATAGACCCCGCTGCAATACAGTACAGTACAATGAGATATATGCTGTCTCCCAAATGCATTTGCATTTAAAGTATTTACCACAACCCCCTCTTTAGATTGACTGGTAAAGGGACCAAAACGCTTGGCCTTGAAGGCTGTTACAATAACATTGTTAATCAGGCACCGAGTCTAGTTTCAAGTATTTCAACCCACTGGGAAAAAAGTGTCTTCTCTCTTATCTCTGTTTTTCATTCTTAGATCTACTCGTGTATTTATTTTAACCATCTTCCTCCACTCTGTGTTATTGGTCTCCTCAGCTTGAAGAGTCAGGTCTTGCAAGATCAAAGTGTTTGTATCCAAGCAGCTGAAGGTGGGAGAGGTTTGACTCCGATCAAAGCTTCGTGTTGTATGGTTTGTCTGACCTGGCAGAGTTGTGTAGTGCAACCTAGACTCCTCGAAATGTTAATGCTGAAATCCATCCAACACTTTAGCTGTGTCTGAAATTGTTCACTTATTCACTATAAGAAAAAAAACCCCACCACACTACGCAAAGCATGATGGTACATTATGTATCTGCTCATGTTGTATTGCACTGTTGGATTATTAGAGTCATTTAAGAATTCAGACAGCCCTTCAGAGTGGGAGATGGCACTGAATTGGTGACTTTGTAGTGAATGCTGAATGATTTCAGAGTCAGCCCTGGATGTTTGGTCTTCAGGGAAATATAGAGCCATATTGGTAAAAAGTCTATGTTTCCAATATTAAAACCAGTTGTGGTACTTGGGTATTTTAAACACTAGCCTGGAGGGTTTTCTGTCCTTCAGTTTCCAGTTAATAATCAGTGCCCAGTCAGGTTTTCTTTGTGTGTGTGTGTGTGTGTGTGTGTGTGTGTGTGTGTGTGTGTGTGTGTGTGTGTGTGTGTGTGTGTGTGTGTGTGTGTGTGTGTGTGCATGCTAAGTCCAGTCTGAAAAATGGAAGGGTGACAGGCAAAGTTTCCACTCAGACTGTAATCGTTCACCATGGTTGGAGTTTTTGTACTGAATGTTTTCACGCAGTCAATGACATAGAAGCCTTAAGATGACACTTTTTTAGGACAAAACCAACAAACTGCCAATATCAACAAGGAGTTATCATTCACACACATCTGTTATCTGCCTTATGTTACTGCTAGCTGTTACATTTAAACCTGTCTTAGCCATTTCACTGCTCAGATGAATGCCAACAGTGACTTTCTCACATGTTTGACTATCACTTTCTGGAGGAAATGTCTCCTTATGTAATTTAAAGGTTCTGTAGTGCACAGTTTGATTGATTGATGGCATAGTGTGCTCAACGGTCGCATTTATAATCCTTCTGGTACTCTGCTCGTGATTGCCACTGAGATCTGTGGTCAGGTATTCATCAGTAGAAATATCACTTTGGTTTGTATTGTGGCTGATGTTCCTGTTGATAACCCGTCTGACTCACCTGGAGCAGTTTGACTGGAAGACTGTCTTCAGCAGTTCTTGTGATATTTCAAGCACAAAGAAAATCAATGGTTGAAATATCAACACTCAGTCACTTTCAGGAAGTGGCTGGCAGTTATGAGAAGGTTTCAGGGGGGAAGTCATATTGTCAAGTGGTTGATTATAGACTAATTATCTGTGGGTTACTGAGTGCGATGAAAGAACCACTGCTCTTGAAGACTATTCTTACAAAATCACTAAATGAATTTCATGTATCGTCTTAATCACAAGCTACAATAAAGAGTTCATAAGGTGTTTTGTGTTTTGGACTGGTGCCGAACATCTACAAGGCACTGGTTTGTGCTGCACAGTAGGTGTTTTACAACATACCTGCTGAAGGGAAAGCTTCATCTTAGTCACAGAAGCAGACGAGTATGCACCATGAACTGCATTTTACAAATGTATACTTTCTCTTTTCCATGTTGCGCAAAGTCAAATAAAAACCTGAAAGTGAGTTTTGCCCTGAGATTTGATTGTGTTTCAAGCCTTGCTCTCTGAATCCTCTTTGCAGGTCACTGTGTCATTCATTGATCATCAGCATTCAGGTTTTCTTTAATCCCAACATTCAGATGCGCAGTCATGATCACATCAACTGAACTGTGATGTTTGTGTGCATTAGAGGGCCTCTTGGTTATTTTGTTACATGAATAAAAAGTGCTTTGCTCATCTGAATGTGTGACCCCAAAATACATACAACATGTGTAAAGGGTTTATAAGTTGAAAACGGCTTCATGAAATCATTTCAACGTTTGGGTTGCCAAGTTGTGAAAAGTCCTCTGGAAGATAGTTAATAGTTTGTTTGTTTGTTTGTTTGTTTGTTTGTTTGTTTGTTTGTTTGTTTTAGCTCTCGAATTAATGGAATAGCTCTGGGGAAAAAACGACTAAAACCTTTGTATTACCAAATTATTAACTTGTAATCATTTTAACACATTTAAATATTTTAAAGTTATAACCAAATAGATAACGGATAAGGGGCAAACGGATTTTTTTTTTTTTTTTTTTCACAGTCTGGCAACCCAGAGCTCTATTGAGAATCTATAAAGGTTTCATTGACATTACTAAAATCCATTGGTAATAATTGATAAACCCATTATAAAGGGACTAAAATATGACCTATCAGAAAGCAGTAATCCTGTGTCCTTTGCTGCTGAAAATGAATGAGCTTCAGAGCTTCTTCAGAGCTTTTGACTAAAACCAAAGCGAGTTTACGTGCGTGTATCAAACAACTGCAGCTTGTGCCTCAAATTGTGCGTATTGATCTCGCACGATGAACCCTAAGCACCTGGCGGTGGGCAGATATTGAGAGTTGTTCATGCGTGCAGCTCCCTAACCATGGCGAATAAACGGTACCTGGAGTCGGTTATGTGAGCATTGAACACACTACGCTGAAGAACAATGGTGAAATGAAGAACTGATTGTGTTCAGTGGACCTATTGACATGTGCACCTGTTAGATGGCTGTTTTAAACCCTGTGAAGGACCTGTCCCCATGCTCCACAGATCCCTGGAGGCGCTGTTGTCAGGACGACCATTAAACAATCGCACCGTGTGAGGCTGCTGGTGACCATCATAAACTCAGTCCACAGAAAGGTAAGACCACTGTTAACTCATGTCAAGTGTTTCTGTGGAAATAAAATGACATTTCGAAATGTTTTTTTTGTTGTTTTTTTTTTTCTTTTAACAGCTAAATAAAAGTCACATTAAGTCCTCTTCCGTTCACCGTGGAGGTTGTAGCTAGCATTAGCAATAGCTACCTTGTTTTGGCTGTTCTTTTTTTCCCCAAAACTAAAAGCTAACGCTAGAAATTAGCAAGCATACATCACTGGTTAGCTTTACTTCATCTTGTGTGTGACCTCAGTTGTGTGTCAGCTTGTGGTGTAGCAGTGAATCCAACAACAGCTGCCGCATCCCTCATTCTCAGCCAGACCCACAGTAACAGTATGTGTACTTACAGTAAAGCACCAACATGGATTCATCGCTGTGGCTGTCTTGACTTAAGTGTTTCTATTTTATGTGACTTTATGAATATATAAAATGAACATCATTTTGGTCATAGGAGGTTCATCAACAGAAAAGGTACCCCAGACTCTGATATGGAAGCATCATGTAAAAGAGAGACATCCAGAGAGAAAACACCTACTGTGGAACTGTCAGGTGCGACACAGGTACGGATGAGGGCTTTAAACTTACTGGGTTACCTCTGGAAATGGGTTCAGGACGGAGATGTTATACTTAAAACCCTTCCTAAACTATATTATTTTGAATGATGTCAAGTCAAGTCAAGATTATTTGTGTAGCCCTACATCAAATATCTCCTAAAGGCCTAACAGCCTCTCAAACCCTTTCTTTTTATTCCACTAACAGGAATAAATTGATCAAATCTTTGAATAAAAAGGCCAGTGCTTTCTAAGGGAAATGTGGCTATTCATTTTTGGCTGCTGTGACTTTTCCGTCAGCTTCCACAGAGCACCAACTGCCTGGCGTGCTCAGAAGACGGCAGGTATCTCAGTCTGGGTCACTCCCAGGGCTTGGCTGTGTGGTGTGCGTCCTCTCTGGTCTGTGTAGCAGAGTGGCTGCAAGACCGAGTAGAAATTGCATCTATTCAAATGACAAGGATGGCTGAGACGGCCTATTTGCTTGGCACCGTTGATGATATGGGTGAGTAGCATGCTTCCAATCAGCCACTGCTTTTCCTCACTTCCTGCTGTGTTTATCGTCCCTCTCCTGCATAAATATAGAGTCACATACAGTTTGACACTTGAAATGCTCTAGCTTGATCCTGGGATCATGAACTATTACAGCACAGAACTGAGACAATAACACCTGACAATTAGAGGAAAAGCACTTTTTCCAGAAGGTGTAGAAGAAGACAGTTTGTGAAAAATATCATCCTCACGTTAGCTGCTGTCATGTTCCTCTGCAGGTGTTGCCAGAGTCTTTGCATATCACTGTGAGGGCATCCACCTCCTCAGTGTTATTAACGTGATGGTGCGTATTGTCAGTGTCGTTTCTTGGGATATACTGTGTCATATTGTGTTTGTCCAACAAAAATTTGTCTTTTTGCAAATGTTTTGCAAAATGTCATACATATATATGTATTTTCATTTTAGATTCATTTTGTAGTTCATTTTAAGAAGAGGAAAAAAATAAACAATAATCGATTCAAAAATTTCTTTCAATATCAGGAAAATATCAACAAAAGGAGCATTTGCTCGACATTTGAAGTGTCTGGTGGGGGAGATTATGGAGCTGCATCAATCAGCTGTAAGTAAGGCCTTTGCTGTCTGTTTGAGCTGTGTTTACTTTCTCATTTTAATTAACAGCCTCACGTTTTTCACACCTCCTATCAGGCAACGGCACTCTTTGGCTCGAGGTCTATCACTTCCCCTCAGGAGCATGGATGAACGAGTTAGAAATGGCACTATCACAAAAACAGGTTCTGTACTGACATTTAATTGCTTGGCTGTTTTGAACATGATTGTGTATTAGACGTCATGTTAGGTATCTCATTAAGCATGACATTTGATTATCACCTACAGTTTGAAACTGAGCTTAGCTTGTGTTTAATTTTTTTGATTGAAGTCATTTGTTTTAAATCGAACATGAAGAAAAAAGGAGAGGAGCCACTGAATTTTGAACAATGAGAAAATGATATACATATACACAAATAGGGATATATGGCAGAAAGAACAGGCTGGTGTTTGTGTATTTTCCTACTTTTAAATAGAATATATGCCATTTTAACTGCCAGATACAGCTATATATCATTGAATTACACATTCAGTGACTTTATTTTTTTTACTTACATTGAGAAAAACCTTTACGAAGTTTTTTTTCTTTTTCCTCAGGACCCAAACTCATCTGGAGATGAGGATGTGAAATGGTCTCCAGTTGCAGTGGTGATTAAAATTAAGCCGCCCAAAATTCCAGCAGGTATCTAGAGCAAAAATGCAATCCAACTATAGTGTGGACTAATGGAAAAGAGCAGAAATCCATATCGTGTTTGTGTGTAAGTGGAAGTGATGGTGTAGATGCAGAGCCTGTATGTATCTCTGTCAGTGATTACATATCTCTTGTATCAGCGTTTTGGTGTCTTTGCAAACGGAAGTCAAAGAATAAGCGTGAGCAGGCAAAATGCAGCCACGTCATTATCCCATCATGTTTCTGCCATTTTGTAGGAGCGCCATTGGATGGTCCACTTGAAGCCTTGCAGGTGACGGACTTTTTGACACACTGTTTGGCACTGGATGTAGACACCAGCAGCTGTCAGCGGGAGGAACATGCTTCCAATACAGACGCAGGAAAAACAAATGCAAGCCTGAGGTGCGATAAATTTAGCATCAGCATTTCATAGTTAAGTGCTGCTACGGCAGCTCTGTTGATGATCTGATGCACGTAATGGTCTTTGATTGAAGTCTTTGCAGGAAATGTTTGAGTATTTTGTTTTTCTGGTTTGGCTGAGGACCCCCAAACTCCCAACTCCATCCCCACGCCTGAAACCAAAATTGTGCCCTGGGTAACATCCTGTGAATCATGTAAATCATTAAATGTGAAAGCAGATGCTGTTTCATATTAGTTACATGGAGTCTTTTTCAGGCGATGCACCCACCACTTTCTCCTGCCTTGTGGTCAGTTTCCTGGCGGCCATAAAGCAAAGTCTCAGTCAGGTTTGTGATGGAGAAGTGTTTGAAAACTGAGTGTTGAATATGTGAATTTTCAGTGATAAAGAATTATGCAAAACAATAGGCCAGACTGTTTCAGAGCCCTTTCCACTAAAAATGAAAAATAATAGATCAAAAACAGCATCTTTAATGAATAGTCCCCTATGAAGACAGGTAGTGTCGGGCTATGCTCCGAATAATGTCATTGTTAATCTTTGGCTTTTTGTCAGCAGGATTGCCTGTTGCTGTCTGCGTGTGGTGGAGTGGCAGCCGTAATCTTCTTCAATATTTGCTGGGAAAAGGTTCAAAGAACAAACCAGGTAGGATGTTTATTTGTTCAAAGATGAATCTGCTGGATGTTCACAGCCACATCTTTCAATGCCTGCTTGTTGTTCAGAGTTCGTGTCTGTTGTGTTCTTTTCTCAGTACAATAAAGAGACATTTTTAGTTTTGACCTGTCTTTTTGAAGCAGATGTGGAACCCACGCCAGATGTGTTGTGGCCAAATGCGAAAGAGATCTTCTGCTCTGCTGTCAGTAGATGCACCCGTTACATAGCGCTTGGGCTCGATGATGGTTTGGTGTGTGTCTGGGACAGGCAGTCTGGTGAGCAAACCTTACAGAACATTAACATGAGACACAAATGAGACACAAGTCATTGAATTCATGCTCTCACTTGTTGAGTACACTCAGGAGCTTCACTGCTGCAGCTTTACTATGACCTGTGACTGATGGTGTCTAATGTTTGCAAACCTTCCATAGATATTACTGACATGACTGAGTCAGTTGACTGACTTCAAGATCTTATGTTATCGTATCTTATCTTATGCTGGTTTTGTGATGTTTTGGGGTTTAGTTTAGTTATTCCCTGTTTTATATCCAAAGAGTTTCTCCTCATGTGTCATGTTTTGTTTTACTTCCTGCATTTGTCTCTTTCCCCCTTGTGATTGCAGATAGGTTTCATCCGTCCCTCACTAGCCTTCCCCCTCTTGTGTATTTATTCAGCAGCTGTATTTAGACTGCATATTACAGACAAACGCAGTAAACAGCGTGTGCTACATACTGCAGACTGTTTGTCATAATTGTATGCAGTATGAAACTGTTAAATAAATTTATTTTGCAGTCTGCTTGGTCAGGCTTAGCTGGTTTCTGGTTTTGGAGAGCAGAAATAAACAATAACACAGCGAATAGTAAACCATCACATTTGTGTAGCATCCCCCTATGCACTAAAAACAGAGAAAATATCTTTCAGTTGTTGGCCTGACTTTCTGCCATTGTTGCTAAAGTCTGCTGTGTTGGCTGCAGAGGTCTGTGTGACTGAGCTCTGTGAGCTTCTTAACTCCAATTCGTCATCAATCTTTGTGAAACTGTCTTTGTTCTTCAACCTGTCTCCCAACTGTTCCGTTCAGGTCTTTAACAACTGTTACACAACGTTTTAGCTGCCACAAATAAACATTTCTCATGCTCAAAATTCTCAGAGATTGAAATGGCAAATATCAAACATAGAAGCCGCAACACAGTTTCTGAGTGATTGTGTGGTTAAACACACACAGCCAAGCACATTAAAGCATGAATCTATCGAGCTCTTGGTCTCAGTTAGTTGGGAAAAATATTTCACATTTCCCTTAAAGGAATTTCACTCATTATACTTAGTCAGGTATGTTGAAAGATGCATCAACACTGTGTGTGTGTGTGTGTGTGTGTGTGTGTGTGTGTGTGTGTGTGTGTGTGTGCGCGTGTGTGCGCGTGTGTGTGTGAGAGGGAGAGGCTGATGAGCAAACAGCCATTTTTAGAGTTTTGTAGTGTAAACAAGGTTATGGTCTGTTTAATTCTCATTTTCTTGTCTTTCCTTCAGGGTCTCCGTTGTCTGTTGTCTTAGTGTCAGGGACAGACGGTGCCTTGTTCAGAATCCAGTTTGTGGATTACTGGCCTGAGTCTGCTGATGATTCCCAGACTTTTACCACAGCAGAAGTCCATCTTTTGGTGTTGTGTAAAAGTGGAGCAATCCATGCCGTTACCACAGGACGAGGGACTCGCTCCTGCACGATGCAGCTTACTGAACGGTTTTAAATATTTCCATATTTTGATGTATGCATCGAACCTTTCCTTTCACATAAAATGCAGTCGTGTCGAATAAAACATTTTCACACATTATGTTCTTCATCTCCAGGCCGAAACACAGTGGTGACCTCCCAACTGTCACTGCATCGGTGCCGTTCCTGCAGAGCTTGGTACTGAAGTTGTTGATGAAAAGTTTAAAGTTCTTGATACAAAAGGAATTTCCAGTATTGTAATTTCCAATTCTTTGGCTCCTGCTGTCTTATTTTCTTGCTTCAACTAGTCGCTTGTGATGCGAAGAAATGGAAAAATGTTCCTCCAAGATGCTATCAACAAAACCACTGTGTGCTTCTTGATTCCTCCCACAACTCATCTGATTGCTTCTCCCTGCAATCCTGTTCATGCTCTGAACACCAAACAGCAAACTCTGCTCATAAAAGGTAAACCCGAAGCCAAAATGTTTATTTGCTTTTTTGTTTTTTTCGTCAGTGTCAGTAAAAAAAGTATTGATAAGGGAATAACTGGTGTCATTCTAGAAGAATCTGACAGTCAGTAAGCTCAGATCAACATTGATGTGTGAGCAAAAAAGCGGCACAAATAAGTTTTCATTAAACTGAAACACTGAAACTTAAGACTTTGGTGTCTCAGCAGGTGACCAGGACCCCAGCTGCAGTTCGTCTTCTAAAGAAAGAAGCCAGAGTCAGCTTTTCATCTTCCATTTTGGAGAGTCTGATATTGTTAAGCAACATATTGTTTCACCTCCAGACTCTCAAGAACAACAAGAAACATGCTGTGTCACTCTAGAGGAAACCTGCGATCTCTACCTTCAGCAAAGGTTGCTTTCTTTGTGTCTTCATGCCACTGTAATCTCATTGTGTGGTGTCCGAATGTGCTCTCTAGATGAGGCAGATTATATGTCGAGCCTGTGTGAAAGGACACAGCACAAACATATTTGAATGTTAAAGTAATGTCTTGTCACGTGTTTCTTATGTTTTCCTGTGAAGAGCGCGGTCTGTGGATGAAAGGAACAAAGCTATCACACAGACCTGGAAGCAGCTTCAGGAAACTGCAGTGATGCTACAGCAGAGACACAGCAGAGCGGCAGCCAGCTGAAGGACAGCAACAAATGATTGTTTGCACAGAGGAACAACTATGTATAGTGTTTATGTGCATGTTCCCACCACTTTTTCCTGCACTATTCACTGTGACAGAAAGCTCATTTACACACAGATGTAATATTTGCCATGTGAAATTGCTTAGATTATTGCAGTGTAGTATTTATGTTTTTCTAAATAAAAGTTCTAAATAAACAAAAATGTTTACATAAAAGTGTCTGAATCATCTGAAGAGATTGCCTTGAAACTACTTTATATGTGTCCTGAATTTGAATTTCAGACATATTTTTCCAATAAATAATAGATAATTAACTCTTCTGGGTCACATTCAGTCCAGTAACTGGTGTTTAGTTCACTGCTGTTTGCTAGTGCTAATGATTTCTGTTATCCTGCCTGGTATATGCTCACACACATCATGTTCTGCACATGGGATTATGGATGCTTTGTCAACAGTGTAGATGTTGTGACCCCTAGCTCATGATGGAAAAAGGGAAGCAACATAGACCAGCTGGATTTGGTTAAAGCAAAGTTATTTATTATAAAGGTAAGGAAAATGATGTTTACAAACAAGACTGAGGCAACACTAAAAGGAAATGGGACTGTGAGTGCTGATGAATCAAAAAACAATCAAAACCAAGAGGACTCTCTGAAACTAAAGTTAATTAACAAGAAACAATCCAAAACAAAACCCTCTCTGATTAATTAGAATTTAACATATACAACAAATCAGCACCCCTGATTCCTACTGTGACTAAACAGGGTTGTCACTACCTCCGTGTAAACTATCAGCATCAGTGTTGAAAATGGCCCTGGCCCAGTCCTCCTCATAACTTGAAATGCCTCTCACACCAACAATACAGCCACACACACAAGACACATCTGGCGTGCTGCTCTACAGCCGCCCCCACTGCCGGTCTGCCTGAGCCTTTCTGCATCCAGTCCTCGATTGGCGCCTGGGGATTGGTGAACGGGCCCCGACACTGCACCCATCCAGCGAGTGGACAGCCAAAGGTGGGAGGTGGGAGGCAGAGGGAGACCACACCTCCATGAAATAAATATAAGATCTTGTCACATCAACAGCAATATATGAACACAAAATGATTGTAAATTATTAAATGCTTTCTCCTGGTCAGTACACATTGCAACAAATGCGAGAATTCAGTAAGAAAATAAAACCATGGCAAAGCTGAAGCAAACAGGAAAAGGTCTGTTTGTGAAGCAGTGAGCAGCCACTTTTTTGACTCAGTGGCTCTGACTAAATGCACCCAACGTACAAGACTAAATGTAGGCCCACTGTTATTAAATCTGCCTTATGGGTAGAAATGTTACCGTACATTACCAACATAACCTTAAGCTGTGAGACAAATCAGACAGATGCTGAGTTGTAGAGAAAGGAATGAGATTGTTTCTTGTGTTGAATGCTGACAACATCTTCATATCTGTTAGGTCAGATCTTTAGTATGTATTTTAAAAGGATAAATGTGTTCAGGCTGATTATGACTGGCTGTTCTGGCATGCTGGGATTTCTTGCCTTTGGGGCCCTTGACTGTTTCATGTGTCATGTTTTTAATGTCAGAGGATACAAAAAGTAGGACAGGGTGCAGATTTTACTTAATTTGAGTAATTTAATTAAAATGTTAAATCTGTCATGCAACAGTCTTTAAAACATAACCATGACTGTTTGTCCCCTTGACCTTACTGTGACGTTATCTCCGTATGAAGCGAAATGTCAGAGTTTCAGTTTTGAAGGTTTTTTTGTGATAAACAAAGGGCAGAAACGCTGCCTTTCAGGTTCATGTATCCATAAGAAAACTGGAGACTGGGCCAGCTTCAGTAGCTGAATGCTCTGGTTTTATGTCAGGCAAAGTGGAGCATTCAAATTTAAAGGAGCTTAATCAGCCAGTGAATGATGTCCATATGTGCTGAGTTCCAGGGTTACAGCAAATTAGACGAGAGCAGGTGAGATGGGCTCAGAGAGGGGGAAGATCTCCATCTATAACCAATCAGCAATGTGCCACTGGAGAATTGTTCCTGACTGGCTCCCTGTTTGAGCTTAGATTGGTGCCTGAACAACATGAAGTCTTGTGCCAGAATCTGTGGACTTCATTTCACCGTGCGCTTTTTGGATCATTTTGTGGCATCTCTGCTGTTCTTGGCACAGAAACATTCATCTACATTGTCTCATCATTTGTATTCCACATTCACCAGTCCCATCAGATCAGGCGTCTCCCTGTCAAGAGGAACTGATACTGATTTTAATATGTGAAAAGCCTCATTTGAATTTTTACAAAGCCTGACTGAGGGTTAATGCCAAAGGGTCACACGTCAGTGAGAGTGTAATGAAAGCACAGGTGCTCTATTGAAAGAATGTGGCATGAGTTACTGTCAGCATCAGATATTTACTGAAGAATCAGTGAGAACAATGGCCTTGTAAATTAAACTAAGCACCCACAGCAAGGCAGACACTTCACTCCAGTTCTCATCACCTTTTCTTGTTGGGTTTGTTGTATGCTCCTTTGACTTTTTTCATTTGCCTCTTATGTTCTTTAGTAAGTTGTTTGTGATATTTTTGTCACAACATTTCTTTTACTATAACATGCAACAAAAAACAAAAAACAAAAAAAAAAAAAAAGACCACCTGTTGAACAACTGAAAGCTGCAAAAGATAGGAAGTGGAACTTTGAGCTTATTTTCTGACAGATAGCTGCACATTTTGTGAAATATGCTTTGCCACTTGCAAAGAATTAGTGATCTACAGTATACCACTCTCATGTCTTTACCGTATTTGAGCAACCGGTGTGCTTAGTTTAGCATAAACAGTCTGGCACATAACCCTCCATAAAACCTTTTTTCTTTTTGTACTGATTAAACAAGATCTTGACAAATAAACTTGTAATCTCTCAGATTTCATTCAGTCATAAGAGTAGCGTCGATCTTCTCATCTAGCTCTCGGCAATGAAGCAAATGAGCACAAGTCCATAAATTAAATAAGATTGCTGTAATTTTAGTGATAGACTACTTCCTCCCACTTGTCTGCATTTGAGGTTCCTCTAATCATTCAGGAGCAATTGAAATGATATGGCACTGCACCTGAACCTACCTCTCTCAGGCATGACAGACAAATGAATCCTTTTTCCACAGAGCTGAAGATCATTGTAAAGTTCTCTGTTCTGCCACATAGAAATTTGTCACAATTCAGTGGTAGAAATGGCTTTTTCAGTCAGCCTGTATGACTCATCAGTGATTATAGGCAGCAGTTCCCCCAGGGATCCTGCTGCTGCATATTACTGCAGACACACATGTGTGTTTACATAAGAGATACACACAGAAATTGCATCAAAGCCATGCAACAGAAATTTGCATGTTTATACCTCCATCTATATGTGTGACTTATTCCTCTTCCCACAGGGTGTTTGATGTCACCTCTGAAAATTGGCAGCAGCAATGCATTTACAAACGACACACCTACTTCCAGTGAATACATTTAATTCAAGATGAACACAACTTACAACTTACCGAGCAATAACACATTCCTTTATAACAGGCGCTTGTTGTGTGAGTGTCGTGCAAACAGTGTTTCTATTCTATGACGCTTTCCCTCTTCTACAAGATACAAAGTTTCCAACCGCTGTGGGTGCTTTCTGTTTTAGACAGAAGCAAGTTACAATATATGAAGTAGGCCAAAATGACACATAGTATTCAAGGGGTACAGGACTCACAAGCATCACACAGTCAGACACTATAAATAAAACATTAATATGACAATATAAACTCTGTCAGGGAGCCTCTGCCCTGCACTCGCCTCATATGGTGCTCTCAGGGCTGGACAGCTTCAAATCTCTCTCTGCATCATTGCCTGCTGTAAAAAAGCTGCTTCTTGGTGACGCTGACTCTGCTTTGCTGTGGTTATCATTGCACAGCATAAACCTCTCCTGGCTGGCAGGGCTCACCTCTCTTTTCAGTGACAAAGTGTTGGCAGCACAAGTGAAAGATCCTGTTATAACTGTGTTATTATCCAGGTCGGATGCTGTGGTGGCATTGCAGTAATGCCTCCTGAGCCCCTTTCGGAAGTGAATGGTGAACAGGCCATAGATGACTGGGTCCAGGCAGGCGTTCACGAGCCCAAAGATGAACAGGATGTGGGTCAGTGAGTGGGAGACCTTCCCCTCCAGGTCGTCGGGGAAGAACCAGTACCACAGGCCGAGCAGGTAGTATGGAGTCCAGCAGATTATGAAAGATGAGACAATCACAATGCTCATTTTTAGAGTTCTCATGCGGGCTCTGGGGATGTTATTCTTCGAACGCCGCAAATGCACTTCATTGGAGGGCACTGGGAGCACAGCAGATGACGGAAACAGTACATAGAAAACATTGTAAAAAAAATAATAACAATAAATATTTAATGTGCACAAAATAGAACACTAGTATTGCATTTTGCTTTTTTCAATTTAATGAAAAAAGATAAACATTCTTCATTCCTTAAGGTACAGACAGTTGATTTGCAATGCATTTAAAAGACTGGTTCACCCAAATAGCCAAAAAAAGATTTAGTCGCTTATGACAGATCATGTTTTAATATTTCTGTTTCTGAGATTTGTGTTCACAGCACTGAAAGAAGAGGTTTAAACATGACTCACTGTCTACAGCCACACTAGCCACACTGCTTTGAGATCCTATACCAAAATCTTGTCCCTTGCTTACAGATTCTGCAGATATGTTAACAGAGATTATGCTCACAATAACAATGCTAACATGCTGATGTTTAACGGGTCTTATACCTGTGCGCCATTAGTTTGTTAGCATGCTAATATTTGCTTATTAGCACTAAACACAAGGTACAGCTGAGTCTCATGTCAATAACTAACCTTTTGGATGGAGCTAGTCACATCCACTCTATTGGGGCAGCAGGGGAGTCTCAGAGACAGATATCTCAAAACTTCAATAAAACCAAAGAAATCATCTGTTGTAATGTAGGTGAACCAACTCTTTCATCCATGCATTAATGAAGACACTGATCAGAAAACCATTAAGTTGCGTCCTGGTGTGTGTACTTCACCTAAGCTCCACAGCTGATTGGTTTGAAGAACATAAAGCCTTAATCACCAAAGAGCACACATGGCCAAGCTTTTAGCTGTGTGCATCTACTAAATAAAGAGTCAAACTGTGCAGCAGCACTTCTCTTATATAAATGCTAATCACTGACATAAACAGACCCACAGAGCTTCAGGCTCGGTTTGAACTTACAGTTGTCCTTTTTCAGTCCTTTGGAGATCTCACAGAAGATCCTGGTATAGCAGGTGATCATGATGACCAGCGGCAGCAGGAACAGGCAGGAAAAAGTGAACATGTTGTAGGCCGTTTCATGCCAGTGAGTGATGAAACTTCCACGTGTGGTACACTGAGTGAAGTCCTCAGGATGGATGATGGTCACATTGTGAAAAAGAAATATCTGTGGAGGGAAAGGAACAATAATTATCAGAGATGACTGTCCATGCCTCAACTGGCCTCAGGACATTAACCTACCCACCTATAGTACCAATTAGTACCAATTAGACATGCGCACATATATATATATATATATATATGTGTGTGTGTGTGTGTGTGTGTGTGTGTGTGTGTGTGTACATATACATATATACATATACATACACACACACACACATATATATGTATATATGTATGTATGTATGTGTGTGTGTATATGTATATGTGTGTGTGTGTGTGTGTGTGTGTGTGTGTGTGTGTGTGTGTGTGTGTGTGTGTGCGCGTGTATATATACACACACACACATATACATATATACATATATATATATATGTGTGTATATCCAAGTATAGAAAGCTGCCATGTTCTCCTTGGGCACATGGCTAAAACTAGCCTAATTGAATGAAAATCACACGTGACCTCTGGCCCACATGGTCAGCTGGGATACCTGACCTTACCTGAGGGACTGACAGCATGACACTCATGCCCCACGCCACAGTCAGCATGACTCTGTTCCTCTTCCTGGCCTTATTTATAGCCAGAGGGTTGAGGATGGCTGACTGCCTATCCAGACTGATCACCACAGTGACAAAGGCGCAGGAGTACATCGCCTGTAGTTTAAGAAACATCAGTAGCCTGCAGGCAAAGTCCCCAGCAAGCCACTGGACTGTGATGTTCCACACAGCATCCACAGGCATCACGATGAAGGTCACCAGCAGATCAGCCACCGTCAGGTTGATGATCAGCACCCTGACATGGGATTTACGCTTCCCATCGCTGTGTGCCGCCCACAGCACAGCCAGGTTGCAAAAGGCCGATATGCCACAGAGAATGCAGGTGATGACCACTCTGGCTTTGGCTGCTGTGGTGAATGTGGGCAACTGCAGGGCGCCAGCCCCTGCTGTACAGTTTGACGCAGGCGAGGAATAGTTGCAGCTGGCGTTGAGGTGGTGGTCTGTTGTCAGGTGATACATGGTCCCCGCAGAGTCACACGGAATGGTGTTCATTTTCTGATGCTCGCAGAGGAAGAAACATTCTGCTCATCCACCGTGAAGATCAGCGCTGGTAACAACAGTGA
Source organism: Chaetodon trifasciatus (assembly GCA_037975065.1). Taxonomy (NCBI): domain Eukaryota; kingdom Metazoa; phylum Chordata; class Actinopteri; order Chaetodontiformes; family Chaetodontidae; genus Chaetodon; species Chaetodon trifasciatus. The sequence continues at coordinate 20,310,699 of JBBMOE010000001.1, forward strand.
AGTAAAAAGAGGAAATCAACAATGTACAAGACGGATGAGTCGAGGGCCATGAGGCTGGCGCATATCATCCAAACACATTTGTGTAACAGGAGAAATACAATCATGAATCCCATGTATGAATAACACAATGGCTCATCGAGAGGAAGTAACATGCATACTGTATGTGGAAGCCTCAGTCACACTGCAACTCAGTGAGGTGGAAACATGCAGCTAACAAACTGTGATGAATGTGGAAATTATAGATACAGTAGATTTAGCTCATTTTATATGGTATAAACTCCTACATGTCCATGTTCTCAGAGTACACACACTGTAATAATGTTAATATTCCAGAGCTTTTCAGAATTTTTTTAGTATTTACTCAGCAGCACAACATGGGAACCGCAAGATAATGAATTTATTAATAGATGTAATCGATAAAGATTGCAATCAGTGACAATTTTAAACATAAAAGCATCACCACGCAGATAATCTTTGTGGAGCCCAAACAAAGAAACAAGAAAAGCAAATCATCTTTAGGTTTTTGACTTGTGATTTGAAAAGCAAACAGGAAACGGGTACAGATGAATTTCTGTTGACCTTGTTTAGTGTGCTGGTTCATTGAAGAAGTTGCTGTCAGCCTCTGTGTTATCAGTTAGTGTTAGAGAGCCCACACCTGCATGTCAGAGCAGAGCTGCCTCACTGTCAGTGCAAACATCACACCATAGACGATCTGTGTTTCAGAGAGACTCCTGCTTCAAACAAGGCCTTTTTGAGAGCCTTCAGAAATTACAGGAGGAAAAAAGCAGCATCATAACTGATGTCTCACCAGATTTGCCTTGAATGTTAACTATTTTCGGCTGATGTTAGATTTCATAAGAGGAGCTATTGTAGGCAGTGAAGGACATGTTAGTGGAACAGATTATATGTAACACCATGTATATAGTGTCAACTTATTTTGTCTTTAAAATAATGCTGTAATTTAAACACAGTTAAGCATATAGGCAGCCATGTGCGTATCGCTCATCCCTTCTCTCTCTCTCTCTCTCTCTCTCTCTCTCACACACACACACACACACACACACACACACACACACACACACAGTCTGTCCCGAAAGATTCGTTTAAAAAAAAAGACATGACAGACGTCCAAGAGCGCGTGGATAACTAATGTCAGACAGACGGACCCTTGCATGAATTATTAAGACATTTTCTCGTTCTGCAGGCAGACCACACTGAACATCCCTGTAATTTAATTTATCTGCTCACTTTTCACACAGATGGCAAGGACTGAAAGACAGCTAATCCGACTTTTAAGTGATGTGAAATACACGCGGAGCAATTCAAGAAAATATTTCCATGTGTGCAAAAAGATGTTTCAGTTACGGTGTGTGCAAAGCAAACTCACGTTCATATCCAGTGGAGAGGGCTGTGGGCTGCGCACCTCTGGTACCCAAAATGTTTTAAAATCGCAGCAAGACGGAAGCTTCGTGTTAGTTCTTAGTGCCCGTTTGTCTTCCATGGGCAGGCTGCTGTACGTTTTGCAACCCTGCTGACTCACTGACACCCTCTCCAGTTGTACAGCTCTTCTACCATCCTGTGAGTCCTGTGCGCTCCCAGCCGCTCCAGCTTTATCCATGCAACTACCAATCAGAGCCGTGCAGCATGGACCCCCTGTGGTGTGGTCTTACCTCAAGTCCATATACGCTGACACATTTGTCAGAAAAGAAACACACAGGAGTGTGAATAATCTGTGTTTGATGATAACCACACGTCAAGAGATGCACCAGTCATGTTTTTCCTTCATTAATGTCAGGAATAAAATACGTTTTGAGAGAACAAAATGTGAAAAATATTCATCATAAAATCACAGTTTTGGATGTGCCTGTGTGAGATCCTTCAGTAAAAGCTACACAAGACATGATTCATGAGCTGAGACTCAGAGCTGCTTGGCAAACTATATTTTTTTGACCATGACAACTGTGTCTGCAACAGGATGATCCAAGTCTGCATCTGAATTTGAAGATTAAACACAATGTGTTAGCTTAGCTTCACATAGATACTGAAATGGGAAACCACAAGCCTGGCTCTGTCCAAACACGACCAAATCCACCTAACAGCAGCACTAAATTTCATGAATTAACACATGAATTAACACACTGTATCTTGTTTGTTTAATCCATGCAAAAAGCAAAGCAGTACATGGCACTTCATACTACAGTGATCTTATTCTTGGCATAGACAGTAAGAAGGGCAGCTAGTGGACAAATACAGCTGACTGACGTTCAGGAAAGAGAGTAGTAGTGCCTCATGTGCCATCATCATCAGTCATTAACTTATTTCCTCCGCAAGTAATACAAGCTGTCAGCAGTAAAGAAGGAATTTACTTTAAGCACAAAGAAAATCCGCTAGTTGTGGATCTGGCATATCTTCACAAATCTATTTCACTCGCAGAGCTTTGCCCGCTGAGAGCCGCTCAGCTCGTCTGCTAATATGATTACAGAAATGTAATAAATATGTTCGAGTAACTCTAACCGCTGGGCTCTGTTTCCATGGTAATGTCGCACTGAAAGCTGAACACTGGTCATAGCAAGGATGAGAGGTGACACAGGTTAACTGAAACACTCTCAACTATGCAGAGCACCTTCCTCCTCATTATCTGTTTCAGTTTAAAAGACGTAAAAGCACAAAGGGTAAAAGATGGGGGGCCACCATCAGACCATAATCACATAATCAAAGGCACCTTATGTGATGGAGCTGCATGAGAAACTGAAACAAATATGAGCTATGGCTTTGTCTTTTCTCTCCTTATATCATCTGATGAATTCCCTGAAATTATCTATGTCAGGTTGACATTTTCTCCTCGCACATTTACCACACATGTAAAGAAAAGAATTCGAGTGTTGTTAGTCGTGTGGAAAGAAACATTTTTAAGTGTCTCTCTGCACACAAGAGCGCAACAGTCTTTTATTCAAATCTCATCCTAAATCTCTTCTTTGTCTTGAGATGCTCCATTTGATTTTAGCAAGGTCAGTTGTTGGCCAGTGCGGGACTGTGATGTCCTTTGAATGAATAATTGGTTATTTGTTATTGAGGCTGGGTCATCTGCGTTTCTCTCCACACTACTCTGTTATTGTGTTTATGTCTGCATTCATACAGAACACTCCTCTTAAGTCTATTCATTTTTATTGAAATGACTTAATCAAGTGAATGACCTATCATGATTCTTTTGAAAGATTGCCAGGGACCGTGATTAAGTATGCTCAACCCAGTCTCATTTCATCGACTGTAAACGTTGCCTGAGTTATTGCATTCTTCGTTCAGTCTTCAGTGTTTGTCCTGAGACTTAAAGGTTATGGGTTGAATTGTCAGTATGAGTCATTAACAGTAAGGCTGTCACGAACACTTCACCCAGACCTCCCCTTTAGCAGGCTATACAGGCTTGTATATTCACACCTGTTTGATCTTGTTTTTCTTCTAGTCTTATTAGTTAATTAATTTTATTCTTGTACTGTATGAACACCTTCCCTTCTTCACCTTTATCTATTAAATGACATGTAAGCTCTACATCTACTTCCATTTTTTAGGAACTCTTATGCATAAACTTTGTGGACTTCAGTGTGCCTGGAGACGTCTCTGTGCACTCTCAACATTATAAAAGTGCTCTGGAGGAAAGTGACTGTGGTTCAATTGAGAGGTAAAGTGCTGTGCTAAAGTACAATGCCTTGGGGTGAGGCCCTTTGAGAGAACTGTGTACTGTCTATAAAGTTTTATTCTATATTTAGTAGTTGTGGACAGTGATGTCTTCATATACAGACTATGGGTGATAACTGGAACAAAGAAAGACGTTGACACTTAATTGTAGGGATGTGCATTACGTGAAGACTTCTAAACTGTCTCAACTGAATGTCTGTCATACTGACCAAACTTCACCAAGTGATGCCATTCATTAACAACCATTCAAGCACAGAGGACAAACTAGTTATTCAGGCAGCACTAATGGCCTCATTATGCACTTACAATCACTGTTAAATGGTGTCAGATACTTTGCTGCCTATTACTCCAGCTGGCATTGGATTGAACCTTTCTGATTGTTAATAACATCTAAATATGCTTGAGTCACATTTAGATGTAGCTGTATAGAAAACTCTCCACTCCACATCTGTGCGGTATATATGTTATGCTAAACCTGAGGGGCTGCTTTAACACCACTGACTGGGATGTGTTGTGGAGTCCACACGAGGAGGACATTGACAGTTTAACAACCTTACATTAACTTCTGTGTGGGAAAACACTGTGCCTACCAGGAAGGTATGGTGTTTCCCAAACAACAAACCCTTGGTGTCCCCAGAACTGAAAGCCCTACGGAACAAGAAGAGGGTCTTTATATATGAAGAGACAAAGATCAGCTGAGGAGCGTGCACAGGGAGCTGAAATGGGAGGTGCAACGAAGAGGCAAAGACAGCCACAGGACGAAGCTGGAGGAACTCCTTCAGGGGAACAATGCCAGAGAGGTTTGGAGGGGCCTGAAAACCATCTCAGGCCACAGCGGTGACAGTGGGAGGGGCCCTGAATCTGGAGGCAGGGAATGGGCAAAAAAAAAAGTTCTCCAATGATACAGCGATGAACATTCAGGGCTTGGACATTGAGAATGTAAGGGATTACGAATACCTGGGTGTTCACCTCAACAACAGACTGGACTGGACAAACAACACAGATGCCCTGTACTGTACAAGAGGACCCAAAGTCATCTGCACCTGCCAAGAAGACTGAGGTCCTTCGGAGTATGTAGGACACTGTTAACAACTTTGTTTGACTCTGTGGTGGCACCTCCAGTTTTATGTGCAGTGGGGGTTGGGAAGCTCTGAGAGGCATAAAAAAAAGACTGAACAAACTGGTCAGGAGAGCTGGCCCCGTCCTGGACTGTCTTCTGGACACCATCGAGGAGGTGGGTGAGAGGAAGATGTTAGCCAAGTTAACATCATGCACAATCCATCCCACCCCTTGTGTTCTTGGTCACGTTCTTTCTTACAGATTGCTGCATCCAGTCTGTAAGAATGAACATGACCAACAGCTGTCAGACTGTTTAACTCCAGCATCATGTCATGTAGCCTGTGTTGATGCTGTCTTTCTCAATTCTACATTGTAAACCCACTTTTGTTCTGCACTACTACTATTTTTCTCAACTTTGCAATAACACTATTTATTATCCATATTGGCAACAGTATTTTTTAGAAACTGTATATTTTGTACATATACTGTACATAGAGAATACTGGCAACAGTACAGTAGGATTTTTATGGCATTTAGTTTTATAATCTGTACATAATGTACATGTACATAGTTGTTTTTCTATTCTACATCCTGTACACTTTTGGTGGCACGGTGGCACAGGTGGTAACACTGTTGCCTCACAGCTAGAAGGTCCCGGTTGGAATCCCACTGTGGGCGCTGGTGGCGTGTCCTCCACCATGCCTTCAGTGCCTGCTGCTTGAGGAAAGGGGCCTTTCTGTGTGGAGTTTGCATGTTCTCCCTGTGCTCACCTGGGGTATCCTCCATAAAAATCCCCCCACTAAAAACATGCAAGAAGATCACCACCTGACCAATGGTGACAACGAAGGAACTGGTCCCCGGGCACCGGTCGGCTGGCAGCCCACCGCTCCTGGTCTGCCGCAGAGGAAGGATGACCAGGATGGGTTAAAAGTGGAGAAAGAATTTCACAATTGCATAGCGTGTGCAGTTTCCCCCCCAACTCCACATGTTGTGTATGTAACTGTGACTAATAAAGGATTTCTTCTTCTTCTTCTTTTATCTTGACCCTTTAGTATCACTGTTTTTGCTTTTTGTAATTCTTGCTGGCTGTAACAACTTAATTTCCCAGGTGTGGGATCACTAAAGTTTGTCTTATCTTATCTTATCTTATCTTATCTTATCTTATCTTATCTTATCTTATCTTATCTTATCTTATTTTAAAGATAGGTGCCGATTAGCTTAGCTTATCATAAAGACTGAAACTGGTGAAAGGGCTAGCCTGGCTCTGTTCACAGCCAAATCCACCTAACAGCACCACTAAATTTCTTTAATTAACACTTTAATTAACACATTGTGCCCACAAGAGACTGACAGAGTGGAATATTGTCTATTCCTTCATGAAGTCCTTGTATGCATGTTCTGTTTTGATTTAGTGAGAGAGATTAATTTCCCTGGTTCTGATTTAGAATAGATGGTAAAATGGTGTTCAGCTCATGGCCAGGAAGGAAGGGAACATGCTGACCCAAAACATGTTCTTACGTGTCACCTCAGTCTTCCGGCTTCACTCGTCACAAGCCCTTGAAGGGAAGTCGTGTCATAACACAAACTTAATATTTTCAATTCCCACGCAATCATGTTTTTAAGCTTCAAAAAAGAAAGTAGAACCATTGAACTATCTGGGAAATAAAGTTAGATGAAGGAAAAGCAACTACATTCCCAGCAATCTGCTGGCCAGCCACAGTACACAATCAAAACACACCAAATTGTGTTATTGTGTTTAATATATAATGTTGTTCATGTTCAGCCAAACCAAAGTTATTCGCTGTGTCCTCCTTACATCTTTTTTCTTTTGTTTTTCATGCTAAATCTCTCACAGACGAGCAGTTCTCTTCCATCATCCCCATCCAGTACTGTATCCTGAGGGCCTGTGGTAAAAATACATTTAAAGGAACTTGAAATGCAAACTCAAGTCACAATGATATTTGTATTCTTTCATAATATAATATAATATATGACATAAAGAGGGAGGGATATGAGGAGAAAGGATCAAACTGTTTTGTTTCAGATGAGGAGACATGAAATTTCAACAGCGATGCAACCTTGAAAGAGCAGAGCCAAACATGTTCATTTTGATCTCTGCAAGATGAACTTTACACTGAATCCTAAATAATTTCACAGTCATGCTTATTCTATGTTCCATGTGAAGTTTCATATGTCATCAACAGGAAGGAAGACTGATCTTGATTATATATTCAGGTTGGTAAAATAAGGATGGAAATGGAGGCTTAACCGTTGCATGTACAATTACAGCTTGATTGAACTGATTTCACAACCAGGGAAGCGCCCATCGGTAGACTAACTCATGCATGAAAGTGCAGCGTTTAACTCCCTGCTGCACACAGGCGGGTCAAGCTGACACCTTGCCATCTTGACTGGAGTAACAAGTGTTAGGGTCGTGTGTTCCCTGTGCCATTTGTCCCTTTCCTCTCCTGTCCTCCCTCACTCTGCCCAGCTGGGCTGCATGTGACTGCTGAATGAGGTGCACCTGACCTGGGACTTAAGTGCTTAAAAGCTCATGTGCCTGCACCAGAAGGGAGGTTTCTGGTGTGAGGACTGCTGGTCTGGCTGCCTCACAGCGGGGGATTTTGTGTTGCGTGTTGACCCTATGTCTTTTATTGTCTTTGTTGTTTGTATGTTTGTATGAATTTGGTAGTTTTAAAAGGTTTTTTTGGTGGCTAAGTTGGGTCAGTGGTGGTGTGGTGGGCCACCTCATTTCTTGAACAGGAACAAAAGCATTCACCAGTCCCCTCAGCTTGAAATGCATGTCCTTTCCTATGTAGACAGCACTCAGCAGAGAGAGGTTTGACCAGCAGTGTAGGAGGAGCATTTATCCTGTTTTCTCACAGCAGAGAGTTGACACAGGGTTGATGGCTCTGACAGGCATCGATCTTTGGCCAGCAGGGGCATAATGTTTGCAGTATGTGTTACAAGAGGCAGGGGACGTCATCACTCAACCGTCACTGGGTAGGTGACATGACTTCCAGTGCTTATTTTTCCTTGCTTTTTCACTTTGTGTTACCATCAGCAGCCCTCCCTCATACAACACTGAAGAAAAAAAGCACAATTTCCCAGACACGACATTGAAAATAATAAATTTGATGACCATAACATTAACATATAGTATTTTCCAGGAGATTCCAGTGTTATTATGTTGACAGTAATTTTCAGAAATCATGAAAAAAAGGATGACATTTTTTCTGTCAAATTTACTTGCAAATTTAGTATTTTTATGTATTATATTCAAATAGGAATGCAAAACATAAATGGGCTAATTGTCTTTTTTACACTTTGTTTTTTTTTTTTGTTTTGTTTTGTTTTTTTTTGTTTTTTTGGATGCATTAAACAAATAAGAGGCATTTTGTTCTCTGGAAAGAGCCAGTCTAGCTGTCCCCCGTTTCCAGTCTTCGTGCTAAGCTAAGCTCAGCAGCCGCTGGCTGTGGCTTTATAATTACCATACAGACATAAGAGTGTGTGAGTGGTTGCTCTGATTTCAAATGATTCAAATGAGTCACACAAATAAAAATGATTGCTGAAATGATATGGGTGCTATGCTGAACAGCATTATAGAGAAAATGCATATGATTCACGTAGCATGTCTCTGTAATGAGTGGTTGTCCTCACTAGCTGTTTTTACTCCCATTAGTATCATTTAGTGACTCATTAGGCAAGCAGAGGAACAGTGAATGGTGTATTCACCATTGCAACATAAAATTATTTTTTCCTCTGTCGAAATTTTTTTAGACACTCTACATCTGCACCCAGAGGGAATTACAGTTTTTCTCCATTGGTTTCGCTCATTTCTTGAAACAGAAATTACATTCTCAAAATAACATGGACAAACCTCCAAACCACTTGGCAATTGTTCACAACAGAATTGAATTTCTCATTCATTTCATCAAATTGCAAATGTCTTAGTACATGTCTCAATGTCTCAGTATATCTTTGCAAATGATTTAGTACAGGTAGCCTATAGTTAGCTCAGTTAGCCTACATTTAGCACATTTTCCAAGTGAATAGATCTTGTTGATCTAAACTGATTGTTGATTCTCAGTCTAATGGTTGTTCTCTCCAAAACACGTCAGCATCATTTCATTGTATAAGTCATCACATGCACAATAGTCTGTTCAATTGTCAAAATTAGTCAAGAACATAATACAATGAATACCATATATGAATCTCTTGGAACATTTGATAAATTGATTAACGTAACTGACAGTCAGGTGAAACTAGAACTTGACTAACGAAGGGGGAGTTTCACACATCTCAGATGACCAATCAAACAGTATGTTTAGTTACCTGACAGGTGCTGTCCATGGTTGTTAATGCTGCCAAACATGTATATATAGTAGTGCTGTCAAAAAAATATCCCGTTAGTAACGCGTTAATGCAAATCAATTTTTTACGGCGTTATTTTTTTTTATCGCGCGATTAACGCTCTTTGTGACGTAGTGAACTTGTGGCTTTTTATAAGCTGTGGCCACTGCTAGTGTTGTTAGAAAAACTACAGGATCCGATTGTAAACCGGAAACAAAACATTAGGCACGCCCCACGCGTGTTTGGTCTTGCCTGCTCACTAGCTGTTAAACAGCAGGCTAACAGTTTGTGTGGATGTCAAGCACGAAACACCGAAATGGATGTGAACAAGATTCTGAATGGAAAGTTTAGTTTCAACAAGTTGGCAGATGGGTCGACTGACAAGACCAAAGTTATCTGTGTGTATTGTTGGTGTGAACTGAGTTATCACTGTAGCACATCCAGTCTTGTCAAAACCAGGCGACAATGGATGGCTTTCCACAGAGGCATATGGATACCGCAACTAATAACAAGCTTACTGCAGCCATAGCCAAGTAATGTTCATTCTTTGTGGAGAGAAATAAGAGGCTGGGTTGATACGCCTCTGGTGAATAAACAGAGGAGCAGTACAGTCTGACTGCTTGTATGTTCAAAGGAAAGTTAAGAAAGGAAAGTTTAAGCCATGGTTTAACTGCACTATAGGCTGAGTCCTAGTTTACAATGATGTGCACTTTGTAACTTTATCTTGTATCACCCTGTTTTGATCCCTTAGAAAGGGTTGTTGAAGGGGCTTTTTTGTAACCAATATTTATTTTTTGTCATCTGTTTATTGACAGTGTTAAATTGTGTGAGATTTTGCTTCAAATGTGAATGACTACTCAAAGTGAGAATGTTAGTGTGAAATAAAACACTACACGTTGTTGTTTAAAAAAAAAAACATTTGCACAAAGCAAGCCTATCCACTTTTCCATATTGATAAGACTATTAAAATGATAATTAATGGGACATTTAGAATAGATAAAAATGTGCCATTAATTTGACACTATGACATTCATGAGATTAATCGCGATTAAATATTTTAATCGACTCACAACACTAATATATAGAGCTTGGCCAGGACCAGCCAGTTGCATTGCAAGGGAGAATATACGCTGTGATGTAGACAAGAATCTGTGGCCAGACAGACAGCAGCGTGGCCAGGAGGGTGAGGAGGATGGCCAGGAGAGGGAGGATGAGGACAGCGACCAGTGAAGAAGTGTTAGTTGTGAAACTCCAGCTTTATTTACAGCACTGTAGGCTACATATAATTTTCCTTGTTTTTTGTTTATGTGTTTGTATTACAGTATATTATGCTGTATACATTTTCTTTTTACTCTGGTGTATGAAAGTTACTTGATGTGTGTGAATAATAATGGTTACAATTTCCTTGGCAGTATGAGTGCAATGTGTGATGTCAAACCTTGGAGGCTACTCTTACTGTAAAATCCTATTTTTTTTTCCAGTTTTATACACAATTGTATTTTGTTAGCTAGACAAAAAAACTAGTACAGTAACCATTATCAATGAAGGACTGGGCTAAGACTGAGAGGTGGGCATGAGGGATATTTCATTGGTCCTCTGCCATAGTGACACAACATCTAAACATTTTGACTTGTAGTGCTTACACAATGCCAAAGGGACGGTGCATTTTGGGGGCACTGACTATTTATATGAGAAAGGAATTTAGTTTTGACACATGAGTGAACTGTTCTGGGAGAGATATGAGCTTTTGCAGGTGAACCATAGTGTTGTGCTGAACCATCCAGGTTATTTTGGCAAAAGCAGCAAGAGTGTTGAGAATGTCCGGTCTGTTTCAAGAAATGAGCCAAAGCAATTGAGAAGGATCTTTGCATTTTGGTGGCACTGACTATTTTTATGGGAAAGGAATTTAGTTTTGAAGCATGAGTGAACAGTTTTGGGAGAGATATGAGCTTTTGCAAGTGAGCTATGGTGTTGTGCTGAACTGTAAGACTGTTTTGCCAAATGATCTTAGAGTTTTGACAATGTAATTTCTGTTTCAATAAATGAGCCAAACCAATGGAGAAAAACTGTAACATAAATCAGTCTGCACCACATGGCTCCCAAAAATTTCAGCTGGATATGTGGGTGGGTTTGTGTTTGTGCGTGTGTGTGGGCATGCATACGCAGCTCAACAGTCTATAAAGCAGGGCTATGTGAATACCTGTTTTGAAAATGAGTACCATCATTTCTAAAAAATATACACTCAAATGGCACATAGACGACATAATATGCACTGCAGATTTACAGCAGACCTTTCCCTTAATACATTCCAGCAAAACATGCATAGATCAGTAGCTATTCATGCTGTTACTGCTTAAATCTGAAATATTGTACAATCAAAATGCATTGCAAGCAACATGACAGTCCTTACCTAAAGTAAATCTGCCGTAGCCATGCAGTTAGTGTGCCTTGACAGCTTTAGTGACATTTGAAAGAGGCAAAAGTCCAAAGCCATAGTTGTAACAGTCGGGTACTCAGTTCAGGGTCACACGAGGGGAGGCAGCTGTTGTGTTTATCTCAAGTTTGGTTCTGTGGAGCTTCAGGGGTGAGCCGGGAAGTCTCCATGTGTGTTTGAAAATCCATCACCATATGGTTAGTTTTAGCTTCTCAGCCTTTCTCTGCCATGCAGTGACAGTTGTTAAGATCAAATTAATCCATTAGAGATAACATGTCCCTCCCGAATTCATATTAAGATGTGGGAAATTTGAAAAACACACATAATATTCAAATTAATCTTCATGTGTAAGACAGAATGTAAAATAATGCAGCATATTAATGTGGGGAATCCACATTTGAGATATTGTTCATACTGTACACATAACATTGAAATGTTTTTATTCTAAGATGAGGCAGTCATGTGAAACTAATGAATTTGAAAAATCAGGTTTAACAAGCATCCGATTACATCTTGGTCGAGCAAGCAGACTGGCTATTAACTAATTGGTGCAGAGGAGTGTGCTTGATGACAAGGTATAGATCGCTATTAAAAACATGGCCACATCTTCACCCTTGGACAAATTACACAGAATGGGTGATTTGAATGAGTCATGCATGTAAGGCTACTCAAGCGAAGCCAAAGGGACAGTGGGACTTGCAATAATATCATGCTCCATGCTATCAGACCCACTGTGACGCAAACAGAAATGAATAATAAATATTTTGCCTTTTCCATTGGGAACAGAGACACGGATTAAACTTTTAATGAAATAACACTCTTTGTGTGTGAGATGGTAAGTGACCGTTATGAGTGAACCACTATGAGTAAGAAGACTGAACAGTGACTGGAGCAAAGACAGGCGAGTGCAGAAAACTGGTGAAGGTGATGGTGTAACAGACAGGTGTATATGCTTGCGTGCGTTAGAAAGAGGCAGCTGGCAGGTGCAGTTAGTGTGCTGGGTTAGACCTCATGCTGCTGATGCTGGCAACATGCTGTTAGCTGTTTGTTGTTAGCATGCTGTTAGCTCTTGATGGTAAGCAAAAAAGCATATCCTCTGGTGCTTCCTAAGTGATGTTCACCTACAGCGATGACGGGCTGCAGTGTAACCTGAACTCAGTCGCCGTAACACAACTCACTGGTCATACAGTCTCCATGGCAACAGAGACCAAAGCTTCATATATGTTTGGTCACAAAAAGAGAGATATATTAAGTATTTGCTAGCCCGTCTATAACAGTTGTTGGGCTCTTATTTCTAGAAACTGAATTTTTCTAGAAACTGTATTTTAAATATGCACACTAGAAACTGAACTAGAGTTTTAGTCCTGCAGAATGTTTTTGCCAACACCGATGCTACCATGCAAAAAGAGAAACCACACGGGCTGGACCAAAATTTTAAGAAGTCTAACCCACTGTATTTAGACCAGCCAATGACTCAAAGAGTGTGGGGCAATTTTCCTCTGGCTCTCTGAGATACAGGCACCTCCTGGAATCACAGCAGGCCAGGGGGTACGATGCAATACAATGCAACGTGCTTCACAGAACAGTGAATTCCCCCCTCTGTACTGCTGGTCTTCAAAAGGCAGGTCTATCAACAGTAATGTCCTGCTCTGTATCATCTTGTCTCCCTGCTTGGATTCAGTTTAATGGCTGCTGTTTCCAGCTTGTTCCATGAGGCTTGAGTCGGGCTCAGGCTCAGGTAATCAGGATGATTACATATTATTCAAAACTGTGATGATTTGCACGTTCAGTTCATTGTCATCTCCTTCTGAATTGGTGTATTCTCAATAATCTGGATGTGTTTTTTTTCTGTCCAACACCACTCTGTCTGCCAGCAAAACTGTCCTCACATGGATGCAAACCTTGCATCAATAGCACTGAGGAACATCATAGGATTCAGAGCATTACACAACCATTTCCAAAGAAGTTTGGACACTGTGTGAAATGCAAATAGAAACAGAATGTGATGATTTGCAAACACTGAAAAAACACATTTAATTGAAAATAGCGCAAACACAACATGTCAAATGTTGAAATTTCACTGTGGTTGAAAATTATTTCCTCATTTAGAGTTTGATGCCAGCAACACAGGGTTTGTTTAGTAATTCATTGCATCACCACTTCTTTTAACAACACTGTAAACCTTTGGGAACCTGAGGAGACCAACTGCTGTCATTTAGAAAAGTTTTCCCATTCTTGCTGTACGATTTCAGCTGTTCAACAGTTGAGGGGGTGCCTTTGTCATGCCTTATTTCATAATGCACCAAACATTTTCAGTGGGTGACAGGTCAGGGCTGCAGGCAGGCCAATTCAGCTTCTGGACTCTTTTCCTATGGAGTCATGCTGTTGGAACATGTGCAGGAAGTGGTTTGACATCATGTTGTTGACATAAGCAAGGCTTTTCCTGAGAAAGATGTTGCATGTTGCTCCAAAACCTGTGTATATGGTTCAGCATTAATGGGCCTTCACAAAAATGCAGATTACCCATGTGCCATGTGCATTGATGCACCCCCATACTCTCACGGATGCTGGCTTTTGAACTGTGTACTGATAACAAGCTGGATGGTCCCTCTGCTTTAAGCTCTGAGGATTTCACAACTTTTCCACTCTTTTGTTGCCAATGTCCCATAATGTGTTTCTAACCTTAAAATATGGTGTTTCAATGTTTTACATATCCTCACATTCTGTTTCTATTATGTTTTACACAGCATCCCAACTTTTTTACAAACGGGGTTGTACAACACAGCGCTGTGAACAAAATATGGAGTGGAGGCTCAGATTGCCAAGAGGTAGTTTATAGTGAAGGTCTGACAGTACTGATATGTCATGCATTGCAATTTTCACAGTAAATTGATAGTGTTGAATATTAGAAAGACTGCTGAATAATGCACGTCATGTCTTTTATAACCTTATTTATATGTACATATGTATGCACCAGTCACAAAAACTTTACAAAAACACATAATAAATGATTCATTGTTCAAATGCAATAGAGACCTTTCACTTTGAACAGAGACGAAAAATTCCTCAGGCATTTGGTTTGCTTATGTATTTCATACATTTATTATAGTGACACCATGTGGAAAAACTGGACAGCAGAGGAAGAAGAGAAAGAGGAGGAAGGAGGAGAGCAAGACTGGTCAGATGGACTGAGAAAGAAACACAGGTGTGGAAATTGAAAGACAGAGGGAGGAGGAAAAAAGATAGAGGATGAAGAAGACAGAGAAAGATATAACAGCTAAGAAAGACAATGACAGAAGGACATAGCAAAAAAGATGCAGGTTGATAACACCTGTAACTATCATAACGTGAAAATGTTAGCTGTGAAAAATGTTTCTTTTTCAGCTTAATGTGTTGATGATACTTTAAGCACATTATGCTAAAAAAAAAAATACCTGTTACATTTTCAGTGCATGACTAGATGTAACGCATTAGTTTTAGACTGTGGCATTGCTTCTTTTACTTCTTTGCGGCTGTAATTCATTCACGGTCAGAACATGCACGCGACAGTGCCGTTGAGACGCCACGAGGTGAAACAGAAAGCAGTGGGTCAGCGTGTCATGTGTTACGAGTCAATACAGGAAGTAACTGACGGCCGCTGACGACGAGCTACATAAAAGCAATGAAGATACGAGTAACTTAGCGAAGTGCAGTGTTTTCGTGCCACATAGAAGTCAATTAATGTTGATGCCTCCAGACTCTGTAAATAAGCGAATGTTACCAAGATGGAAAGAACTATCAGAATCTTCATTTTGTCGGTCATTTTCTTGGCATCGCAGGTAAGTTGATGAGCGATAAAAACCGAAATGGGCTGTGTGAGCGTTAGCAACTGACGGGCCTGATAGATGAGCTTGGCGTCGAAAACAGTGTTAGCTGTGACCAGTGTTAACTGTCTAAATAATATTCGTACTTTGTAGTCTATAAACTGTGCTAATCTGTGTGGAGGAAGCGCCGTGTTGTCCAGTATACAACGAGACAAATGACTGTTGTCCGCTAACGTTAGCTAAGTTAGCCTTAACGTTAGCTCTAACCTTTGTCAGGTAGCCTCAGCTAGTGTGATTAATGCTACGATAAATGATTAAGTAAATGACTTTTCGTGCTGCATTATATGATTGGGGTGGCGTTATGTAACCTAGAGACCGGTTTTCCATACTGACATTAAAATGTAGCCCACGCACAGACCTTTAAAATGCTAATAGGTAACTTTTACATGAGTACATGTTGAGGTTTGGATGAGGGTGATTTCCCTGACAACCCCTTACGTCACGAACAAGAAGTATTTATTTCATACGTGGGGAAAGATTATCGACCGCTGACGCGTTTTAGAATCACTGCATAGTTCCCTGTTTGTGGCCGCTGTTATGTTTCTAATGGTTGACTAGCAGCCACCACTTGGAATTAACTATCTTGGCAGCGACAAAAGCCGGCTGAAAGCATAAAGATAGCTTCAGTTCAGTCTGAATTTTTTTTTTTTACATCTCTGGAGTTATTGAGTTGTTAATTTGTGAAGTTGCTTGCGTATTGGTTTTTTGTTTTTGTTTTTTTGACATACAAAGTACCAAATACACATGCCCACTGTGATGCAGCATATGTTGGCCGTATGTTAGGCCAGCTACAATTAATTTGCTGCTTTCTGTTCACGCCTTTGGCCAACATAGTATGTCAGAAATGAAAACTATTTTCTTCAGCACTTTTAAGTTTGTGGAGAACTTAAACGAACAACATTTCTTCCCCAACAGATAAACTGCCAAGAGGCGATCTTGCACATTTCAAATGGAGAGACAGATCGGGAGTACTGCATCGTCCACAATCACTCCTGGACCCCCCTGTCACAAACCCTTGATGCTGCTGTAAGTTTTCTCACTTTTTTATGCACTATTCTCTTGTGGCTTATTAGTATCAGGGCAGGACATTTACTGACTTTTATTGACTTTGTAGGACTTAAGTCCATTTTGTGTCTTTTTATATGTACAGACATAGATAGTGAGTGTTTAGCTGCCAAAGTGTGCAGTGGTGTAGACAACTGCAGAACAACCTCCAATGTGAAAATGTGACTGTACACCTTACACCTTATATTTACAACCTGATGGCTGGTGATAGTTCACCCCTCTGGTTACTGTGGTGACCAGAAATATTTACAGCTAAGAGGTAATGATGAGGACCTTTACATGAAATAACACTGTTGTGTTTACTGTAACAGCCACGGTTGTGTGACTTTTCCTGTGTTTCCTGAAGTAATAATGGGAGAATAAAAGGGAATATTACTTCTGTCCTACTTGTTAAATCACTTATTGTCTTCACTTTCTCAGTTGCAGTCTCCACTGGTGAATATGACCTCCACTTTACTGTGTAACGGCTCTGGGGTCAGTCCAGATGTGGTGAAGGGCAAAGCGTTGGTGGTGATGAGGGGGGACTGTAATTTCAGCCAAAAAGCTCTGGTTGCTCAGAGCCTCGGAGCTACAACTTTGCTCATTGCCAGCAACAGAACATTGGTAGGACATTTACTTCAACCTGTATTTTGTTGTAGTGGCACAAAGGTGTATGATTTGACATTTTCATTAAGATTTCATCTTTTTTTTTTTATTGTTACCTAACTCCCATAGAGGCCTATTGTCTGTGCTGTTTTTGTCTGTATCTGATCATGATGTTTGTGTCACGATATGTAAATGTAACATGCAAGCTGCGCAGGCAAAAGTGATTCAGAAAGAAGGAAGTGACTTGCCAGTGGTACGGATGTGGGGGTTTCCATGTAATAGATGTTTTCTATGTAAAATGAATGTTCTTGTTTCTTGTTATCATGTTTGATTTACTGTGACATCTTGTACATATTTGATTGACTATATACCATGAAAATAATGACTCACCAAAGATAGCAAGATAAAACTTTTTCCTTAAAATCTGTTTTGTGCTCATTGGCTCTTCAGATCACTCCATCGGCCAATGAGTCTGAGTATGCAAAAGTGAACATCTCTCTGGCGCTCATGAGGTACAGGGACTTCCTGGAAGCACAGCAGGTCAGACAGGCCTCGCTTTTTCTTGTTACCACCCCTTTTGTGAAAGTCAGATTTGATGAAGAAAATCAAACTGGATGCAAAGTTACTCTTTCAATGTTGAATCTTTGTGTGCGTCCTCAGGTGTTTGGTGAAGATATGCAGGTGAAACTTTATGCTCCACCCCACTCAAAGATTGATCCAAGCATTGCAGTCATGCTACTGATTGCCATTGTCACGATTGTCTTGGGCGGCTACTGGAGCGGGGAATGTGAGAGGTGATATATTGCAGCTGTACATACAGGGCTGTATGTGTACATTTTGATACAACCAAACTAGAGTAAATATTAGAAGAACATATAGTTTTGTTAGTATGCAGTAACAATGTTTAACAATCTGATCAACCAGACAGTGTCAGAGTGAAGTGTTGAACATTTACAAGATCACACTGGCATTGTCATCTAGCAGTATACTGGATACATTCCAAAGGTCATATTTATGAGTAGTGGCAGTGGTGTTAATAGCAGTGCTGTCCTATCAGATCACATTCAGTTGTTAAAGTCCACCCTTTGTGCTAGTTGATGCTGCCTGGTCTTTTTTTTTCCCCCAAATCCCCCAATTTGATAAACATTAGCCTTGAAATACATACCAAAAAACTCAAATGTTCTTCTTTGTGGCAGGGACCGGTTGAATGGTGGTACAGAGCAGGGAGGAGGGGGGGATCGCAAAGCAGACAGCGGAGAGCTTTTCCTGTACTCTCCTCTCAAAGTGGTTTTCTTCGTCGCCCTGATGTGTGGGATGCTGGTGCTCATGTACTTCTTCTACAACATCCTTGGTGAGTTGGACAAAAAACAGCACTTGGCTGCTCTGAAGGAGTAATAATATCTGTTGTTTTGCCAATGTAATCTGTGTTTTTTTCTTTTTTTTGTTTCCACCTAGTTTACGTCATTATTGCTATATTCTGCCTGGCATCTGCCTCTGCACTGTTCAGCTGTCTAGATGCAGTGATGGAAAAAATTGGTTGTGGAACTTTGCGGTATGAGCATCACTCTTCAAAAACATGCACACACAGCTACACCCACATATTCCGCTAGCACAGGGTAAATATTAACAAAACAGATGTATATCAATCCTACCTCATGAACAGCTAAGCACAGGTGAATATGTGTGAATTTTGTAGTTCTTGTCCTGGTTGCTCCATAAATATAGGATCCTTTTTCCCATCTAAACAAGATGGACTTTGTGGTCATGGTGGGAAGATGTGAAACAGGGCAGAGTGTCTTACTTCCTTCTTCTAACATGTCTGTCTGTGAATCACATCCTGACAGACCAGCCTCAACTGCTGAAAGCCTTTGTTTATTTGATTGTCTGTGCCTTTTTCTAGCTTCTCTGTCCGAAATTGGAACTTCTCAGTGAGGTCTCTCATACTGGCTGCTGTTTGCATTAGCATTGCTGTGATCTGGGGAGTCTACAGGAATGAAGACAGGTACTGTAAGGGGACACATGCATGCAAAACACACAACCATAATCCTTCTGGCTGCTGCAAGATGAAGCAGGCAGTGCTTCTTGATTAAATTATATGGCGAACATTTAAAGTCCCTTGGTGATGAGAATGACAAACAAATCTTTAAATTACTCTAAAGATACTGCATACTGATGAAATGTGTGGACCTGCATTCATAAAAAAAAATCAAAATCAAGTTGTATTCATTCATGTTACTCTAGGTTTTGTGTTGTGATTGATATTCCTTAGCTGTGTAACTTGATGTGTTTCCTTTCTGTGTGAACTCCTTAAGTGGAGCCAGGCTGTTCTTATTAAAGTTAGAAACACATGCCAAGAGAGCTTCTTGTGTCCCTGTAGATGGATCTGGATTTTGCAGGACCTCCTTGGTATTGCTTTCTGCCTCAACTTCATGAAGACCATCTCACTGTCCAACTTCAAGGTACATCTTAACAACAGCTCTCATCTGAGAATCACACTTCCTCCCATTATCACTCTGTCTTTGCTTAATCCAGCATTCTTTTGTACTTTGTTAGGTATAAGAAGTACTTGTACTGTCATTATATTTATTTTATTTTATGTATATAAGTATATACTGTATATATTTATCCTCTGCCATTAGTATGTCATGCATTGTGTCCCAATCTTGTTACAGACCTTTGTACATTTACTGTTATTGGCAATGAATGTAATTCTCTTACCCCAACAATGTTCAAATATATATTTTTTATCAATTTGATCAGTTCTTTTTTCCCATAATCTCATAGATCTGTGTGATTCTACTGAGCCTCCTGCTTGTATATGATGTCTTCTTCGTTTTCATCACTCCTTTCTTCACAAAGGTATGAGTATAATTATTTATTTTGTTTTGTTTTTCTGAGGGCTGGAGTGGGACAGGTGTCCACATACTTAACTGCTACTGATTTCATTGTTTCTTGCTGTTATGGTCAACCCTTTGTTGCCCCAAAGTTGAAGTTGTTTGGGCATTCAGTAATCATATTTCACTGATGCACAAAAGTTTAATTTAAGAGAACAAGTGATGATTTGTAAAGGGAACCACACAAACAGTCACAGTTAAAAGGAGATGTTTTTACAGCTCTGGTGTTGCAGTGTGATCTGTGGGGGTTTTACAAATGGACAAGTAATAGTATAATATGAATGCTTGGTATTTCTTTCTCTGTCAACAGAATGGAGTTAGCATCATGGTGCAGGTTGCGTTGGGCCCAGATGCATCTGGAGAGAAAGTAAGTCCCTCTGCTCTTCATCCTGCTTTGAAGGGGAACTCCACCAAATTTTCTTTGGAGGCATTTTCAAATATGTCCTAAAATGTCAATTCAAAAAATTCCAAATTATTCTTTTGACTGTTTTAATGAATTTGAATAATTGAAATTTTATATGTAGAATTATGACAGAAATTAATGAATGCTTTTATATTTGAGGAACACCACTTTTAAAACATTTTCTTTGGATCAATTCAGACATTTTATCCTACTCTAGGATTTGTTTTTTGTGTTTATAGCTCAAGAAAATTGTTTACGTTATGAGGAGAGTGAAGACTGAAACAGAAACATCATTCTGTTAATAAATATTTTGGTGGAGTAAATTTGTGTTCAGGAAAAGCAGCGTGCAGCAGTTTTTGTGAGTGCAGGAACTTTATCACCTAAGTCCTGAGCGACAAGCTAAAAGCCAAGCTTGGTGGAATTCCCTGACAAGTTTTCCTGGCTTTATTAACATCCTGGCTGAGCTGCACTGCTTGCTGTTGATGCCCTTAGGGGAATGACAGACTGACTGATTGACTAACTGTGCGCTGGGGTTGGGTGGGCTCTGTCGTAGACGCAAGGTAACATGGTGGAGGTCCCCGCTGAACCCCAGACTCCCTCTGAGAAAGTAAGGCTTGATTTGTTACCCATCCACTCCATTTTTCAGTGCTACATCCTGATGTGCATGGGAAGGTATTAGGTTTGGTCTCCTGAGCATAATCCTGCTGTTTTACTTCTGTTAGATAAATATGTAAGGAAAAAAGATGAAGAGCGAAGTTTTGTACTGGGCTGTTGTTTTGTTTCATATGCTTTTCTAGCATATAGAAAGCCAAACTAATGGTTAAAAAACAAGAGAGATGAAAAAACTTAATTTAGTGATGATTAAAATGCATTCTTTGAACTAAAATTATATTCATATACAGTATATATATGTGTGTGTGTGTGTGTGAGTCAGATAATGCAATGAACCAATTGTGTGTATCGACACATTTTTTGCTGCCCATCATGTTCATGTTTTTTTAAATATATGTATTTTTTATCTATGACTGTTAGCCTCCTTATGAAAACAAGGCACTTTCTCATGCTTTTCCCGATCCCTTTCACTGAAGTGAAATGTGAAGCAAGGGAGCGACACACGTTGACTCTCACATGATTGTCAGGTGGCTTGTGCTCACCAGTCACTTGATCTGTATTTTGAGCAAAGCATTTCTACTCTAGCTGAATCAGTTAATGGGCAGACGTTTTTCTTTTGTTGCTTCGTTGTAAAAATAATTTGGCCTTCAGGGTTTTTTTTTTTTTTAATAGAGAGGTTTTTATATTTAGATTTCATTCCAGGAAAACATTGCTTTCGCATGAATACTGTCATTTTTTTTCCTCTGCAGTTAGAGGTGCCCAGAGGATTCAGTAGGGAATGTTAAGCCATTGCAGTGGTTTTCCCAGGATTCCTCCTGCAGCAGAGCTTATGTTCTTGCATCTGGGAAATTATACTTAGCACACCCTGATGTACAAAACTGTGTTCAGCAATGTATTGTGTGAACGTGTGCATAGTGTTTGTGACCATTTGTGGAAACAACAGTTTGATGTTACAGTCTCAAACAACATTCAGATTCAAACATCTGTGACTGAAAAATGCCAGAAAGCTCACTTCAAGCTAGTGTGTAGCAGAGATGGCTATTATAAAATACAGTGAAATATTGTAAAGCAATGTACACCAATATGTCTGCTACAGCTCTGAGAAATAAATATTCAGTGAAGAGTCAGTGTAACACTGCAGTACAGCTCACTGTGTTGGGCTGCATTCATAACACTTCTGCTGTCACATGTGTCATTTTAAAGTCAAAGCGTTTTCTTTTCTCAGCTGCCAGTGGTGATGCGTGTGCCACGGTTCTCAGCTTGGGCTCAGAACCTGTGTGGAATGCAGTTCTCCATTCTGGGTTACGGAGACATTATTGTTCCAGGTGAGGTTTCTAAGTGTCACTGTCAGTGTGTTAATGGAGGCACTGCTTCTGAGCTAAGAAGGAGTAAATAACGGCAAACATCTGTGTTGGCATGTGTATCCTTCACCCTCATCCTCTTCACTGATCCAACAGGTCTTCTGGTTGCCTATTGCAGCAGGTTTGATGTTTGGATCAACAGCAGCAGGAAGATCTACTTTGTCAGCTGCTGCATAGGTACTTCACAGCTCACAGCACAGCTTTGTTGTTCATATGGTGTAACTTTAAATGACCACATCTAAATATGATACATTGTTTAGAGTCATTTCACTTTCGTCTTTGGAAAAGGGATTTTTTCTTTTCTTTAGTTTTATAGTATTGTTGACGCTCTAAGAATAAGTGCACAGTATGTTGCCATTTCTTTTGTTCATATTTTAAAATACTGCATGCTACATATGTATAATAGTTTTCATATGTTGCCTCTATCCATATTAGCTTTCTGCCTTTTGCTGTGCACACTCTTCTAGCTGATGTCCATGCCTCTTTAGAATGTGTTTCATAACACTTCCCTGTACACTGGAAATATTTAGTTGTGATTTTGTGTGTCACGTGATCTTTTGCCAACATCTTTTTAATACTTCTGCTTCATGAAATGCTGACATTGTCTTTGCAAACCACTAAGTGCCTCTGGTCTTTTCTTTTTGCCAAATTAAGCAGTTTACTGACTTTAACTGGATTCAAATTCCAACTGTATCTGTGTTTGGTGCAAGTTTCAGCTTTACTTTGTCTCTCTCCCTCTATGTTTGAACTTGTCCATCTCTCATTTCTTGCAGCATATCTGCTGGGAATGATAATGACATTTGCTGTGATGCTGCTGTCAGGGATGGGACAGCCTGCCCTACTCTACCTGGTGCCCTTCACCCTGATAACCTCTGCTGTGGTGGCTGGATGCAGGGGAGAGATGAGGCAGTTCTGGGCAGGAACTACCTATGAGGTGAGAGGACCCGAGAATTCAAAGTGTTTCTAAACAGGTTGGACACAGTAGTGATATTTAATGAGTGTGTTTTTACTTCCTCTGTGCTTTCAAACAGTTGTCAGTGTATTTTATGCATCTTGCATGAGTGACAAGTGTTTCTCCACCAGTTCATGAAAGCAAAGTCAGTGCAGCACTTTTCTAAAGACAGAGTACAGAGCAGGGCTATTTGGCAAGACATATGCTCACCACTAGTCACTAGGAAGACATTGTAAGTATTAACTATTTAGTGCTGAGCTGCCAGTGCATGACATAATAAAAAAGTATCTTACCAGTTCAACAGCAAAAGGCATTTCCTGGTCAGCCCTCAGGGTTTGCTGTTTGTTTTTCTTCACAATGTCACTGCACTTTTTTCTTGCCCACTTTGTTTAGAACAAGTTTTTCTTGATTTGCAATTGGTTTGGTATGAAAACAGAAACAATCTTCACTGTTAGGGTTAGGGCAGCTGCAGCTCCATTGCACCATTTCCAGTTTGCCAAGCAGCTGTCTTGTCAGACATGTAAACTGAGAGGAAGTCAGTCACACCAGACCACTTGAGACTCCTGCAAAGAACTTGGTCCATGTATTGAATGACAGCCTCAAGGGACGTTATTCAAGGCGCCTCTCCCTGTTCCTCTGTCCTCCCTGTGATTGAGTGTTTGTATCTATTCAAGTTGAAATCTTGCTTCTGTCTTTTATGTACTGCGTTGTCCACAGCACAAGTCAGATATTTTTAGTATTTTGATTGATCTCGAGGAAACTCTGACTTTTATTATTAAGTGTGTTGCTTAGGCCTCCTAACCTTCTATCTAATCTTCACTTTACATCACTTAGCTCTCTGCAGCGAGAAGTGCTGAGTAAGCACTACAGCATCACCACGCTGTTATTACACAGTGAAGTGCAATAACCCCATTGTGCAATATCAGTGCGTCCTTAAACCTGCTGTGGAGCTTTTGTCCCCCCCTTCTGGCAGTGAGAGTAATTACACAAACACTGTCAACATGCTTGTGACACCAAGGTTCCACCATGCTAATAGTTGCTGTAGCCAACTGCATTTCTACCATTGCTTATCAGTATTATGTGAACTCAGTTGCCCACTTGTAGTATGTTGACTGACTCTACTCCGGTATGTTGTGCTTTCTTTGACAAACTGAATTTACAGAATTGGAAAGACATTGGTCATTTACACACTCCTCATCCTAAAGTGTGACACAGCAAATATGCGTACAGTACATAAACATATGTATATAAATATATTTATACATAATATGCAAACAAACATGGAATTATAAAAAACAACCACAAAGACATCCAAGTTAATCAAATATGCTGGAGAACAGGAACATTTATAGTCTGCTTTTGAATTGTATTCCAACAGCTATGCATCGTAAATGTACTTGCCAAACCAAGTAAACAGAGCAGATAAACTTGAACAGTAAATTGTCCGTCTTTCAGGACCACAGCAGCAGTTTTAGTGTTTAAGTGTGTTCTCTACAAACGTGTTACTTTTGCCCATTTTCCAAACCATTCTGTAAGCTTTCAGGCTGCTTTCATATGGTCCAGCCAGCCATTGGTGACAGTTATTGCGCGTGCAGTGTGAAGATTAACTTGCTGTGACCTGAAATTTCCTGTGACACTTATAACATCACAGTGGACTTGTCAAAGTCACCTAATTGTAGCTGCATGACATCTGGTTTCATGGTTTGAGCACGCTTCACCGGATGCTGCTGTTTCTTTTTTTTCCCCAAGGCTCTGTAAGTTTACATACCCAGCTGGCACGAACTGAATCAGAGGCAGCCTGGGAGTCATACAATTGACCAAATATATGTGGGATGGTTTGTAAAATGGTCTGCATTAAAGAAGAGATTGACACAGTTTGTAGTCAAATCATGCAAAAACACCTTTCTGTTCCTCACATTTCTCACCGAGGTTCGACGTTAACTTGGATGTGTATTGAATTGTGAATAACCTTGTGTGTGTATGTGAGACTGAAAAAACAAAAAGAAGAAGCAGGAAAGAGATATAATTCTAACGTGGCTTCATCTTCACCAGGTCTTGGACTCCTCCAGGGAACCTTTGCTGCCAGGTGTGCTTCTCTCCAGTCCAGACCCCACCCCTGCATCTCCTTCCATTTTACAGTGTTGCTTACTGCAGTGCCTGATCTTTTCTTACCAGCTTCTTTTTGTTTCCCTTTCTTTTTTTTCTGTGGCATTTTAACCTCTGATGTCTAGCGTCAGTGTGATATTCAAAGACGCAACAGATGTCACACCTTTTTAAAACATGTAGAATTGAAGAACCTGTGCATTGACAGCACAGTGTTTTGCATTAACTGACCACTAGGTGTCTCTAGTTGATTGAAAATAATCTTCTTTTGTGTTGGTCAGAGGAGCTTCTCAGACACACTCCAAAGTGCCCTTGTGTTAAAGCCATGGCCCTGGAATAGCATTAACTTCATCTCTTTATTTCTGCAGTTTTTTTTTGTCACTCCCTTTCTCCACCCGTCCATCTTTTCCAACCAACGAGGGCCACTCATTTCACTCCCTCCTTCATGCAGTCACCAACATGTCCGTGTTGACCTCTGCATGTTGTTGCTTGCAGTTTATCTGTGAGAGCTGTGGCATGGATTTTGGGATGTGTTATCTCTGTGTTTTTTGTATTTGTTGAACGTACCGCTTGCCTGCCATTGTGTACATTCAGTCAGCATTTGTCTAGAATTGCTATTTGGTGAACCAAAACATAGAAGATTTTCTAACTTTTTGTCTCTTTTTTTCTTCAGAGGGAAGAACTGACTGCTCCATAGAAGGAGAAAAATGCTGACTTGCAGTGTTGTGAATAGACCCAACTGCTGGATGTTTTTTCTTTTTTTTTTGTACCTTTTAATATTACATTTGCAAAGCAAGGGAACACGTTTTATTCATCAACAGATTCAGTATGGAACAGTATGGGTTAATTCGACTGCTGTGATTGATGTTTAGAAGGCTATTAAATATTTGTTGGGTGGAAGAGAGACGTTTTAAGTGAAAAACTTGTGTAGTGCCTGAAAGTTCTGTTAGGTTCTTGTTTGGAAAACTGTAATGAGTTTGCCTTGGTGATGATTGCATACATCAAAATGAGAAAGCACTTTATAATATTTAGCTTGGCAGTTGTTTCATCAGGGCTGAGGGTTGGGATTCAAATTACTTGTAGCCACAATATTGATACATTTTTGATAACTATTGGGGTTTCTGTGTAACCTGTTTGTATGATGTGATTTCTTTCATTGCCTTATATTAAAATGAACAACTTATATTTAATGTTCTTGAGTGTGTGTTTCTTGCCTTGTTGAAACTTCCACACAGATACTTAAGTCAACCTAGTCTTCCTGTAGATAAACTGCACATCTCTGGAGACGCAGTGGCTTGATCTGTTGGGGGGAAAAAAACATATGGCTATTATTAAATGCATGAGAGGAAACACAAGTTGTTTTTTAAAAGTACTTTCAGAGGTTCAATGTTGTGTGAGATAGCCAGAGGCCAGATGGCACCAAGCATTCATCAATAAGCTTGTAAATTTAATTTGGCAACAAAGGAAGTTTCAATTGTGAGGAGACTTTAACAGAGCTGGTTCAGTGTTAATGAAAGGCATCAAATCTGTATTCATGCACCATGTTTTTCATATAAATGTCATGTTAAATGTACAATAATAGAAAGCTTTACTGAAGAGGAGCAGTCTGGTATGAACACAACCCATCTAGTGCTCATAAAAATCATCATCACACTCATCAGATTCATACATCTGAAGTGTTTGACATAAAGGATTCCAGTTAGTGGGTTTATGATGAACATGTTGTGCTTGTATGTCCAAATGTTGAATCATTTATCCCATCTGATTTCAGCTCGGGACTCTGAAAGTTACACTATAAATGCATGCTGTGTTCTGAAAAAGGTTTGATTTATTTTTAAGAATAAGCATGAAAGGCTCAACTGGTAGCGATGAAATATTGTGTAAGGATTTTGTTCTCCTTGTGACACGAGTGTTGATATCAGTTGACTTAATATCTATAAATCTGAGGAAAAACCCCCACAGGCCACAACTTCCTGATACGGTTCGCTTAGGATGGCTTTGTGGATGGTTAATGAATAACTTACTTATGCTTTATAGCCCAGTCAGTAGCTTTGAATAACACATTTTGGTTGCCAGATTAAAAAACAAACAAACATTGCTGTTATTATCTCTTTTGGTAATCAAACAGAAATGTTGTTGAACAAAACGCTGAAGGGATTCTCACTTTCTAACATCAGCTCTGCTATTCTAAATGTCAATAGTTCATTAATAAATTGTGTTTTTACTGCAAGTAAAGTTAGTCTGCAGGGAAAAGCTGATGTGTATTAAATGGATTTTGGTTTGTTCTTTCAGAGCATCTCATAGCTCATCGCGGGTCTGTCAGCATTCAACCAGTCAGCCAGGCTAATTAAGTGAGACAGAAAGAGGGAAGTCAAAATAATGGGCATTTTTTTTGGCTGTTTGTATTTATTAGGAAGTAAAACAAAGCGCACATGTGGCTGCTGGCTCCGCCTCGGCCATGTGACAGTGTCCGGGCTGAGTCAGCCGGCTCGTCACGCAGCGTCAGTTCGGAGTCGCACAATTATGAAAAAGCAACCTTCCGCTGGAGGTGCAGCCGAAGCGGATCTCTCCAGCGTCCACCGGGCTTTCCTTTCAAGGCTAACCGAGAGCACCGCCGATAGATGGATAAAAGCCACGACACAGCTCTTCCTGAGTCTCAACGGTGAAGAGAATGGTATGTGATCTTCGCTGAGCTGTCGGCTCGTTTCGTCCGCGTTTTTTAGTCTGGTCAAATTGGCGCTGAGGATCGTCGTGACTGATCGGGGGTTTTGAGTGGCAGGTCCCCCCCATGCATGCTGCCTGCCTGTCAGGCTCCTAGCCGTGATCCAGGTGGCTTTTTGCTGTGTTTGCTGACCGTCTTGCTTCATCGCTAAAACACAGTGACTCGGATGTGATAAACAAAAAGTATACGGTGACACACTGTCTAGCAAGAAAACCCCCAAATCACGTACGGGCGTAACGTTAGCAGGCTAAATAGCTAGCTCGCTAGTGCTAAATGCTAGGTAGGCTGAACCGAAGCTAACTAGCTACGCCAGCTGCGGTAGCTGGCTGATGTTAGCCGCGGTTTCTTTTCCACAAGGCAGCAGTCAGAGCGTCTCTTCATTAGACAGTCCTCCAGATACTGAACACATAAAAGACTGCGATTCAGAGCAGCCGGCACTTGTTTAAGCCACATTTCTGCCAGCTGTCTCAGATATCGGACAAGACACACTGTCATTGGCAGTAACAAGTCAATGCCACCTTGAATGGCTGCCAAGTCCGTTTAAACTGAGTCTCTTTTATCCCGCCAGCGTCGAACAAAGTGATGTTGAAATGGTGCATTTATAGTCTCAGACGTGTGTCGGACCGCTGTGCGCCCACTCATGCCTGCGTGCTATTTGGTGAGACTTAAATGTTTTAGGCCTGCTGCTCTCATTGCCGGAGACTTGTGTCAACATTTGGAAGTTGTAATTTCTCCTCTTCCTCTTCGTGTCAAGCACGGCCCCCTCTTTTCTCAAGAATTTCCTGTCTCGTGCTCTCTGGAGCAGCAGGCTGAGGAGCTCAGGGTGGATGGAAAGAGAAGATGCCTTGTAGCCAAAGCTGTGAGTCAGATTTAACCACACAGTGTTGTTGGTCTGCTGGATCATACTGAACACACTCAGTGCTCAGATTATACTCTGTGATGGTGGTTCAGGAGTGGAGCACACGGATAAAATCCTCTATGAGAGTACATGTCATTTTCTGTCACCACTTTGATATATTGTAATCTGAAATCAAAGCAGATGGGAATGTCTGATTTGGGTGATTCCAGTGACTTAAAGACCTGATAATGAAAATCGCATTGATGCAAAAATCATACCATTGCGATCGATCAGTCCTGCTCATTGATTTTCCCTCAGTGCCTTCTTCCACCCAGAGATATTAAAAGCAGATATACTGCTGTAGGAAGGTGGAGTGTGGCAAAGTCTCTTGACTGCAGACACATTTCTATAAGATTACTGACATTTAAAGTAAAAACAAGTAATTAGTAATGTGGATGGGACGGCCAAGCAGTGACACACATTTGTTGTTTATTTACAGTTCCAGTACCACAAAAGTTGGGGCACTGTGTAAAACTGTAAAATGTAAATAAAAACAGAATGCAGCAAATGAGCTTTATCGACAGCAGTTTTACAAAGTGTTCCTGAGCTCATGTAGTCATATCCTTTATGCAGTCATGTGTTCACAAAGTGGTGAACCTCTCTCCATCCTTGCTTATTAACGACTGAACCTTTCCAGGATGGCTCTTTCATACTCAATCATGATACTATCACCTGTTACCAATCAATCTGTTTACCTGTGGAAGATACCAAACAGGTGTTTTTGGAGCATTCCACGACTTTCCCAGTCTTTAGCTGCTCCTGACCCAACTTGTTTGTCACGTGCTGCTGCATCAACTTCAGAATAAGCAGATATTTACAAAAATCAATGAAGTCAGTGAGGTAAAACATTAAATATATTGTCTTTGTGCTGTTTTCATTGTTTTATTTATATTTTACACAGCATCCTTTATTGGGTTGTAGCTCAAATTGATCAATTAGATACATTCAGTAGATGGATTCATTTAAGTGTTGTGGCTTGTAAGTCAGGGAAAATACCATTACCCAAATCTCAGATGATCTAGTATATGTAATCTCCTGTTACAGTCCTGATATATATATCTCCTCCACAGTGTGTTATTTGCTGAGACGTCAGAGCAGCCGGTGCTTTTTGCCTCAGTGCAGAACGTCTTATTTCCCAAAGCGCTGGCTTGAGCCGGTCACATGCTGCAGCTCAACAGTGGAAGAGGGACACTCCTGTGCCTCTGCTGCTCTGATGAGTCTGATAGCAGCCTGATGAACTAATTGCTGCTTCATCAGTGTAGTCAGCATGATTTTATCTGTGCCCCCAATGGCTAATAGAGCTTTATTATCACACTCTGTTATGTAATTGCGGATGGTTTAACTGGTCATCAGTTCAGGCTTTAGCACTCTGGGAGCTGCTAGAAAATGTCTTGCATCACTTTGTTGTGCTCAAGAATAGACTCCAGCACTGCTAGTCTGTGTAGTGTGTGTGTGTATGTGTGCGTGTTTTAGCCTGCAGAGTGACTGTGGCTCTCAGAGCTCTGTTATCTCATACTCTAATTCATTTGCACCACACACACCCACACACCCACACACCCACACACACACACACACACACACACACACACACACACACACACACCCACCCATTTGAAGATGACTGATAAAGTTTTTCCAGTGGCCCCCGACTGGGTTTAAAAAAAAAAAAAACCCAAAGTGGTCACAGTCTGTTGGTTGATTTTCTGAATGGAACGCTCGCCTGTCGTTGTTGTCCCCACACTGCCTCCCCTCACTCTGCAGGCCTGCAGCTCCTAGTCAAGCATGCAGCTGACTTGCATGCACTGTGTACTACCCAAAGAGTACTGGAGGGAGTACCAGCCTCGTTTATTGTGTGATTTGTGCAAAGAGAGATATGCCTGTTCATGCTTTTCTAGTAGTCCCTCTTAGTCATTTAAGCAGAGAGGTTTAGAAGCACTATCTTCTATCTCCTATCCTTAGACTGGGTTAACCACAATTTTCATAGGCTAGCATAACCACGAGCAGCAGATGTTGAGAAAAATAGCCATCACATGCTTTACATTTCTGGGTTACTCAGCTGCTTGGGGGTAGGACTCAGGGTGGCATGCCAGCGTGGTGTCGGCCCATGCTGTGTCTGTCAGAGCTGTGTCCAGGGGGCACAAGAGTGAGAGCTGGAGAGCTGTCACACTTGGATCTCATGACTGCATGAACTGACTTTACTTCTGTGTCCAGCCTTCCGGGGATCTTATCTGAAGGCTATAATGAACTCTTTCCCTCCATTTAACATTCTTTTATAGGCCGAGAACCCTGAACAATTACTGTAAGATATGGAAAGGATTGCCAATTGATAAGACCTATCTGTGTTACAAAGTCTCACAGTGTGTGATTTTAATCTCTTTTAATGAAGCCAATATAAAGGCCTATGTTCATCCTGCCTTGTCCTTATCAAAGGGATGGCAGTGTTAGTAGCACAATATATTATACCAGGATTTTAACACAGACATTTTACAGGGGCTACATGGCCAGAGCTGTAAACTTGAGACTTGGATATGAGCCACACTGAGGTCACTAAAATCAGGACTTGAGATCTGAGGTGGAATTGTCTGCTGTGGGATGTATTGTGTCCTTACAGTTAGACACGTGGGACCACCTCAAGACATTTAGTCCTGAGCTCTCCTGACCTTCCTTCGAGACGCTGTTCTGAAGCCTCGAATTTGGCATTATTGCAGTCGCCATCTTGGTTTATTGGAGCCAGAGGTGATCACAGGAGGATATGCATTGCTGTGCCTCCATCCTGATTGGATCTGGCTGACAATGCAAGGACACACTGTGGTAGTGACTTGTCAGTCCAGCGACTCCCCACACTCCTGATGAGAGAAACCAGTTCTTTAAAGTAACCCAGTTCAACTGGGAAAATGTTTACTGAATAAATCAAATGAGAAGCTGAGCCATTTTCTCGTATGCTTACATATAGTTGGACTTCTTTTGCAGCCAGTGGAGTCACTGCTGGC
Organism: Chaetodon trifasciatus; assembly: GCA_037975065.1. Taxonomy (NCBI): domain Eukaryota; kingdom Metazoa; phylum Chordata; class Actinopteri; order Chaetodontiformes; family Chaetodontidae; genus Chaetodon; species Chaetodon trifasciatus. The sequence goes on from JBBMOE010000001.1 coordinate 20,342,686, forward strand.
CAGCAGAAAGAATGCAGGTTTAAGGCACTTCTGCATTGGTTTCGCTTTTCTTGACTTGAGACCTGCTCTGGCAGAAGAACAGCTTGACTTTGGTCTGGTGTCAAATTTCTTAAGATTTGACTTGGTCTTCCCCCAGAAGACCTGAACACAGCCCTGACAGCAGCACATTTGTTGGCACTTTTTTTTCTATGTCGTTAATTGTAGGGCTGCAACTATCAGTTATCTGCAGATTACCGTCTTGTTTAATTGTTTGGTTTATAAAATGTCAGAAAATAATGAAAAAATTCCATCTCCATTTCCTAAAACCCAAGGTGTCATCCTCTTTTGTCCGAACAACAGTCTAAGACCCAAAGATATTCAGTTTGCTGTCATAAAACAAAGAAACTTGCAGATACTTCCATCTTAAAAAACTGGATTTTTGACATTTTTACCTGAAAAAACACTTATTTAATTAATTGTTGCTGGTTACTTTTCTGTCGATCGCGTAATTGATTCCAGCTTGAAATTATTGCAATTCCAAAACATGCAGTGTGTGTGTCTGTAGATTGTGATATTCAGTACCTCTGTACGGCAGAAAGCAGCTCCCCTGTGACGTGACTTAATGCAAAGAGGAACAGTGGTGAGGAATGGCGTGGGAACACTGAGCCTCAGCTCAGCGTGCCGTGGAGGATGCCCCAGTTCTCCGTCCATGCTTATTGTGTAACTATCACCATGTATACCAGCGGCTTCATTGAAATTCTTCCAGCAGTCCATAATAATCGGTCTGTATGAGGAAGGTGAGGCAGTTGGACAAATTTGCTGCTCCATTTAATTTGGATTTTCCCCGTAAATCTGAACCTTATCTCTTCCAAACCAAAGCTTATTTCTATCCTCCATTACAAAGAATGGGGAACTCCTATAAGCTGCATAGCAGCCAGTACGCTCTGATAGCAATTTCTCAAAGTAAACGGGGGAAAGAAATAAAATGGCAAAAATGAATTGTCTTCCCTCTGTTGGCTTTCTGTGAACCACTCTTCTGTTTGGCTGCAGCTCACACTAAAGTGCTGACCCCATATCCTCCACTCTTTCTAATGGGTAATAGCTTTTGCCAAGCCAGATGTTATCTCTCGCTGTATTACGTCAGGCAGGGCCAGAGGAATGATGGCTTGACCGGCCAGCCTGGTTACATTGTTGGGAAAAAGAAGGAGGGGGAAGGAAGAGCTCAGCTCGCAAGGTTTCTGAGTTCAGCATGTGTGTCTGTGTGTGCGCGTGTGTGTCGGGAGATGACAGTATGATCAGATTTGTGTACCACCAATACGCTCCCACAAACGTGTTGGTGTGGATGAACATGACCCCACACACACACACACACACACACACACACACACACACACACACACGCCCATAAACAAAACTAACAGCATCCTACATTGCTGAACCCAGAGAGACTGAAAGGTGCTGGATTATGTTTCCTACAGGAACAGTGTAATCATAAAACCTGGAGCTCAGAGAAAGAAGCCGGAGAGGAAGAGGGAGGGAGCGAGGAAGCGGCAGAGTGTGTGTGTGCTGGTTTTTGGCAAGGGGGCTCGAAAGAGCTCAAGTCTTTTGTTGCCTGACATTCTCAGGTGCCATGGTTACAGGTTAGCGGGGCACAGCCCGCCTTTATCGGCCTCATTAATACTTTGTTAGATCGAGATGGAATTGGGACGACACCCCAGTGCAGCGCTGAGACCTTCTTTATGTCTTCAGGGTGTGTCTCACGTCTGTCCCTGGTCGAGCAGGTCGTACATTGTCACATGCATGTTGTTTTTTTGTGCTTATGTTGCTTTCAAATACAGAAACATGAAGGAACAGTTTGACAAATAGGCAAATATATTTTGCAAATATACTTATTGTCTTTCTTGAGAAGAGATGAAGATTAATACCTGTCTCATGTTTGCCTGTTGAATATGAATGCACAAATATGTATGCTGGAGCCAGGAGACGTTAGCTTACCCTGAAGTCAGAGCTAGCCTAGCTTTGTGGAAAGGTCGTAGAGTTTTACAGGTGCAGGTCGGTGCACTGTGTTACCTTTGGACAGAGCCATGGTAGCTGTGTCTAGTCTTTATGCTAAGCTGGCTCTAGCTTCATAATAAAGGGACAAATTAAATCAGCATAAAATGTTATTAAAAAGGGCAGCATTTTTTTCAAAGATTTTCCTTTTTATTTATTTATTTTTTTTCAGAATTTCTTTGCAGAGTTCTGTTTTTCTGTTTTTGGTAAATTTAGCAACATTCTCTTATCTTCCAGGAGCATTCAGCATTTGTTTTAACCTCTAAATAAATGGTTTTGATGATATAAGACAACTAAATTGAAGGGTTGTCTTTACACTGTGGTTAACCAAGAGTTCAGGGCAACGTTCGGGAAATTCATATCTAAAGGAATAACAATTCCCTCTGCCAGGATGATAATTCACACCTTCAAAACCCATCACATGTATCAGACCATCAGCCAGGTCACAGTACATGTGAATCTGCACACATGCCAACTGCTTGACTGGATAGATACAAAAAAGACAAAAAACAGTAGGTGTAGGTAAAAAATTTAAAATGACGTCAAAGTTACATTAATTACACTGACCTCTGCAGTATACTCCTGCAGTATATTTTTCCATCAGGGACATCTAATGTGATATAAACATGAAAACTACTGGCTAATATAAATACGTGATAAATATATTACATTAGCGCTGAGGGTTAGCATTAGTTTGCTGCCCTCAGTTGAGCTTCTTAATGCGGCTCTCTTGGAAATGAGGCCTCTTGAAGCGCCTCAGTTGTTGGGAGAGGTTTTGTGTGTGCTGCATGAATCACAGTTGGTGGTGTGTCTTCAGAAGACAACTAGGTATCCTGTATATCATTGAGGCCGCTGCCCATCCACTAATCTTCTCCCACACCCCCGCCTCCCTCGTCTCTTTCTCCCTAGCCTAAGTATAATATCTAGTTGGTCTCAGACACATTCATCTGCCCCCTGAGTGGCTTCTTACAGATTAACAGTGGATGGAGTTTGGAGGCTGCAACCTCTCGCTGATCACTCAGCTTTTAACTCGGGCCGGATCTGTATGGTAACAGCATCGCTGTAGACTTTGAGACCTGGATGGAAATTGCGTTCAGACCTTGCGAGAGACGGAGCCTGCGAGAAGCGTCGTGATTCGTTGCTGATGATCCGGTGCTCAGGGGAGGCTGTGGTGACTGTGGTTTGTCCAGGAGATGCATGAAGGAGCCTTGGTATGTTCCTGTACAAAGCCCTTAAACACAGAGATGAAGAGGAGGACATCCAGGTACATGCTCAGTGGCTCGGTGTCACTGGTCAAGCAGCGGCATGACCAGTTTAAGATGTTTCTGTAAAACTGCCATTTACAACCATGTTGCACTATGGATGGGGCTCTAGGCACCAGAGATGGCTGCCTTTAGGGATAGATCATTTAATGGAAATTTTTCTTCTGTTTCTGTGCTGTCTATGTTTACCTCCATGCAAAGGTTAACTAGTGAGGATCATTTGCAGCTCGCTGCAGCAGAAAACAACCTGCTCGTAACTGCCTGCTTCTTTTCAGCATTTCAGTCCCTGCTTGTTGCAATGCTTTTGCTTGAGTTTCAGGAATAGTTGAAACCATTTGGTACAAAGCAGGTGACGGTGTTTGCAGGTTTCCCTCTTTGTGCTGGGAGGGATTACTGCTGCTAATCGCTCATGGTCCCTCTGAGCTGAGCTGGAGGAACAATAAGGCACGAAGCATTAATTGAAAATTCCTGTGGCATAAATCCTGCCTTTAAAAGGACAGTGATACAGGATGAGAACGCTGGCAGTCTGGAGCTAAAGTGCCCCCTGAACTGTAGTCGTCCTCATTTTATAAAGTTCAGTTTTTCTCCCTTTTTTTTAATTTATTAAACCTTCTAAGCCCTTTTATATTCTAAATCCTGGATTAAGGCTTACAAGCTCCCTTTCAGGATGTTTGGAGTTTATGATTTTCGGAGAAAATTGGTTTAACTGAAGTAAAACGGACAAATTACCACTTTTGATTTATCCCCATGTTCTTTTAACTTGCTTTTCTTGTCTTTGTCAACCTGCAAAGGATATAATGTGAGCCGCGCTGTTTGCACAAGCACTCAATTACTGCACAGAGGAGCACTCCTCGGGGAACAATTTGCTTCGCAGCCCGGAATGATTAAATGCAAACATAACACAGCCGTAAATACAAACACGAGCATCATCAGCTGCTGTGCGCCGCTCACAATACGCAACTGTTTCTCTTTGTTCACAGTCCCAGAAACCCTGGATAGAAAGCACTTTCACCAAGAGGGAATGTGTGTACATACTTCCAGTGTCAAAGGACCCCCACAGGTATGTGTTCTGCAGCGCCTTGTGATGGCCATGGAAACGCTGTAATTGCATGGTGTGTGTTAAAGTAGGCCCAAACCCTAACCACCACTCTCCAAGGAGTAAATGAGTTTGTTTCTACATAATTTTAATGTTTGTGTCTGTCACTGTGATTACAGTCTTAAGTGAGAGGGAAGACCAGTGATCATATCGGTCTTAAAGATGAGATTCTTTATTAATTTCTTGTCAGTCTGCCTCTTCTCTTAGGATGTTTGGATTTATTTCCCTGTGTGCTGTTTTAACTGGGGGAAAAGATCTTGTGTGTGTGTTTGTGGAGAACTTATGAGATGTCAAATGTAGCCATGTTTTGTGCAGACTTACTGGAATCTTACAAAGCCGTGTTAAACTGTATGGAAGTCTTCTTATGAGGCCGCTCACTCACAGTGTGCCATGTCTGCAGGACAAGCACACACAAAGCAGCTGTGGTCAAAGGGCCAGCCGCTGGTGTAAGAGTCATCCAGTTCAAAAGAAATAGTCAGAAAACAAACAGTTTGTGAGTAAAATTCTTGGTTATTTGATTCGAGGCGGTTTCCCACAGTCACACGTGTTTACAGTGTGACCACCTCCACTGAATGTTGTTTTTAGCTTCAGAGGGTGCATTCCTTCCTTTCTCCTTGTAAGCTCACAGTGACACTGGGTTACTCTTTTTCCCTCGTGTTTTCTTTTACATCAATTATTTGCCACCGGCTCTTCTCCACTAACTGAACTACGTGCTGCTACTCGAAGATGATTCGGAGGTGTTAGTGAACATGTTAGCCACTGTTACATGGGGCAAAGGCCTGCATGTGACTGCGATCAGAGTCAGACCCCCTTGGCAGGTTTCACAATGCCTCCTTGGTTAAAGGCCAATCAAACCAGGCTGCCTGCCCAGCTGGCAGATAACCTTCCTAAATGTCCTCCAGTGTCTGCCGAGAACTTCCTTCCAGCAGCGACAGATCAGACCAGCAGACTGTCTTTGTATCTTTGTAAATGTAAAACCGTAATCAATGACTAATCATGTCGCTGTGAAATTCCCTCCAGATGCCTTCCAGGATGCCAGATTTGCCAACAGCTGGTCCGGTAAGTATTTGTTTGTTCTTTGTTTCACTCGTTCTTTGTAACCTGACAGGATTAGCCTGAGAGGGCTAACCTGTGACTTCACACCAGAAAAAGTCTGAAGGCAAATTCTTGTACAGTGTAATGCCACTGAACAGCAGCCCGCCTCAGGAAACAATTAACTTCCAGGCTTTGTGTGTCAGGATGCACATGCTCGCCAAAGGTAATCAAAGGAGGTGAAGGAACGAAAATGTTTAGGGTGGTCGTTAATTGTAGTAATAACACATTGATGAGGCACATTAAAAATGAGGCTCGCCTACAGTCTTGAAAATCTGTCATAGCTTGTCATCAAGTTTGATTTTTTTATTTCTATCTCTAAGACTTGTTATGAGGATGAAACTCTGTATTTTAATCTTGAAATACTGATGTGAGTGTTCGAGTTGTACTGCAAAATGGTTTTAAATATGTACTCGATAGCTATATCCATGACAGCGTTTTACAAGACTGGAGCTAAAGCTGCATCGATGCCAGCTCATGTGATAAAGATATCCTCTGATATCCTTGTGCAGCTCGTTAGTCTTAGCGTGATAAGTTTGACGAGGACAAATGTGACATCTGATGTTTTTTTTTTCTTTCTAACTCATCCCTGTTTTCCTGCTTCACTTCAGGACGACACACATGTGCATTTTATTGTTGTTGTGTTTTCAAATCATACATTTTACTTTTCATGTTTCAAGAGAAAGGGCTTGAGGTGGTCAAGTGTAAACTTCCCCAAATCCAATATTGAGCACGACAGAGCTGCTAGCATGAGCCTAAACTCTGATCCAGGAGCGTTCAGGACTGGCTTCCACACAGTAGGCAAATACTGCAGGGTGGTTGTGCTGTCATGAACAGGTTTTTTTGGTTTTCTAATGTGACCTGTGCTCCTTGGCCTGTAGCTCGTGATCAGGTTATGGTTTATGGAAAATAATTGCTGAAGGCTACATGACACTGACATTCATGGCATGTGGCGTTGGTTCTTGTCCGTTGCAGCATATCCTGAATGTATCGTTTAAATGTACTATTGTTAACATTCAGTATAATCTCATAACCTCAAGGTGCTGCTGCGGGCGGCTGGTGCGGCAGCATGTTGGCTTCACAGCCAGCTTGGCCACGAAGTACTCGGACATGAAGCTGGGTGAAAACCCCAGCCTGTCCATGCCCGCCGTGGAGGAGTGGTCGGTGGAAAAACACACAGAGGCGAGCCCCTGTGACGCCTATGGTGTCATCAACTTCCAGGGAGGGTCTCACTCGTACAGAGCAAAGGTAGGAAGGCACGCTCATCTGTGCTGGAGGGCATGTAGTTCATGGAAAAACAATGAGTCTTGATAAGTGTTAAATAGTCTTACACAGTCATTTGGAAGTATTCTTATGTGTTTTCCTCAGTGTACCCTTTATAAAATGTTGATTATGAGCCGATCAATTGACAAAAGGTCTTTGACAGCTCTTTTTATAATCTACTAGTAATTGAACTGATTCTTCAAACAAAACCAACAAACGTTTGCTGGTTTCTGCTTTTCCAGTGTGAGCTTATGCTGCTCTCCCTGCTTTGTGTGTCCATGTGAACATGCTTCTCTTGTGTCTGTGCAAATGTGGGCAGTATGTACGTTTGTCCTATGACACGCGGCCAGAGAGCATCCTGCGGCTGATGCTGAAGGAGTGGCACATGGAGCTTCCTAAGATCCTCATCTCTGTCCATGGAGGAGTTCAGAACTTTGAGCTGCACCCACGCATCAAGCAGGTGGTGGGCAAGGGCCTCATCAAAGCTGCAGTCACCACCGGGGCCTGGATTCTCACCGGAGGGGTCAACACAGGTATGTCATCAGAGAGAATAGCTTAGTCAGATTTGGGCCTGGACTGCCTTTGCCTGCAGGCAGCACAAATTGGCTAGACACTGCAGGCCTGACGTTGGCGGCGCAGTGGCTCTGTGGGTGAGGAGTTATCTCAGACTGGTTTAAGGTGCTTTCCATCAATGAAACTCTTTTGTCAGTGTTTGAACTGAGAAGTAAGAAGCAAACAAGAAAAGAATACATGTTTCAATGTGGACAATAACAGAATATTACAGCAAACCTGTGGATGTTAAAATGCTCTCTGGCTGTAGGGATGAGTTGGTAGTATTGTTATTGAATAGATATGGCTAATAACTAATTACTCTCCACCCCTGCTCCCTCTCAGAGTCCCTAAATGAACACTCGCTCCCACTTACATTATAGACAGACCAGCACAAACACACAGCCACCATCAGTGTGATGCGCTGATGAGGCAGAAGTTCTAATACCGGGCTCTAAGCGTGTCATTTGGCTGTGTGTCGTGGCCGAGGTGTGTCTGCAGCCACAGTGCGGCGTTAAGATGGTGTGGTCTGATCATAGTGTTTAAATCATTACTCACAGGGCCAATTACCCAGACCAGTGATTACTTTTAATGCCTCTCTGGCACCCTGGCCAGTTGGGATGGTCTCCTGGCTCACAAATTACTGCTGAATCCATGAGATCCATTAGCTGAGGACTGTGGTTCACAAACAACCCCAGGACTAATGTACTTGATGTGGCCTTGCCCCATTTTTTGCAGCATTTTGGACATAGAAGCTTCAGGTGTCTTGGCTCATTCTTTTCACATGCATGGTTAATGATATCTACAGTATCTAGCACACTGTTACTGGTCTCTGATTTTTACCAAAATATGCATGTTCAGGGGCCACTTTTACTATTTAATTATGTTACAGTCCAAGAAATAGTGAAAGTTTCTTGATTGTTTAATGCATCCTCCTCAAAGGTGTGGCGAAGCATGTGGGAGACGCTCTCAAAGAGCACTGTTCCAGATCATCAAAGAAAATTTGCACTATTGGGATCGCACCCTGGGGAGTCATCGAAAACAGGAACGATCTCATCGGCAGAGATGTAAGACGCAGCTCAAGTTTTTGTCGATGTCATGTTTTGCAAGGGTACACTTCGCGCTCCTCTTCACTGCCTTCTCACGTCCACACTTTAGATCATCGCTCCATATCAGACGCTGCTCAACCCTCTCAGCAAGCTGAACGTTCTCAACAATCTGCACTCCCATTTCCTCCTGGTGGATGATGGGACGGTGGGCAAGTATGGTGCTGAGGTCAATCTGCGGCGGGACCTGGAGAAGCACATCAACCTCCAAAGAATACATGCACGTGAGTGAAAGCAGAAACTTCAACAGTTTGCTTTAAATGACTGAAATCCAGAATCTCTTGAGTGAGCTTATTCTTGTCCTGATGGATCTTCTTCTTGTCTTATGCTCATTGTCGATTTGCTGTTGGACCTTTAAAGCTGGACATCAGATAAATTTAACTCCACAGTGTTGAATGCATGCCTCCAGTCCAAGCTAATAGAGCGCCCCCTTCTGACAAGAAAGACCAAACTTCAGTACTGTGTTCTGCTTTCTTCATTATCAGATAATAATAATAACGACTTAATTTGGCATAGCACCTTTCATACAGGAGTTGTAGATCAAAGTGCATGTGACTTTTGTCCTGGAAAAACAAATGATCTGTTTTATATAGAAAGCATGTTAACTCATACAAGTACATTAATGTTAAGTCTACACAAGTTCAAGATGGCTCGATAGAGCACCTGGTAAGAGTCAGATCCGATCAGCAGAATCCTGTATACACAGATAAGCTTCGTGCGTATTCTAACTTGTGTGGGAGTACTGCTTGATGAATACAGCAGATTAATCCTTCACTTCATTAATGAGGTCATAAGACTCACAGCCTAAAATGTGTGAAAGTCGTACGTTATGTTTTGTGGTAACAACCCACTGTTGAGTATTCAGGTGTATTAAAGAAGTCTAAATGATTTTTCATTTGGCTCTTTCACCAGTGAAGTATCATGTGGGTTGCAGTTGAATTTACTTCAGGAAGTCAGGCTCAGGAAGTGAAACCAATAACAAAAAAAGTGGTTGAATGGTGATTTGGCTGCTCACAGCATGAACTCCTAGTGTCAGACATGATAATAGTGAATTATCATTCACACAGGACTAAAAGATGTAATTGTTATGAAGTCAGTTTTTCTTTGCCTGGGGGAGCCGAGGTGATAACAGCGAGCTGGCTGTTATCTTCTCCACCTCTCCCAATCTGTCACTTGGGTGAAGCTGTGTTATGTAAATGACACTGGAGCTGAATAAAGGAAAATGAAGCTAAGCTATGAGCACACTCTTCTTCCTCATAGGAATCGGTCAGGGCGTTCCTGTCGTGGCCCTGATCTTTGAGGGGGGCCCCAATGTGATTCTGACTGTGCTGGAGTACCTTCAGGAAAGCCCTCCTGTCCCAGTGGTGGTGTGTGAGGGGACGGGCCGCGCTGCTGACATACTGGCCTACGTCCACAAGCAGACTGAGGAGGGAGGGTAGGACACGCGCACACACACACACACACACACAAACGTACAAAGGCAGAGGTCAGGGTGGGTGGGGGAAAGAAGGTGACGTCTGCGGTGGGTGAGCCCAACAGAAGTGGAAAAGGAGAAACAGTAATGTTAGTTAGTTAAGCAGAGATGTCAACAGCTCAGCAGAGAACACAGAGAATTTTAAAGATGTGTGATATCAAGGTTTCAGCAAGTGTTTTATTGAATATTTAGTTGTTAAAGTTCAGACCTTTGTAAAACCAAATGGCAGCCTGATGCTGTTCGTGAGAAATCATTCGCTGTGCTCGAGACAGTGATGCTCCTGTTTATTGTTTTTCACTTTAGTTCCTTTGGTGACAGCGTCGTTGGTGGCTCCTAGCTTTTTTTTTTTTATAACAGACTCGGCTGCGGTTGGGCTGTTAGAAATCCTTCTGGGACAGTAATAGACAGGAATAGATGAGAGCCATCTTCATCTGGTCCTCAGGCCTGAGAAAGACCTTGATTGAAATCTTGCATCTTAAAGTGAATAAAAGTTTTATTTTTTTCGTTTGGGGCCAAACGACGTGCAGACCTTTCTCCTTTGTTCCTCCTGTTAGCTTGCATGCAAAAACTTTAGCAGTCCCGGCTAACTTGACAGTTAATAGCAGCTCCATCTGACCAGGAGTTTCCAATCCAGCTGTGAGCATGTTGGCATTAAAAGGGCTTTGTTACAGGAAACATGCACAGATCCAGAGCAGAGGGGTAAAGACGGGGATTGTTTTTGCTTTTGAAGGTTAGTTAACAGGAAAAGGGGGATGGAATCTAAAAGTAAAAATAGGACCGAAAATTACATAATTGAACAAATAAAGCATTTAAAGGCACTGGGTGATTGTACGGCTGCCTGGTGTTGTTGAGGGATTTGTAGACAGGACGTGTGCTGGAATCAAACCTGTACTTTAAGTGTTTTATAGCTGTGTGGGTTTGAGCAGCACGACTGTGACCATGTTATACTGTAATTCCTCCACAGCGGCCTTCCTGATGGAGTGGAGACTGACATCATCGCAACCATCAAGAAAACCTTCAACTTCAGCCAGAGTGATGCCATCCACCTCTTTCAGACTCTGATGGAGTGCATGAAGAGCAAAGAACTGGTACATTCGGGAATGTTTTCATCGCGTGTTTTAACCCTTTTCACACACTGCTTATCATTCATGTTGAGGTTTTTAATCTCCATTTCAATGGCCGTGAGTGCGGCGGTGAAGTAATCTCGCAGAGGTCAGAGTCATTAAATAAACTTCCTGAAAACACAAACACAAAAAAAGCCTCAGCTGGAGTAAGAGAGCACAGAGCAGGTTTCACCAAAATGGAGCGATTGAAGCACGACTGTGGATTACAGGGTTTGCACAAAGTCTTGAAAATATGGAAAATGGGTCATTTTAACCGCCATGTTTTCAAGGTTAGGAATACAGTTGAATTTGAGTACACTCTTTGAAAAATGCCCGCTTTTCATCATGATCTTTCCTCTACACACACACACCCGTCAACAGACTGTACATCAATTGCTGTGGGTGTAAAGGTACCTTAAAAGTGCTTGAATTTGAAGCTGTAAGCCTGGAAATGGTCTCTCACCGACACATCGGCGACGTCAGCTGATGGTCGCCCTGCTTGCTTTCACAGATTGATGTATCACATATCAGAAACTCAGAAACATCTGGAGAATGTCTGTGGGAACATGTTAATAAATGCTATCTTGTTTCTCTGAAAACAGATCACTGTGTTTCACATCAGCTCCGAGGAGCACCAGGACATTGACGTAGCCATTCTGAGGGCTTTGCTCAAAGGTTAGTAGATGACTTCTCTTTGAACCCCTCACCCCACCCCCCCACCAACTTCTCTGAGAGTGAAAGTCGCATAAAGTTGATTCAGTCTATTCATATGCTGAGGTTGTTGGCATTGGGAGATTAAGATTTCAGGACTTGGTCATGTTTTCGTTCTGATACAGATATGCTTTGAGAAGCGTTCCCCCCTGTGTGCCCTCTTTTTTGTGTTCCTCAGGAGATCATGTTGCTTGCGTTCACAAGGCCTCTTTATTCCAACACAGTCAGTCCCTGAACTGCATGTCTTATTCCTCTTCATCTCCACGGGCTGGTAGAGAAAGAGAAAAAGTTCAACTTTCACCTGAGCACTTTGTTTTAATGATGCTGTAGAAAAGGAGGGAAAACACCCACCGTCTGATAGTTTTAACTCACTGCTGCGTGAACACATTCCCCTTCTCAAGTGTGGAACAAGTGTTTCACCTGAAAGAGGGAGAGGTGTGTTGTGTTGAGTGTGGGCAGCTGCAGCAAATCAGCGCTGGTCGCTCACTCTTGTTCCAGTTTATTTAGACAAAAGCAAGGAATTTGTGATTGACTGCGGCTGATTGATAGTCTGGAGGAACAGTCTCAGACGCTCAAAAGACAAACCGCCCGTGGCTGAAAATGTCCACCCAAGCAAATATTTGCCAGCCGAAGGCACAGTGTTCTTGGTGAAACAGTAACTCATCCTCAGAAGGACCCTGGGCTACAAAAGCTCTCCAGCCTCTTAAAGACTATTGAGTGCTCTCTCTTCCATTATTACTCAATTAATTTAGCAGGCTGCATATTAAATGGGATGTTTGAAGTTTGAGTCACTGGAAATGCCGTCACTCTCTTTAAGAGATGAATGGAGTGCAGAATACAGGACTGCTCGGGTCCATTTACTGATTTCAGTCCAATCAAATTCTTGCGTGACATCCACACAATTAATTCTGCGTGCTGTGATTACGATCGTTTCATTCAGATGGCTCCTGGAGGACAATGAGGCAGATTACTGTGGAAGAGAGCAGTAGACTGAGGAGGGATTTACTTTGTAGTCTAATCTGCTGTGTTGCTGTATTAGTGTGTAATTGAGTGTATTACGGCCCTGGCGCTGCTCTGCTAACCCCCTTTAATCCTGCTAGCTGGCTTACGGGAAATACACAGTTAATAAGGCTTTACGTGCCTGGAAATTCATATCTGTGTGTGCGTGTGTGTTGACTCTTGGCTGTACCTGTGTATTTCAGGCACAAACACGTCTCCCTTTGATCAGCTGGTCCTGACTCTGGCCTGGGACCGCGTAGACATTGCCAAGAATCATGTGTTTGTGTACGGACAGCAGCTCCTGGTACGTCTGCGTGTTTGTTTGTCCGTGTGTGTGTGTGTGTGTGTGTGTGTGTGTGTGTGTGTGTGTGTGTGTGTGTGTGTGTGTGTGTGTGTGTGTGTGTGTGTGTGTGTGTGTGTGTGTGTGTGTTTTTGGCACAGCTTCCGGGGATGTTTGCTTTGCTCAGCATTGGCTCCAAACCTTTGGACTTGCCCAAAATGACTCCAGAATCTCTGCTGACCGCAATCTGCAGCCTGAAGAGCCGGGGGACTGGACTCCGGCAGGCTGCCAAGAACTGCTTGTCTTGACTGTAACATGAACCCGCTTACAGTTGTCTTCATGAGCTGCCATCAGCGCTCGTGTTTATTTTAAAACTTGGGGAATCCTGGCTTTCTGTGTGAATGAAAGGATGTATAATATTTATGTTTCTTGTGTTTTTTGTTTGTTTGTTTTTTTTAATTTGCCCATATTTTGGTTTTCTCCCTCGTTGTGTTTGTTTTCTAAATAATGATTTGCTATAAAAATTGGCTTCATAACAGCATGTTTATCTTCGTTTGGGTGTGCAGGTGAGCTCTCTAGAGCAAGCGATGCTGGATGCCCTTGTGATGGACAGGGTGGACTTTGTCAAGCTGCTCATAGAAAACGGAGTGAGCATGCACCGTTTCCTGACAATCAGTCGGCTGGAGGAGCTCTACAACACGGTGAGGTTACGAACACGCAGCAGCCATGGAATGAAAAAGATGAGCTGTACATACAAGAGGTTTTCAGCGTTGTAAAACTTTTTGTATCCTCTTCTGTTGTAGAAACAACCTACCAATAACCCAACTCTCCTCCACCTGGTTAGAGATGTTAAACAGGTAGAGTCAGCCCGCTTCATATCACTTTTATCAGCTGATGTTAGTCTGTCCAGTCTCATTGACCATTTTGCTTCTGCGCCGTCCTGCAGAGTCATCTGCCTCCAAACTATAAGATCACTCTGATCGACGTTGGCCTGGTTATTGAGTACCTGATGGGTGGGACTTACAGGTGCAACTACACCAGGAAACGCTTCCGAATCATTTACAACAATCTCCATGGCAACAGTAGGGTGAGTTGAGACTGTTGATATTTGAAACTTAACTTTATTTGAAGTGGTGCAGTGCACTGGAGGTCAAAGCTAATTAAAACAGTAACATTTCATGCATTTTACTGATGACATCAGGCCCTCAGCTGTTATTGGGTTATTGTGAACTGTAATAGAAGTCAGTGGAAGATAAATCAAGCAAATCTGAAAATGTTTTCATGTGTTGCGCAGAGGTCGGGGCGCCACCCTGCAGGTCCTGGTTCTCATTTGAGGAAAAGCCACGAGTCTTTCAGCATGCAGGCCGACAAGAAGGAGAAGACGAGGCACAACCACTTCATCAAAACTGCACAGCCGTACAAACCTAAGGTAAGCTCCTGCCGTTCAGTGAAAGGAACGAGGCTGCTGAAAACCTCAAGTGGTAGAAACCTGTCTCAATGGCAAAATAGGAGAACTGAAAATGTCCACCTTCCCTCTCCTCCTCCTAGCTTGAGTCCACCACCGAGCAGAACAAAAAGAGGAGCAAAGAAGAGATTGTGGACATAGACGACCCAGAGACGAGGCGGTTTCCCTACCCTTTCAATGAGCTGCTGGTGTGGGCTGTGCTGATGAAGAGGCAGAAAATGTCGCTGTTCTTCTGGCAGCATGGCGAGGAGAACATGGCAAAGGCACTGGTGGCCTGTAAGCTTTGCCGATCGATGGGCTACGAGGCCAAGAAGAGCGACGTGGTGGACGACACCTCAGAGGAGCTTAAGGAGTACTCAAAGTAAGCTTGTCTGGGGCTTTGATACAGCTGTGACTTTCATTCCCCTATAAAAGAAAAGATGTGAACTGAATCCATTGTGCTGGTGTGTTTCAGTGAGTTTGGCACGCTAGCGGTGGACCTGCTGGAGCAGTCGTTCAGGCAGGATGAGACCATGGCCATGAAGCTGCTGACCTACGAGTTGAAGAACTGGAGCAACTCCACCTGCTTGAAGTTGGCTGTCTCGTCCCACCTGCGGCCCTTCGTGGCTCACACCTGCACCCAGATGCTGCTGTCAGACATGTGGATGGGGCGGCTGAACATGCGCAAGAACTCCTGGTACAAGGTTCATGTTCCATTTAGATTTTATTTTTTGGTAACAAACGAGAAGCTGGGGCAGTATAAGCGCTGGAGTCCATGCTTTGTCTGTGTACAGGCTAACACAAAACCGTCCTGGAACGATTTAATACTCGTGTTTGGTGGAGCTTCTGCCACAGGTGCAGTGATCCTGGGGTTTGAACATAATATCTAATCCCAATCTCAGTTCAGTGCTCACTGAGGGGCTAAAATGCCTGTTAGCTGGATGATTCATGGACGCAGCACTTTGGGGATTCATTCGTTTGTGTGTAATTCAAAGAACATTTTCAACAAATGTAGCAGCATCCACCCACATGAGTGTCTATTTGTCTCTAGGTGATTCTGAGTATTTTGGTGCCTCCCGCCATCCTTCTGTTGGAGTACAAGTCCAAGGCTGAGATGGCTCACATCCCTCAGAGTCAGGATGACCACCAGATGACCATGGAGGACAGCGAACACAACTTCCAGAACATAGCTGAAGACATCCAGATGGTTCGATTCATTTTGGTTTTTTATCCAGTTGTTTTTTCTTTTCAGGATCTTTGTATCTTCCTCACTTTGAAGCAGTCCATAGTTTAGGCCATGTTAAAGGGTTAATGAGCCGAGAACTGGTTGTATGTCTGCTGGGGAAGAAGAAGAAGAGTAGAAAGACAGACTCTCACAGAAAAAGTGTGTTAAAAAATGCTTCTTTGACCTGAAATTCCTTTTTGTGTTTGTTTTAACCCTTGTGATGTATTTGCTTTCTTTCTTTCACTCACGTTCTCTCTCGTTCTCTCATTTCTGCCGTCCAATTTTGGCCTTCATAACCTTGCTCCAGGATGTGTTCAAGGAGGCCAGATCCCACGACCACGTGGAGACCAAGAATGACACGGAGACGCACGTTCGCTCCAGGAAGCTGCCCTTAACCAGGAAAATTTATGCCTTCTACCACGCTCCCATTGTCAAGTTCTGGTCCAACACGGTATGGAGATTACAGATGAGAGCACGCACGCACACAGTACATAAGGTCATATACAACTATCTATTATATGGTGGTTTATCTGGGTGGCACGCTGGGTAAAAGGATCTTCAAAGACAGGATGTTGTTATCCAGGAACAGTCGCTCAACACAGGTTGTTTTTGTTTTTGTTTAGAACCAACCAAGCATCCTGAAGGGACACAAATGTGTTATTAAGATTATTAAGTTTAGGGCACATCAGCCAGGAACGTTCCCAGAACGCCATGAATCTGTTCAGGGACTTTGAAACTAGGTATTACATTCACCTCCTTTCTGAAAGGTCAGGAAAACGTCACTTCCTGGTCAAATGCAGACCCTGCAGTGTTTACAACATGCGTACGGCTACATTCACAACTCTAGGTGAAACTCTGGGTGATTCTAGTATCCAGATGTACACATTTAGACAGTTACTTTGTCCGGTTCCCAAGTAGTTTTGAAAAGGCTAGATAAAGACAGAGGGTTCCCATGAGTGGAGAGCAGGAGTGAATGAGAGAGAGGGAGTTATAATGAGAAGACAAAACAAGTGAAGAAGAGAAATAAAACTTGATTTCCTGTTCAGTGCTTACATACAGGACTAAAACCGCTTCTCCACCTCTGCTTGACATCTGTTCATTATACGCAACTCAGAAGTCTCAATGAAGACAGAGAGTAACAGGATGAGTCTGTGCATTTGTCATGTCAGTTGTGAAAATTGCATCTCAGACATTTCAACCCTTTATCAGTTTAATTAATCTTCAGTTGTGGCAGAAATGTTAACAAGAATGTGCAAAATGGACTTTATTACCGAGCTTAGCTCCTGTTGCTCGCTAGTGCTCGAGATCAGCTTTGCCTGATGTTCAGGTTCTCTCCACCACTGCTATCTGACACAAAACCCTGCAGACTCTGGCTGTGATCAATAGTCCATGGATGCCACACAAGTAGGAGAAAGGGCCAAGGTGCAGCTTCGTCTTATCAGACACCCACACAGGAGGTAGCGAGGCTTGGAGAATGTAGACGCAGCTCTCTCACACTATGGATTTAAGCACTGAATGGGTGGACCAGTGTTCCCACAGCACCGCCCACAGGAGAGCTCAGGGAACACGATTGTGCAACATTTCCCAATCCACAGCAAACATCTAGTTCAGACACCAGTTATTTGTGAGAAGTATTTGTTCTGGAGGTTGCAAAATCCTTTCCAGCACTTTGTCGTAGGCTTTCCCAGACTGGTGCAGCAGTGTGATTCCTGTCTGTCTGGTTCATCATCACGTCCCCTTTTTCTCAAGATTAAAGCCACTGGTATTGCGCTCCATTAAACCCTGTCAGTGTTCAAAGGCAGGAGGGAAATCAGGCCAGTGATTGCCTTCACACTGGAGGAATCTGAGATCAATAGCATGAGTTTCTGCATGCGCTTTGCCCTCACGTTTAACTTTATAAGTAACCTGAACACTAATTTAAGGACCACAAACGTGTCAAGAAAGAGGCAGTGGTGGCAGTTAAAGCTTAATTTAAATGCATTTTCTTGAATACACATTTGTACTGTGTCATTCACGCTCATGCATGCCATTATCACTCCTCTTCTCTCACTCGCTCTGATGTTTATTTACATACAAACACGAGCCTGGGGCTGGTTCTCAGGAGCCTGGGGGTCGACTTTGAGGGATTTATTTGCAGGGACGGGCTGTTTTTCAGCCTGTTCAAGACTGACAGGAGCTGATACCATCACTGAAACTGCTGGTATATGTAATGAAGCCTGTGCACAGGCTTATCTACATCTGCTGTACCTGCTTCCATCTGCTCAGCACACCAGTGCAGCACTCAGCAATGACTTACCCATCAGATGAGAGTGTTAAGGGCTGATTTTCCAACAGTTCACATGTCATGGTTCAGCAATTTTTGAGATCGTAAACCTAATCCAAGTTGTGTGAACCGGACCTGTGTGTGTGTGTGTGTGTGTGTGTGTGTGTGTGTGTGTGTGTGTGTTGTAACTAAGCAGCCTATATGGACATTCTCAAACTTTCCCACAGTCTGCAGGATGGTTGACCCGTACTTCAAGCAGAAAAGACCTCTTTTGTGCAAGGTTCAGAGGGGAGTTCATGCACCTCTGGGAGACAATCATGTGGCTTGTGCTTGTTTCCCTACAGGAAAAGATAAAAACACAAGAGTTTCCATCTGAACTAAGATACTTTAAGGTGTGTTAAGTGAGCTTTGTTCAAATCTAAAATTTTGGTGAACAAGAAAGGTAAACAAAGCTAATAAATCATAGAACTTGAGGAGGATGACACATCTCTCACCTTATTTATTTGGCCTGTAAATAGATTTACAGTATTTATGTGTGAAAGCCATTTATCTAAATACTTAATGAGTTAATAAAAAACAGCTGTAGGCCATGCTCAAGCATAGTGATGCTTTGAGCTAAATGCTAATGTAGCCACAATGACAACGCTAACAGACTGATGTGAGACAGGTAAAATGTTTTGCATGTTCAACATTATTACCATAAACATACCGTGGTTGATGAGAGCGGCAAACAGTTCAGTGTTGCTATGAAAACACTGATCATTGCAGCTTTAAATGACGAGCTGGTTTAAAATTCCCATCTCCGTTTCTTATATAATCCCCCTCACCCCTCCTTTCTGAGGGCCGACTTTGTCGGGAACTGTGAATTTCACTGGAGACGGAGAAGCTGAAGCTTCTCTTCTCTCACACGCGATCCTCATCCACACAGCTAACCACCAGCTGAGCTATGAGGGCTCAGAGGCCGCAGTCAGAGTGGATGTCAAGACTATTTGTTCCCGATTCAAAGTGCCGTGATGAGGTTCAGCCCCCTCAGAGGGCCTTAACTGACCTCGTCTCAAAATATTTCAGAGAGAGGAAGCCCCTTTCTGCATCTGTTTGAGTTTACACAAGCCAGTTATCATCCACGTCTAACATATCTTACATACTGTGAATCTGCAGTGGCCACGTTTATGCCACACAGGTAGAAAACTGCATCCTTGACTGGTCTGAGGTGTTTTATATCACGTTTTTGGAGATGTTCATGAGTCTTATTGTTGTGTCTCAGCTCTTCTACCTGGGCTTCTTGATGTTCTACTCGTATGTGGTCTTGGTGAAAATGCCTGACTGGCCTTCTCCTCAAGAGTGGGTGGTCATCCTCTACATATTCACCTCTGCCATTGAGAAAATTCGAGAGGTAAGTGGAACAGACCTATAGACACATATGGTCAAGCTTATTCTGTCATTTTGTTTGTAGTCCTTTTAACTTCACTAAAGACTGCAAATTCACTAACATCCTCATTATTTCACAGTTTTCTTCTTCTCTCCATCGTCTGCTTTTTTCTTTCAGATGTTTATGTCTGAAGCCGGCAAAATAAGCCAGAAGGTGAAGGTGTGGTTCAGTGACTATTTCAACGTGTCTGACTTTCTGGCCATCGTGACCTTCTTTATTGGCTTTGGCCTGAGGTTGGGTGGAGGAGAAGCCTTTGTCCCCGGGAGGACAGTCTATTGTCTAAATATCATCTTCTGGTACGTGCGACTCCTGGACATCCTAGCTGTCAATCAGCAGGCTGGGCCGTACGTGATGATGATCGCGAAGATGGTGAGTTCCTGTGAGAGTGAGGTGAAGGTGCTCTCAGATTTACAGAGAAAATAAAATTCACAGTGAAAATGTGTAATAGTGATTATTGTATCGTACATGAGGCCATGGCAGTATTGCAGGCCACTGTAAAACATCCAGGATCACTTGTTTTGTAGGTTTTAGCTAATAGTCTAAACGTACTTTGAGAGTTGTTGCTGTGTTTTCTTGCATACACAACTTGCCCATTTTGATATTGATGTTTTTATTTAATCAATTTGAATTTGAACAGCATTAATCATCTATATGATGTTACCAGGTACAGTAACCTACACTATTATCCTGAGCAGCCCTATCCGTTTTAGATCAGATCAGTCCTTCTTTTGTTTTTTTCCATTGACTGTGCTCCATGTATGTGAGTATTTACATTAGCTTTTAGAGATCGCCCACCTTCAACAGAATATTGGATGCAATTACATAAAGATCACATAAAAAAATTGTTGATTTGATTTTGTCAAAAGAGTAATTTGATCATTTTTGAGATACACTCATTAGCTTTCGTGCTGAGTTACGCTAAATATGAAGCTAGAACCAGCAGGCGCTCAGCTTGTTGTAGCTTCGCTCTTCTTAGCTTGGCTTAGCATATTTTAGCATTAAGCCTGGAAGCAGGGGGAAATCTGGCTCTGTCCAAATGTTAAAAAAAAAAAAAAAAGTGCAAAAATGACTTGTGGTTTTACAGGAGTTACTTTGGGACTGTTTCTGTCACTGACTTCGTGAAGTCTGAATAGGGAGTTAGGTGTTTGCCCTGTTTTCAGCCTTTATGCTAGTCTAAGCTAATCGGCTGCTAGCTGTAGCTTTTTATTTAGTGTACCAATATTAGAGTGGTCTCCATCTTCTCATCCAATTCTCAGCAAGAAAGCAAATAAGCGTATTTTCCACAATATCAAAGCCCACCTTTAAGTGAAACTAGATTTGATTAGAAGATTTGGCTCATTTACACCTTCATAGCTGTAAAGTAGTCATAAACCCTTCATCATTACTGTGTCTGCTCTGGGGATTTCAATGCAGATCTTAAGATTTTTTTACAGCTCCAATCAACAATTGATTTGAAACAAGCAGCAGAACAAATCAAAGAACAGAAGAATGTTGACTTGTTTTTATTTTTCCTTACAAATTTTTTTTTTCTGTTCTGAGCAAAATTCATTAGTTGGTGCTGATTTTGGATCCCCTGAGTAGACTACTGGACAACTGTAATTCAATGATCATTTCCAGGAGTAATACCTTCAGTGTGTGTTTCTTTCAGGTGGCCAACATGTTTTATATTGTGGTAATAATGGCTATAGTCCTGCTGAGCTATGGCGTGCCCAGGAAAGCCATTCTGTACCCAGATGAAGAGCCCAGCTGGACGCTGGCCAAAGATGTGGTTTTCCAGCCATACTGGATGATGTATGGGGAAGTGTATGCCTATGAAATCGATGGTAAGGACGATGAGGATGGTAGGGGAGATTATGAGGGTAAGAGCATTTTTACTCCTTTTGACTAGCTTCTTACCACAGCATGAAAGCTAATTGTCACTCCAAACAAGCACAGGAAATCAAACCCACGATGGCCTAATCATCGCTCCCCCTCACAGCCTCTTTCGTACAACATGGTTCAGACACAGAAGCAGTCAACGCCGCCCTCTGCGGCGAGACCGGGGCTTTTTGCTTCACCGCGGCATCAACTGCCTCGCCTCAGGCGCATTTGAAGCTCAGGTGGAACAAAACACCTGGCTGCACCCCATAACCTGAGAGGGCATCCCAACGTTTCACTCACTATTGAAATTTCTCACATGGTTTGTCAATGTTATCGTGACCGTGAACCAGCGCTCAAAAGAAACCTCTGAACAAATTGCATTTGCAATACATTTTGCAACACAGCGCTTTGCAGTAAATATGTCAGCAGTATGTTGGCTATTTGTTTCGTTAAACATCACAGTGAGTACACAAAAAAAACATCTAAACAAGTTTTTGTATTGAAAATATTTCAATGCAGTTTGAAGGCAGTTCTCTTTCATCTTGGTATGCGTTCATATGTGGTCATCAAGTCAGATTTGGTACCAACACAGGACAGATTGTGCCTCAGAACAAGACCCTGGTGTGTTGAAGGTATATATCTAAGGATATCTTGACGTGGTACGTGCATACATATCTTAAAAGGCTCCTCTTCCTCACAGTGTGTGCCAATAACAGTGACCCATCGGTGAAGCCCCTGTGTGCGGCAGGAGTGTGGCTGACTCCTCTCCTACAAGCAGTCTACCTCTTTGTACAGTATATACTGATGGTCAACCTCCTCATCGCCTTCTTCAAGTGAGTGCGCGACATTTCACTGCTAAATCCAGCTGTGTTTCCAGAAGAATGTTGGCACTCCAACATCATCATCATCCTCCTCATCCTCAGTGTCATTTCTGTACTCTGTTTTCCAGCAATGTGTATCTGCAAGTCAAGTCCATTTCTAATCTGGTGTGGAAGTACCAGCGTTACCACTTTATTATGGCGTACCATGAGAAGCCTGTCCTCCCACCCCCCTTCATCCTCCTCTGCCATATCTACTCCCTCTTCTGTATGTGTAGAAAGAGGAAGAAGGAGAATACCTACGGACCAAGTACGACCACACTGCCGTCATTTTTCACCAGAAACTGCATGTCTCCTGCAGTCTAAGTTGGGGAAAATCAGTTAGCAAGTCAACAAGTGTTTCTTTCTTTCAGAGCTGTTTCTCACAGAGGAAGACCAAAAGAAGCTTCATGATTTTGAGGAGCAGTGTGTGGAGACATACTTTCATGAAAAGGATGATCAGTTTCACTCGGGGAGCGAGGAGCGCATTCGTCTTACCTCAGAAAGGTGGGGCTGTTCCCTTTTTAAAGGTGCCCTGTTGAGTTTTCTTGTGAAGAAACAAACGTTATGTTCACTGTCAGACTTATTCGTTTAAAATGAAAAGAAATTAATTAGAAAAAGATTTAGACATTTTCAAAGGAGTCAGTCAATATGTGAGTTTTTATTCAGAGTAGAAATTAGTCCTTTACATTTTCATTTTAGCAATATAATACTAAAATGTTTGTTTAGTATGAACAATAGCAGCAACAAAGCTGACCTGTGATTAACTGAAGCTACTGTTTGTCATTTCCAGGGTTGAAACCATGTGTATGCAGCTAAAAGAGGTTGGGAACAAGGTCAACTTCATAAAACGCTCTTTGCACACACTGGACTCCCAAATTGGCCACCTGCAGGACCTCTCAGCACTGACTGTGGACACTCTGAAGACCCTCACTGCTCAGAGGGCGTCAGAGGCCAGCAAGGTCCACAATCAGATCACCCGGGAGCTGAGCCTGTCTAAGAACGTGGTCCCTAGCATTGCTCCCGTGGCGACAGACGCTGGCCCCCACTCCAAGTCATCTGTGATAGGAAAACGTAGTGTGGGGGCCTACTTTGGCTCCTCTTTTCCCCAGACAGGAGCCAACATGGCAGATTCTCTTTTTGGATTTGGTGTAGGGGGAGGGGCGGAAAGTAGCCGGAGAGTTGGGCCCAGCCCTGAAGCAGGACTGGGGCTGGACCCCAGCCTGAACCCAGCATTGAGTCCAGAGAGGAGGGGGTTGTTTGGGCTCGGGCACTTTGCTGCAGAGGCTGGCTCCTCAGGCAGTGCCGGCTCTAGTGCCTTTGTCCAAAGTGCTGTGGCCGTTTCCCCTCCAGAGCTGCGTCTCCGTGGCCACTCTCTCACCCAGAGTAAGCTGACCCGTCCACAGGAGCCGGGCCTTTCCGACTCCCCATCCAGCCTGCCCAACGTGCCCTCTCCTGGGGCTCAGTTCCACATCAGCAGCACCCCTTCCCAGCCCAGTGGCTCCAGCCACCCAGAACTCGCCCTAGCTCGGCTTTACCAGCAGCCCCTCCAGCCAGACAGCACCACTGTCGAGTTTGGGGCGTTTGTGGGTAAGTATGAGACTGAGACTGAGAGTGAACCTGGTGTTGATGAGGAGATAAAAGAGGAGCTTGAAAACTGTGTGTGTGTGTATCCTACTGTGGTCATTGTCCCTAAGACTTCAGGCTCTGCTCGGCCCATCTGCTTGCCTGCTTGCTCTGCAAAGCCTGAGAAAGTAGAGGGGTTAGGAAGGGGGCAGAGGGAGGAGAGTTTGGGGTATGTGAATGAGGCGTTCTGCGACGATGAGGGCAGATCAGGCTCTCAGAGTAGACACACTAAAGACACTGAAGTCCCGCTGGCTCCTGAAGCTGGATCATCATCGGGTGACAGGCTGTCAGGTACTGCTCATCCCACCACTGTGGCACCCAGGAGACCCCGCACGCGAAGGAGCAGGGAATGGAGTATGTTGGGACCTGCCCCTCCAGCATCCTGCTGTAAGGATCAAAGGGGGTCAGAACTCAGACTTGACAGGAGGAACGAGGCAAGAGAGCCGAACACAACGAGAGGTTTGAGTTCCTAAGCTTAAGTTAAAGGCTGCGTCTGCCGGGTGCTCGATTCTGTCCGTCTCCAGATCAGGATCCCAGGAGACCTTTGACTGGTGCCTTTCCTTTACTGCCTCTGCTCTATGTGAACCTCTTGTCTGACTTGTTTACTCTCTGTTTCCGGGCTTTTCTGAGGTTTTCATGATGTGACTGCAGCATGAATGATTGATTGACTGGTTGAGGTTTTCAGCGTGATCTGCACTTGATTGAAAATGTGTTTTGCAGGTGAAGGTGAGGGGAAGTAAGAATCAGATGTTTGAACTGTGATTATTATCACACATACACATGCACATACAGTTTACATACTGCATATACATGTACACAATGATTGCTTTGGACTTAGTAGTAAACAAATCTGTCAAATACTTCTAGAAAATAGTTCTTTCTTATTGTTTTTGTGGGATATAGTTACAGGATGCAAATGTGAATAACGAGGAAAGAAAGAACATTATTTTATTGTATTTATTTTGAGTATGCCACAGAGTGATAGGGCACTTTACATTGTCTTCATGTTAACTGACAGAATTTTGTTGGTTTCAGGACATAAAGACAGTGTGGACCTCCAGCACTCCACACCCAAAGAGACCTCCACCTCCAGCAGACAGCAAAGTCCAGCCACACCGACCAGATCGCAGGTGTGTGTGTGTGTGTGTGTGTGTGTGTGTGTGTGTGTGTGTGTGTGTGTGTGTGTGNTGTGTGTGTGTGTGTGTGTGTGTGTGTGTGTGTGTGTGTGTGTGTGTTTTATTTCAGGTGCCTCTGAACCCTGAACAAGCCATACTTTTATGATTCAGCCTGACGAGATGAAACTTTACGAGATGTAGTCATCAGATTATCAGTGTTTCAGAATAATGTGTCCCTTCTCCCACTTTTTGTCCCTTTGTTTGTCCTGTGTTTCTTTGGCCACAGGCTCAGCCTGAAAGTCACGGTCACATCAGAGCAGTCAACTCGTACGCTGGCTTCACCGAGTTTGACAGAAACCCAGCTTTCCTCCATCCTGACTCCAGTAAGCCCAGAAATTTAACACAAATTATACGAAACAGTCAAAAACCAGCATCTGCACCCGCTGGCAGCGTTATTCTTACATTTTCACTGATAGCACATTGTGGCTGATGATAGTTCATTGCATTTCTGCAGCTCTGACAAAGAAGGACAGGAGCAGAGTGTCAGCGGAAGACATCCTCATCCATGAGGACCCCAGGACTGCAGTGCTGGTAAGAAGTGTGTCTCTGCGTGTACTTACAGTACAAAGCAACGAAAACACAGTTCTGTGGCTCAGTGTCGGTTTCTGTCATTGTTTAACAACTTCTCAATTTCTCTACCAGGAAAGAGTTCAGGTCAAATCAGCCCAGGCCAGCAGCCTGTAAGTGTCCTCTCACTGGTCAACATGATGTGTACACACACACACACACACACACACACACACACACACACACACACACAAACACACTAATGTCTCTCTGGTCTCTCTCTCTCTGTCAGACGAGCCCCTGGGGAGGATACACTCAATGGTAAGATGTGTAGTTTCACTGTAGTTCCTCCTTCTGCTTGGTTTAGTTTGGTCAGACTCTGGATCAGCTGGTCCAGCAGCATTTACACTGTCGATGTTATCAAAATGACCTCTGACCTTTTCTCTTACATTACATCCAAAGCTTGCTTGTATGTTACTCAATCCATACTGAACAGCATCAACACAAATGTGAGGAAGATAATTTTTTTCTCCTGTAAATCCTCTTTTTCATCCTCGTTGTCATCGTTTTTGTGATTTCCCCTCACATCAGGACACACAGGAGTGTGAACTCTTTGTGGATGAAAGCTTTAATATGCTTTTCTTCTTCTGTGGTTACAGCTGCAGTGTCTCTCTACACGCCACGGCACACCCACCTGGGAGCCAGAAAGGACTGTGAGTAAAACACTGAGCAAACAGCACAGTGGGCTCAGTGACCTTTATCAGGGCTTTTCATGGCAGGACTGTCTCAGTTCAGCTGAAATGGTTCGTCCATGAACAGCTCGGATGATCAAGAGAAAATTGATCAGCAACTGTTTTGATAATGGATGGATCAATATCTTTGGCTTTTGGATTGTTGGCTGTTTCACACATAGTTTCTGGTAAATTATTGGAGCTGGGACCACAGTTATTCGACCCCTGACCCTATTTTTTTACTATAAGCAACAGAAGTTTCTTACAGGGAATCAAACAGCTTGACCTGGTTTTCTGCTTCTGTTGTTGTGAACCAGTACAGAGGCATCTGTTGGCGGATGGCTGCTGCAGTAGCTCAGGGTGTTTCTGTTGCATTAATAAACCCAAATGATGGTTAAATCATTAAATGACATCCACTCGGTTTTTGCAAAACGTTCACAGCTCTCCTCTTTTTCTCCTCAGCTATTGGCTCTCCCTTCAAGCCCATGGAAAGCTACCAGTACTCAGGTGAGATGTGGAGAAGAAGTCATATTAACATGTTTTCATTCATGCTCTTGTCTTAACCTGTTTGTGTATCTGCATTTGTGTGTGTGTTCCTCCTGTAGCTGTGGAGCGCAACAACTTGATGAGGCTGTCCCAGAGCATCCCCTTCACCCCTGTGCCCCCCAGAGGTAGGTGTGGATCCCGGCGCGTTCCCAGACATGTCCGGTCAGGTGAAAACACTGCAGACAGTTTGAAGAGACAACAGCAGGCCGTTGGAGAATGAGGAAGTGTACAGCCTGATAAGAAATGTGGTTTCCACATTGTTTTTGTCTTTCAGCCTGCAGCTGTTTGCTCCATCCAGTCTGTCAATGAGCAAAGTGTTGGTGATGTGTTTGTATTGTTTTTGAAAACGATTTTGGCTTCACAGTTCATTTGCATCTCCTTGCTGAAGAGGAACTTCTGACTTTAATGGTTTTGATGTCACCGTCTTGAGTGGCAGTCATGTTGTCACGGTTTGTTGTCGTCGTTACTGTGAATGTCTTGAAGTGTCGATGTGTCGATGCTCGAGAGTCACGTGATGCAGGCAGTTTCTAGGCATTTCATCATGGTGGTGTGACGAGGTGATTGTACTGTATGCTTGCAACCGGTGCATCATCCAGTATGTTTTAGAAACAAGCAGCAACATGGCTCCAGTTAGGTGTTTGAATATCCTCCTCAAACACCATGAGGCAATGTTAGAACTATCATTTAATGACTCATTCTCAAGAGACTTCCTGATTAAATGAAGGTTAATTAAAAATAAATGAATGAAGAGATAAAAATCTGCTCTGCGTTACGAAGGCAACAAGCAGTGACCACACTGAGTGAAGTTGCGTGACGCAGAATGAATAGGGTTTTGGCGTTTTAAGGCTCGCAGCTGAACTGTGTAACAGATGTTTAAGTTGTAAAATCTCCTCTGCCTTTATAGGCTGGCCGGCCGTCTTTGTCATAGACGTTATATAAAACCTAATAAAACATTTAGACGCTGTATGTTTGGACCCTCTAAAGAGCACCGTTATAACTTAGTATATAAAACAAAATTATCTTCCATTTGAACTTCATGAGTTAGTTTAAGAAATGAACCTGAGATTAAATACATTTAAATGAGTTTTTTAACTGTTGGTAGAGTCAGAGGCTGCTGAGACCAGAGCTGCTGCTGCTCTGCTCAGCTAGCCCAGTTACACACTTTATGTGGTGTTGGCCAGCTTTTATATATATATTATCATTAGATTTAGCTACTGTCTTATTTATGTGATTAACCAAACTCAAGTACAAAGATGTTGGCTTTGTAGGGCAGTACAGCTGATACACACGTACAGAAACACAGAAAAAAGACCGAAGTGAATGCTTGGACAGCCTTCTTCTGAAAGAGGCATGTGCTGTTGATAGAGATGAGGCCTTTACAGTGTTCATGTCGCTGTGTGTCGGTGCCAAAATGTCAGCCAGAAGCACTCTAAATAAACAGAAAAATCAATGTGTTTGCGATCTGACACAAAAATGGGTTAGAGGGAGACGGAGGTCAGCAAACAGGGGGATGATACAAAGCCAGCAACATCAAAGCAACGGCATGTTGATCGATCAGTGTGTGTGACCCTCACCCTCCTCTCTGTGGTACTTAAGGGGAGCCAGTGACTGTGTACCGGCTGGAGGAAAGCTCCCCAAACACTATCAACAACAGCATGTCCTCCTGGGCCCAGCGGGGCCTCTGTGCCAAAATAGAGTTTCTCAGCAAGGAGGAGATGGGCGGAGGACTCAGGCGGGCCCTCAAGGTGCTCTGCACTTGGTCCGAGTACGACATCCTGAAACCAGGTCATCTGTATATAGTCAAATCCTTCCTTCCTGAGGTGGTCCAGACCTGGCAGAGCATCTACAAGGAGGACACTGTGCTGCACCTTTGTCTCAGGGTAGGTACCGCTGTACACTCTCCTTTTGAGATATCTTTATTTGTGGATTCGAGTTTAATTTCAGCGTTCACAGTGTGCATGTTGTTGTTCCCAGCCCTCACACACTGCATCATCAAAGTGTGAGTCACTAAGGTGAGGCCTTTACTATTTAATATAAATGCTGTTCTGTCTCATTCTAGGAAATCCAACAACAACGAGCTGCTCAGAAGCTAACATTTGCCTTCAACCAAATCAGGCCGAAAACGATTCCTTATTCACCGAGGTCAGCGCGCATACTGGAGCTTCAAATGGCTTTATTTTCATATCATGCTAAGTTTTTTTTGTTTCATGGTTATATTTCATATTTCCTCTTTAAGAATTGGTAGAATGGCTTTAGATGCAGCTTTTCAAGTCAGACGTTGTTGTTCATCATGTTAACAAATGAGAGTTTTGTTGAATTTCTGTTTGCAAAAGTGTCCTTTCCTATGGGTCAGTGCCCTGAAACCCGAGTCCTCTGTGCTCAGGTTTCTGGAGGTGTTTCTGCTCTACTGTCACTCTGCCGGACAGTGGTTTGCTATAGAAGAGTGCATTACTGGGGAGTTCAGGAAGTTCAACAACAACAACGGAGATGAGATCGTCCCCACCAGCCTCCTGGAGGAAACCATGCTGGCCTTCAGCCACTGGACCTACGAGTACACTCGTGGAGAGCTCCTGGTCCTCGACCTGCAGGGTAAAAACTATTGAAGGCTTTAAAATGCAGTCGAGTTCATTTATGGGGGAAGTTTTCTGTTTGTTTTGAATGGCTCTTGGATTCAGGCGAGAGCGAAACACAGGGCTTGTTGTCGTGACAGATGAGTTTAAATGAGGGGCCTTCCTCCACTGACTGAGCCCTCAGCAGAGTTCTGTTGATGTTGTTTCAGAGTTGATGTCATGATGATGAAGCTTGTGTGTTTGGTGTGTGTGTGTGTGTGTGTGTGTGTGTGCGCGCGCGCATGCGTGTGCGTGCGTGTGTGTGTCTGTAGGTGTTGGGGAGATTCTGACAGATCCGTCAGTCATTAAGAGTGGTGAGAAGGGGTAAGTCACGATTAGCTTCTTATGTCCCAGTGTTGGAAAGCTGAAACAATTAATTGAAAAGCTGATTAATGAGCAGCAACTACTAAGATAATCAATAAATCCTGGCCAAATATTCCCTTGTTCCAGCCTCTCACTTTCATCAGAATCAGCCATGTTTCACTATTTTCGGACATTTTTCACTGCAGACCAAACGATTAATTGAGAAAATAATCCTGACATCCTTACAGTGGTGACTAAACGATCACTGTTTCACTCTTGCAGATCCTATGATATGATATTTGGACCTGCCAACCTGGGGGATGATGCCATTAGGAACTTCCGAGCGAAACATCACTGCAACTCCTGCTGTCGGAAGCTCAAACTTCCCGGTGAGGAATACTGCTCAACAGCTGTACAGTTACCCCATTCCTAAACTAAATCACAATACAAATTTGCTCAAAAGCCTTGACCTTGAAGGCGGCAGATTCTCTTCAGCTGTGTTTCAAGACATATAAAACCCTCTGCTTCGAGTGATAATTGAGTCTGATATGGTTTTGTTAAAATTCACAAGGTGACACCTGCTTGTCTCTTATTTAAAAAAGTCCAGAATCTATATATGTGCAGATATTGCTTGTTTCAAAAGTACTGAACACAGATGTGTCTTACTTCACTGTCATGTCCATCTTTAGTCCATTTGCAGTGGACATTTAAGTTTCTACATCACACTGGCTCACGATTGGTCCAGAGTAGTTGTGATGTCACTCCCACGTACATGTGTTAATTTTAACTCAGAGAAACTTTCAGTCTTGAGCAGATGGACATGAAAATAGCCTTCGAGTGTCAAAAACAGATAATAAAGATTCAAATCCGATGCATCATGTTGACTTGTTTCTCGTTCATCAGATCTAAAGCGGAATGACTACACACCAGACAAGGTGACATTCCCACAAGAAGACCCTCCCAACCCGGGGGGCAGCGTCAAAGAGTCCCGCCAATCAATGAGGCTGATGCTGTGATTGCGTAAACCACGCAAGGAAGGGAGTGATTGATCACGAGGCGACACTGTTCTGATCATTTTTTTAGTCAAAGCCAAGGAGCAGAGGGGCACGCCCAATCAACTGGAAGAATCACACCTGTGTTTCCATGGAAACCAGTGCATGCCGACTGAGTTATGTTTGTGTTGGTCCCGCCAAAATGCTGTGTCGAACACAATTCAACCATCTTAACCTTTTTGTTTTTTAATACATAAATGAGAAAAAAAAGAAAGTTTTAAACATATTTTGTACTATATATACACGTGTGTGTGTGTGTGTGTGTGTGTGTGTGTGTATATATATATATACACACACACACACACACACACACAGGTGTATACATACATATATATATGTGTGTGTGAGAACTGGATATATGGACAGGTACAGTATCATTGCAGAGGGTTTATTATTTATTATGAAGTTTGAGAAGTTGCCTTGTTTTAAGTAAAAAAGAACAAATCTAAGTGCATTGTATATCTGTTACAGCAGCTTCTGAGAGGACAGCCTGCTGGGAACCAGTCACTGCGACACTGCAGTTTGCCACCAGAGCATTTTTATAAATGTAGAAAGACTTCTATCACAACTTTTTGTCTCTTAGCTAATGAAAGGATATACATGAATTTGAAAATCTTGTAAAATATGGGCAGATTGCAATGCAACTTTTACAGAACAATGTATGTAATTTTATTGTATTGAAAGTGTGTCCACTAAAATATTGTTGATAGTTTTTATTGTCACAAAGGTACTATTGCTATATCTTTGTCATCAACTATTGTATGAGCAAATTACAATCTAGTGTATCTTATAGATACTGTTATTTGGCATGAGCTGAACAGATTAAAATATTTTATTCAGGGGAGCTGGCAAACGTAAGGGTATTACTGTATACATTTTGTACTGGATATCATTTTAAACGAATAAAATGTTAAAAAGCTTTAGCAACATGCTCACGCTCTAATAGAATGACTGTGTGTCAGTGCATGGCCGATCTTCAGGTTAAGATCGGAGTTATTTTGCATATTTCTCCCAGCAGCTGCTCAGCTGTGGCCCGTGAGGAAGAGGCTCACTCCCAGCTTATATCTTAGTCGACTGTCAGAAACAAATGTTGGATTTGCACTCAGATACAAAAGTCAATTTGAGTACATCGACTTCTTAAAATTAGGAGAGGTATTTTTCACTACTTCCTGACAAACAAAACACAAGACAATCACTTTAATTTGCTGGCCCTTGCAAAACTGCTCCCTGTAAGGTGTGTGTCCACAGCTCGTGTGTTCATGCATGCAAACCTTTTCACAAGCTGTGATTATCACCCTAAAGTATATTTAAATTCAATCTGTTGTCATGGCAGTGAGCTCATCACCTGCCGGGCAGATAAAAGGTGAACTCTCCATCATCTCCCTGCAGAAGCACACAGTGGGTCTGC
This sequence comes from Chaetodon trifasciatus, assembly GCA_037975065.1. NCBI lineage: Eukaryota > Metazoa > Chordata > Actinopteri > Chaetodontiformes > Chaetodontidae > Chaetodon > Chaetodon trifasciatus. Next base: position 20,374,687 of record JBBMOE010000001.1, read on the forward strand.
TGTTTGCCTCAGACTCCTGCAGCTGCTGCTATCTGAGTCCACACACAGCAGCCTCTGTTCAGCTGCCTCTCATCGGCTGCTGAGTCCAGCACCTGTGTGATAGAGTGCTGGCTGAACTGCCTGCACTGGTTATCTCTGCTGGGAGGGAGAAATGCCACAGACGTGACTGCAGGGTCAGCCGAGGGGTGCATGAGCTTTCCATGTGCTTTTGTCTCTGCTCAGCAATAACACTTTGCTTTCTGTACACTTTTGTAAATGCTGCATTTGTACAGTCACTTTAATTCAAGTGTATCTGTATACAACATTAGTCCAGTGCAGCTGAAGCTAGTTTGAGGTGATTTGAGCTGTTCTCTAAAGACTGGGTGTGAAGATCCCTCTTAATGTTTCCGTACTGAGCTGCAGTAGATGAACAGTAACAAAGTGTGTGAATGCTGCACTGAGCAGACTCACGGCAGAGGATGTCCCCTGTTTGACGAGCTGGAGCCTTGGTTCAACTTTTTCTACAGAAAGACAGCCGAAAGAAAGGATTTTGTCCACTGGAATAACATGATGAAGGGATCTCAGAGACACTGTGAGCTGGAAGAATGATGACAGTTCATTCTCATTCCCAGAGTGTCAAATATCAACGCTCTGTGACCTGCTTTCACCACCACACGTTCAGGCTGGTCCAGTAAGTTATGATTCAGGAACTGGGAAGTCAAGTTTATCCTCCCACTGGGTGTGGTTTACTTTAAAATAGTCCCCTGATGATAACTCTGCATGTTATTCGGCTTCTCGGCGGACTGAAAGGTTACAGCTCTGCACTGACTTCAAACCAACTGCAAAAACAATGGCTACTGTTGCCATTGAATACTGGTAAGTTCATAACTTTCTATTGTGCAGATCAATCTCACAGTCAGACTGCATTAAGGCAGATTTAAGAGGCTAAATGGAAAATTAAGGAACCAGTTAGAGATAAACTATTTACTAACACAGGCACAGATTGGTTAGAAATGAGATGCTTTTCTCTGCATAGAAGCCGTCACAGCCGCAGAGGATTTGCATTAGAAGCAGAATAAGCCTACAAGTGTGTTAATTAATGTGTTTCATCCTCATGTTGTTCTGTCTTACAGTTCAGGATGAGGTTATGCGAGGTGCTACCAGGAACTAACCCGTGCTCTCGGGCAGGTTCCTGGTGTGCAGGTCAAGGAAAACTTAGGGAGATCATGTAAGTTGCTTCTTTCTCCACTCAGAGACCTCTAGAAAGAATAAAAGTCAACTTAATTACATTACACCACATGTAGAGGACACAGAGGGATTGAAATAATGTGTCTCCCAGTCGCAGAGTTTGAGCAAAAATCTACAGATTAGAAAAAAAAAAAAAAACATTAACAATATGACAATAAAGATAAACAAGTGTTTGAAAATAAGTTCAGGGCTACAAGACTACTGAAGAGCACCAAGACATATAAAAAGTGTCAACTCGTCCTCTGTGCAGGCCCATGGCTGCCACCAACAGAAAAACAATAGATGCAATGATAACATGTTTAGCTGCAGAGCCATTTGTCCTTCAGGGACAAGTCAAGATGAAAGTGAATGAGAAAAATAAAAAGAGACAAACTCATGACAAAGTGCCAGTTAATAAGTCAAACCTTTTACAGATGTAGTGGAAAAAAAACACTTGAGATTCCTAACCTGTTTCTTTGTACCAGTTGTTCAGTGATCTTATCATATGGCCAAAATCTCCTCCAAAGAAATATCCTTTTCTTTGTTTAATGTTATATTGAAGTCACCCATCATATAAAACAGTTTTAGCTTGTTGGTAGTAGCAGCTAGCAAAGTGAGATACATGTATATACAGTGTACTGTATATATATTTAGCCATATTCCAGCAGCTGCTTTGGGACTCTGCGTGTGTGTGTGTGTGTGTGTGTGTGTGTGTGTGTGTGTGTGTGTGTGTGTGTGTGTGTGTGTGTGTGTGTGTGTGTGTGTGTGTGTGTGTGTTTTATTGGTTTTAATACTAACGTAGATAATAAGTGTAAATACACATCACGGACTGCTTCATATTAAACTGTCTCACTCCCACAGACAGCTTTGAGGTGTCTGTGAATGGTGAGCTGATCTTCTCCAAGCTTAAGACTGGAAGGTTTCCTGTTACTGAAGAGGTTAGTGCCTTCATCTTTATATGTGTCATGTGTATATGTATGTATGGATGTGTATGTACTGCATAAGTGGCATCTTACCTCCTGTTGGCTATGACATGAGAAAATAACCAATGACCTTCATTTTAATGGACTGCCGGTGATTTGTTCATGAAAACACACTTTCAGATGGACTGTTTCATAGTTTAGTGCTCTTCAAAAACAAAACCAACAAATGACGTTTTCTCTCAGTGATGATAAACTGTTCATATTATAACTTAGGGTTAAATGCATCACTATAAGATTTGCATCTAAAAAGCTATTTTGATACAAAGACTGAACGCAGTCAGCCAGAGCTTCCCAGGAGATACATGTTATACCTGACTGCATTCTTCACAGCAGAGCATGGTTGTAAAATGACTGTGGTTTTGTTGTTCCACACCCACACACTGCACAGATCATTTACTTTCTGTTTTGGTATCCCATAGTCCTCCAGGCAGAAGAATACAGGCTAAATACCAGGAGTGTCTTTAGTCACAGATCTGATTACTGACTTCAGCAGACACACATGAGTAGAGAGAGAATAGAATACGCATCATAATTTAATTTATTATTTATTGTCTTTTCATTTTCAGCCGTTCTAGCAGCTCTGTGCTTTGAGCTACATGCTAACGTCTGCATGCTAACATGTTCATGATGACAATGCTAAAACACTGATGTTTAGTAGATATAATGTTCATCACAGTGTTAATGTGCTAATATCAGCTGAGGCCACTGAGCAAAAGAAAAATTCAAACTGCTGATGGCGCTAGATGACAAGACAGAAGATCAACAAAGTGATAAAGATTCATCCTGAGGGGACCTTGAATGTCTGCACCAGAGCTGATGACAATCCATCCATCACTTGTTCAGATATTTCACTTTGGATCGAAGTGACTGACAGAGCTGCTAGCATGGCTAAAAATAAGTCAACAAACAGTCTGACACAGCACAATGAAATTATGTTGTTTCATGACCAGGTGGTGAACACAGTGAAGAAGATCGTCAATGGAGGAAAAGTGAGGAATGCTTAAAATGCTGTGCAACAGCAGAGCAAACGAGAAGAAGGAGGAGACAATACAAAACATCAAAATGTGACATCAAAATTAAAAAAATAATAATAATTGTTGACCAAAATCTAATCTGTGTAAGTCTCAGCCATGAGAGGATCAAACCGTGCATCGTCTTCACAGTGATTACAAAGACAGGAAGATGATCAGAGCAGCCGAGGAGCCAGACACTGATCTGCGTTCTGTTCATGAATGTACACACCAAAAAACATGCAGTGTGTACACGATGCAAGGATAGAAGCTCTTCAGCTGACTGGGCTCGAGGAGCTGCTCTCCTCATGTCTGTCACACAGCTGCAGGAATGGAAAATGATCATATAATCAAGCCTCGTCATATTTAGCTTTTCTCTGTTTGCATAACTCCAGAAGTTTGACGTCTGTGACATGATTGGGTCCAAATTTAAAGCAATAGTTAGAAATTCACTCATTAGCTTTCTTGCCAAGAGTTAGCGAGATGAGAGGATCGATAGCACTCTCCTGTTGGTATGGTGAAAATGAAGCTACCGCCAACAGTCAGTTAGCTTAGCTTAGCATAAAGACTGGAAACAGGGGGAGACAGCTAGCCTGCCTGTCCCCATAATCCACCAGCCAGAACCTCTAAAAGTCACTAATCAACATGTTATATCTTGTTTAATCTGTACAAAACATGCTGTTTGACAGGCCATTATGTGCTGGACTATTTCTTGGCCAGGACCAGTAACTTTCTGGAGTCTCTGTGACTGGTCCAGATCAAGACATAGTCCAGCACATAGCCATGATGATAAAGATAAAATGTGTTAATGGTTGAGCTTTAGAGGAGCTGTTAGGTGGGGTTTATTACCTCCAGACAGAGCCAGGCTTGTTGTTTCGAGTCTTTGTGCTAAGCTAAGCTAACCAGCTGCTGGCTGTAGCTCCATATTCGCTCTTCTCATCTAACTCTGGGCAAGAAAGTGAATCAGCATATTTCCAAAAATGTCCAACTAAAGATAACTATATAAATCTTTGTGTGGTCAGACATAATATACAGCGCTAATTTCCTGTCTGATTTGGAAAAAATAATGAGTATGTCAAGGTGGGACACCCCACATCAGCATTCATGTGTTCATTCCCTGTATGGGTGGACGCAGATTCAGCTTTTTGTCTGTATTTGTAGACTTCCAGTTGAAGTACTCTGACATACTTCATGAACACAGACCCATTCTTTTCTAACACACCACTTTATCTTTTAAACAAGTTATTGTATTGCTATACTGTTGTTTTCTCATTCTCATTTTCCTGAAATGCAATAAAATACCACTGAAAAAGATGATCTGCTCTTTGAGGATGATTTCCACATTTTGTGTAACAGTTGTTGTGGAATAGAAGTCTCCACAGCAGGCAAGTCTGCAGTCAAATCTCTGTCTGTGTGCTAATCAGGGCTGACTGTACAGGCTGATACCATCATCCACCTCAACAGAGCTCAGCCAGACTTCCTGAACATGTTTCCGATAGCTTGTCCCTGTTTCTATCAGATGAAATCAAATCATGTCCCCAAAATGACCATGAGATGGAAATACAGAGCCTCCGGCTTTAACTCTTTCATTTAATGTCAGTTATGATCACGAGCTCTAAAACAGCTTCACATTTTATGTTCTCATTATGTGCTTTTAAATTTGAACCTACAAACTAACTGCAGCTGTCAAATGAAAGCAGCAGCGTAAATGTATTCGAGTAGGAGAAGTAACAATAGGGTCATGGGACATACTGACAATAAGAAAATGAAGACTATCACCAGATTTAATCCTTAAAGGGACTGCCGTCAATCAGTTGATGGAGTGAAACATTGAAAAGCACATGTGTTGTGACTCTGAGCTTTAGGCCCTCGAGATTGAGCTTTAAAGCAGTTCCAGAGGACTGCTGTCCATCTAATCTATGTCCCCTGTAATCCATAAAATAAACAGATCATGATAATAACCGGACATCTGTCCGCTGTTTGCGTTTCACTGGTGGAGTAAAACACCACCAACAAGAAGCACAGATCCCCACATCACAAGCAGTCGCAGTTCTGTTTCTCAAACAGAGTGAATTTCACTCTGTGTTGTGACTAATGAGGAAAATATTCAATGTGGGAGAGTGTGCATGTGCGTGTGTGTGTTGGAACTTAACTGTGGGAAATGGACAATTTCAGTCCTCCACCAGAATGGAAAGACCAACACATGTGCTCTTTGTGTATGAGAAGCAGGCACAATAGCCTCATTGCAGTAATTGCAGCATCATGGCGTGCACGCACACACGCACGCACGCACGCACGCACGCACACACACACACACACACACACACACACAGGCCTCATTTGTAATAGGAAGTTTGTGACTAAAATCTCCTCTGTTGAATATCTATCTGTGTCTTATCTGTATTAAAACTAGCTTTGTTAAACACTGGGATACAGTTCTACTGGTTAATCTAGGAGTTGCTACCTAAACTTTTATCTTATTAGTCCTTTTATTTACTGGAAATAGCTTTTAATTTATGATTCATTAGTAAAATTACTACGTTACATCTCAATGCTGACGCTGACGATCACATATCTGCTCATAGCTTGAGATTCCTTTGATCAATCCTGATCAAACTCACTGGAGACGTCCCGTGCCATCCAACCCCATCCCACGCCGTCCCCTGAGCGTACACGCCGTTTTTCTTAAATCTGATGAATGGTGGAACTTTGAATGTGAACTTCTTGACATGCTGCAGGCTTTTCAATGCTGAAACAAGTGTGTGATGAGTCTCGCTCCGGGTTTAAACAGGAATAATCTAGCTGAAGTGACTTTGCTCACCTTTGTGAAAAAGTATTTGTTGTGACAGCAGTATTGAAATATTTTACTCAAGTAAAATATCTCATTGTTCTCATATTTTCACTGCAGTACAAGCACTGAAATACTCAAGTGTAACAGTATCAGTAGATTCAGTGGCAGAAATTTCCTGCAGCATTTGGCTGATTGTGAGCAGGTCTGGTGTCTCTGGACTACCTCCAACTAACAGTGTTTCAAACTTTAAGTGTTAAACTGCTTTGAAAACATGGGAGTGCAAACATAAGGCTGGACACGCCTTGTTTTTTCCTCCTAACACAGCTACTTAGGCCAATTTTAGCCTGAAGATGTTTTGTGCATGCGGCCCTTGTTGTGTAACGTGAGCGCTGTGCTGGTCAGAGGAGCACAGAGGCAGACAGCAGAACATCTCTTATTTATGACAATATGTCTGGATATGAAAGGAGGGACAGTTGTTGACTATTCGTGTTCCCGGACGCCCTCCTGAGCTGCCGCAAAGACGTTTAGGAGAAAACAAAGTTATAAAGGAGACGTCATTGTGTGGCTCACACTGAAAAGCAAAACAAGACTCGAACTTCATGATTGCGTCTTTTTATTAAAAAAAAACAAACAAAAAAAACAGTGAGAAATAAATAGAACAAAACAATGTAAAAATATAATGTTTAAGAGATCTGTGGGGGGAAATGCCATAGCAACGGTTTGTTCTAATAGCAATATGTTTGAAGTCAGATTGGTCCCTGGTTTGTTAGACTGACATGAGAAACATTTCATAACATATCATAGCACCGTTGTGTGGTCACCAGGCCTGCACTCAGCCCTGCTGACACGTGGAAATCACAGACATTTCACATGAATGTAGGACAGACTTGAAAACAACTGAAACAACTGAATTAGCTGCGGATCAGTTAGAAAAAAGGGCCACAGTTACGGTTTGATTTCATATAAATATAATATATTAATTTATACATTGTACACTAGAATGCTCTATACCACATACACAACTCAGGTAAACACGTGAATAAAAAGGCAGCTGACAATTTTAAAATCAAAACCAGAAGCAGTGGGAAAATTGAAATGAAGTCTTTTTAGCTGCGCAGCTGAAAATACAAACTTTGCAGGACGAGTCTGTGTGGGAACCTGTGCTTCAGCAATTAACCTGTCTAAGATATGCAAACTGATGCCACCTACTCCAAAATTTCTGAAGGCATTGACATTTTTACAATCTTAAGGAGCAAGTGACAAAGGTCAATATGGACGTGTGCGTGTGTGTTGGGGGGTTTCAGTATGTGCAAACATTCAGTTGACTTGAGATTCCAACCCTGAATTCACTACAGATTAAGCCTGTTTTTGCAGCACTGATGTTAAAATTCAAACGTCTACTTAACTGTGCCAAATGAAAGGAGGACATGGATGAGGATGTGTTAATGACGCAGGAGGGCAGCTAGCGCACTAGGAGGAAGGTGAGTCCAGCAAGGCCCACACCAGCAGCCGCAAACAGCGCTGTCTTCATGGACGAGTCCTGACTCACCTCTCTGGCACTGAGAGAAAACTTACAGAACCCCTCCTGTGAGACGGAGAAAGAAAAAGAAGAAATGGTTAGATTGAGAGCCTGAAATGTTGTTTACTCGCAAGAGAGAATATTTCTCTTTGCCACTCTCAGTTTTTCTCCATAAACTGCAGGTTTTACTAAACAAAAGAGAAAGTATGAGCTGCCAGAATGATTCCCCACTAACAGCGGCTTTAGCTGAAGGCTGGTGGCAATTATTTCGGAAAACATGTCAGTCAGCGACACCCCGTGCTTCTCCACAAACATAGAAAAATATGTGCCATCAGAGAGAGCTGCTGATATCTGCAACTTTTCAAACAGTCTGACAGGAGAAATAAAAAGGAGAAATAAAGTATATCGAAGTGTAAAGCTGAATTTATAGAAAAGTAGTTCCAGTCTGTCTAGAGGTTATGCTGAAATTACTTCAATTGTGAACAACTGTAGCTGCTGCTGCTCCATTAGTGAGACCACAAAACAGTAAAAAGTCACATCTGCACTTCTCCTTTATGTTTCCAAACTGAAGCCACACACACACACACACACACACACACACACACACACACACACACACACACACACACACACACACACACACACACACACACACACACACACAGAGAGCACTGATGAGTGCACCTGCTCTCAGCTCCAGGTGTTCCACTGTTTTACAGCTGCTTGTTTTTCTGCTCATACCAACTTTCAATAGGCTAATGCCAAATTCAACACACTGAAGCTTCGACTGTTACTACAAAGTCCATCTGGCTGAGCGGGTTACGTGTCTGTTGAAACCAGCTGCCAGCTGAAGAAAGGAGGGGTAAGTGTGTGTGTGTGTGTGTGTGTGTGTGTGTGTGTGTGTGTGTGTGTGTGTNNNTGTGTGTGTGTGTGTGTGTGTGTGTGTGTGTGTGTGTGTGTGTGTGTGTGTTTACGTGGGTGACTGGGAGGGGGCCAGGGCGAGCTCATTCACAAAAGCAGACATTCAAGTGGAGTTGTGTTGGTTGGGTGAGGCTTCTGGGACCTTCGTTTACTCAGAGTCCATCATAATTTCCAGTGAAATAAGCCACGCCAAGCTGGTTTAAAATTAGCTTTGTCCTGTTGATTTCCAGTATACAGCCCAATGCTGCCTGACAACACAGCCTTTGTCTTAACCATTACAAGAAACTTTGATAATCTAAAGGCCGTTGTGGTCCTGGATTTACACTGCTGAGGTTTGTCTCGTTGGAGCATACATTCCTCACAATCTGGCCTATTGCTACTCTACAATTCACATAATCACAGCAGCCACATGAGACACTTGAGCACTCCTCTCATCAACAAACAGTTAAGTCAGAAAGGCTGCATCTAAACTAAGCCCTGGCCATATTTAAAGCCACGTTTACACGTTGATCTGAATATATAACCAAGCAGGAAGCAAACGTTATCCTGTCACACCAGGTGCTTTCCAGTGCCAGAAGCCTGAAAAGATTACTTTCACTTTTAGGTTTTAGTGGGATTTTTTTTTACAGTTCTGTTTTGAGCCATCCCTTTGCTATAGGTGGAAACACTTCTCTTATCTATAATGTAATGTGTTGACTCGATCAGCCCCGCACTATTGCCTGGGTGAGTCAGTCAGTTTAGGAGCAGACATGTTGTTACAACCTACCCATCCGTCATTCTCCAGCAGCCAGTCTTTCTTCTCCTCTCCCAGGTAATCAGCTATGGTCTCTGCCAGTCCCCTGCAGTTTCCGGGCCCTTGTCCCCGTTCCTGTCCCTGCCCAGGGTCCAGCCCCGGGTTTGTGCTCTTCTGCTCCTGCAGCTGTCTGGCCAGCACCCCAGTAAAGGTGAAAAGGGAAACAACCCTCCCCCAGTTCAAGTGTCCATCTCCAACTAGCTCCTCCATCACCTTCCTGAGGCTGGAGCAGGGGTCCGGCCCGCACTGTCTCAGAAATGTCTGAGCGAGGGAGTGGAAGCGAGCCTGGTGCTGTGTCTCCATGTCCTGGGCCAGAAGTCTCATGGCAGCGGCTGACTCGCTGGGAGGTGGAGGGGCTGGCCGGGGGCTTGTGCAGCACAGAGAAAGGTAGTCCTCTGCCAGAGCTAAGGTCTCTTTCCACAGCCCACACGACATTTTCTACAGGGGGGAAAAAGAAAATTCACTTCACTGAATAAATGAAAGAAGACTTGAAATTCTTCGTTCATTCAAACCTTCAACATATTCCATTTTAAATTCTGATAAATGACCCAGCCATGAGATTAGAACTAAAATTGCTGCTGTTTAATGGTCTGCCAATTGACTAATCAATTAATCAAGTCTTTCGTCTTTAGACCATTAGCTGATACAATCAGCACATTACGCAGTTAACTACATTACCCATAAATCATCACTGGTTCACAGTCCGCATCATCTTACAGTAACGTTATTCTTACATTTCTAGTGGACAATTTCAGTATTTTCTTTTGTTGAACATAAATAAATGACAAAAACCTCATCTGTAAAGACTTCTTTGTGTGTCTGAAGCTTCTGAATTGCGACCCAATTTCAACCTTGTGTCAAAAACGTAAAACTTGACCGGATTTGATCGGTGTTGAAGGCTAACGGCAGCGCTAGCAATGGCGATATGAAGGGCAGAGGCTCAGTCTGTATTCACGTTAGCTCCGTTAATGACACACGCCGGATGATGCTGGAAGCTAAATAAAGCTCCGTTGACTTACTAGCCTGACACACCGACAAAAATAACACTGCAGTGTGAGACTTTCACAACATTAATGGGCCGTTTCATCGGGGTTTAGACTAATGAAGGTGCAGCTAGCCGGCTGTGTCTCCGCTAACAAGCCGCCGATCTGTCACTACAGCAATGGTGGACACAAAGGACCACATTCACACAGGCTGCGCGGAGCTAGCTGCACTACGAGCGGCACGTCTGCGCATTCAACGCCGTTTAGCACCGCAGCACAAACACGTCTGTGAGGCAGGAGGTTTACATTTCAAAAGGGACAAACAGAGAAACAGGTTAAGCGCATTTTTTGAGCAAAGAAAAAACAAAAGCTTACCCTCCCAGCGATATCAGACTGCTCTCTGCACATACGGACGGCGGAAGGAGATCCTCGCTTCACTCACTCACAGCTTCCCCTCAGCTGGCTGCTCATTTATGTTCAGACTCCGCCTCCCGCACGCCTACGTCGCCCCCCGCAAAAACCCCGTAAAAGTACCTTTAAAACGTAAAGATGGAAGCGACACTTATGTCACCAGAGAGAGTATCGCCATCATCAGTGTTCACACCGAAAGAAGGGAAGAGTGAATATGTTGGATTGAATTGTAGTAGGTGTGGTTTGTGGGTGCATCCTGCTGTTAGTATAGACCCAATATGTAGCTGTTAAATTTGATCGATCAAGCAATTCATTGATTATTCAAGAGAATAATCGGTTGCTTTATCGATAATGAAAATCATAATTGGCTGCAGCCCTACTCCAGAGAAGCAGCTTTCAGCAGCTGTGAGATGTGATGACAGTCATTTCTCAGGGATGTTGATTAAGGGTGAAATTGTCTGATTTCTTTCAAGAAATCAGAATTCATGGCTCGCAGGAGACCCAGAGGCCTCACATGAAGACATCTGTTGAGTTTCAGGACATCAAAGCTCAATGAAACTCTCTCACACACATATTCATTTGCAGGTAAATTCATGGCTGTCCTCTGCTTGAGACAAATATAAACTAAAGACAGGTGTCTGCAGCCAGGTTTCACCTCTGGTAGAAAAGCTTCAGAGTCTTGATTTCAGGAGTTGGTTTCATTCATCACCAAACAGTGTGACTCTCACTCTCACTGTGTGACATCCACACACAGACCAGTTCAGTGATCAGCATGAGGAAGTGAAAGCTGCACAGTGGGTCCGTAGTGAAATGAATGACAGTCAAAGCAAATGGTTCAGGTCGCACAGACTGATATTTTTGGCTACTTTGTGTGCATGGTAATACCCTTCCTTCCTGCCCTCCATCACTCCCTTCTCTCCTGTTGTCTTTCACCACCTGTCTGCCATTACCGTGGTGTTTCCCTCTGGGTGTTTCCAGCTTTGAGTTCCAGATAATCTTTTATTCAAGTTAGACAAATAAAAAAAGGTGAGCTCACAGGAATATTCTTCAAATGTTGACTTGTGTTCAAGGTTCTTTTTAAAGGGACAAGTCTGCTGCAGTCGTGTGGAGACTCAAAACATCCTGTACAGCAGTATTGGCAGGCCTGTTTTAATAGTATATGTGTATAATAATACAGGTTTATTAATAGAAATAAGACTACTATATGTATATACTAATGTAAGATGGTATATGGATGTAATAACATTTATATGTATGTAATAATAACAGAAGCAGTGAGCATCGAGCAGGACCACAGCAGTCGGCACAGCCATAATCCACCATCCAGGCTCAGCCTCCATCCATGAGAACAAATCACACAACACTCAGGGGATGTTGTGTAAAATGTGAAGTGGTGATGTGGATCAGGATGGCTGACCTTTGACCATTGTTCATAAAAAATAAAGACGTGTAAGCTGGAGAGACTGATCTGATCAATAATGCTTTGAAGACACACTTTGACGGCTGGACAAAGTCATGAAAACAGACTCGTGAAGTATGTTCTCTTACATAGGAGTACAACTGTAACTGCAGGCCTACATCACCAGTATTTCTTAATATATAAAACAAATATTACATACCTACAAAGAGACAATTCAGGTGAACCATCATATCTATCTATCTATCTATCTATCTATCTATCTATCTATCTATCTATCTATCTATCTATCTATCTATCTATCTATCAGATTTGTCTAATCAAAAAGTTTATGCAGACTGTTGTGGTGGATTACACAGTGCTGAGAGTCTGCTGATAGATTTCTGTGATACAGAGATGAATGGAAACCATCGGATGCCTGCAATGGTAGAAAAACACTTTCAAATACCTAAAACACACCAGTATGCCTCGCAACATGTTTTAAATGTAATTGATGTAACCGTTAGCACGTGGTAGAGGTAAGCTCTTCTCCCAGGAAGAGCTTACCTCCCTCTTAAATTAAACACTTCGACAGGATTTCTCATTGCAGAACATTCCTGGTATAACTGTGATGCTGCGCAGCACCCCCTGGTGGCAAACAGTGATATTCAGGACTACAGTTTCCCTTGAGCCAATAACTTTTTCTTGGGACATCTTGCTAAGAATAAGCTATAGAATAAGTATAAAAAAATAAGACAGACTCATCGGCTCGCTGGCTATTTACACTCCCCTTTTCCACAGAATAGGAGAAACATAAATCCATTCTTTGGGCCGCCTCCGTGTGTGTGTGGCATACTCAGTGAAAATCAGCTGATTTACCAAACTCTTGACATCCATTTGTACTTTGTTCATGTGGAGACATCAAAAACAGAAAAAATACTTAAAATCTTCTTTATTTTCTCACAAGAAATGTACCTACACTGTTGATGTTTATGTAGACTGAAATAAGAAATATCTGCTGCTACATTTAAAGTGGTCTTCCTTTGGGTAATCATGGCAATGTCAACATGAACAGTAACAGCGTGTACATGCAGTGTGACTGTGGACAGGTGTGATTCTCACAGGACAGGTGACAGTGAACACGTATCACTAACGAAGACAATCACTCATATTGCCTGCAGGTCGACATGGTAGAGTGGACACATGCTGCTGATTTATAGTCATTTTGGCTCTTTACATTCATTCATTCATTCATCTTCTATACCCCTTATTATCCCTTTCGGGGTTGGGGGGGGGCTGGAGCCTATCCCAGCTGTCAACGGGCGAGAGGCGGGGTACACCCTGAGCCGGTCGCCAGCCGACTGCAGGGCTTGGCTCTTTACACTTACAATTATTTCCCACTATATTAACAATTACATAATCAGTCATGACGCTAACAATAACAGAGATTAGGAATCCCAACTTGATCAACTGTCTGCTCAGATGAATAGCCACCCTACAGTTATGATATTTATGATATGATCTCACTGAGAAGAGACATTTTAGGTGTTTGTGCTTCTGTGTTTGTCACACTGAAGGTTTGTATGAAGTAGTGTTGATTTCAGGCAGGGACTCGCAGCCCCGGCAGTCTCATAATGCTGGTGCTGGATCACAACGGCGATGTAAACTCTAGGCCCAAATCTGCACAAGAAACATGAAGAATGAGATGGGTTCAAACATAAAACAAGAACAGTGGGTCAGTATACACGGGGCCAAAAACGATTACAACTCATACATTATTATCATGAAAAAGCTCAATGTTATTCTCCAAATGTATGTATGAAGCCCAGCTGTTGATGTGATTCATGCATGAAAAAGGTTCTAAAAAAATAAACATATTGTGCAGGGAAAACTCCTGCTCACCCGTAAGGTGTTGTCCCAAGAGGCAGAGCAGATCGCTGTGCCGTCCGGGGATACTCTGACTCTGCTGATGCGGTTCTCATGACCAAAGATGGTGGTGACACGAGTTCCCTTCAGAACATCCCACACATTAATGGTGTAGTCATTGTAGCCAGCGAAAAGCAGGCGACCTGGGGGCGGGAAGAGGAAGTGGGGAATTTGAAATAAGGGGAAGTAGAGACAGATAAAGTATTAGTTGAAATTGTGAGATAAGGATCAAATAGCTCTATCAATAGCTGTATGTTCTGTTTAATTCTGTATTACTTTGTGTGTTTGTTGACTTTCCCGGTAGATGATGAGAAATGCATATTATCTAAAACACTATCAATGGAGGCGGGGTGTCCTACATCATCACTCCTTCTCTTCAGTTCATGCTGTAGATCAGATGAGGTCACAGAACCAGCTGGACAAGTTTTTTTTTTTTTTTAACTCAAGTTAAATCAACATATACTGAGCACATCTGATGCAATGAAAGTGCTTTACAAACTCCTTACCACTCAGGGAGAAGTCCACAGTGGAAGCACCAAATATGACACTGTCCTTCTGGTAGACAGCCACCTCACGGTCAGCTCGCAGGTCATAGAAACGGCACTGAGGAATACCAAGAACAGACAGAACAACGCAGACACAGACAGGACACAGACAATAATTTGATCAGTGATTTAAGTCTGTGAATGGTCTACAGTCGGCACTGTTAAAGTATATCAAGTCAGTGTGGTGGGGTTACTCTTTGGCCCGTCAGTACACATCGCTGATGGACCATGATGATGAACAGATGTTATTCTGTTCGAGGCAGCCCACCAGTCTAAGTGTGTTTTTAATTTTGTCACAATCCTGTTTCAAAAACCTGTTACCAAAAAGTGAAAGCACTGAAATCACCAACATCAAGAGTGAGACCAGTACATCAACTGACTTTTCCACATGTACTGAGGATGTCAGTTTAATAAACTTACAAAGGACACAGCAGAGACATCACAACAAAGTGTCAAAGCAGATAATGACGTGACTCACTGTGGCGTCATCAGAAGCAGAGGCAAATGCATCTCCACTGGGGAAGTACCTGAACACACATGACAGAGGGCACAGTTAGATAAACAGCACTGCTGCACCTGTGAGCTTTTTATGTGAAACCTGATTTTAAATAAATGAGTAATTCTGCTGCTTGAATGCATCACTGGGCCGAAACTTGGTCTTTCTAATACAGTACATGAACAAACCTACTTAATGTAAAAAAAAAAAACAGAAAAACAAAAACAAACAAACAAAGAATTTTTCCCAATTGTACAACTCAACATTTTCCAAACACTCAGGAGATTCTTTAACTCTCCTTTCACAGCTACTGAATAAAAAGTCATCCAAAACATCTAGATTAGAAGTGATTTTAGAGCAGAGTAGATGCAGATTCAATTGAAAACATTTTTCAAAGTAAGGGCACAACAGTCTCGCCTTCATGAAAGACAAAAAAATTAAAGGGTAGCAAAGTGCCTCAGATGTCCTCTATGATGCTGAGCCTGTGCACAGACAAGTGTGGGTGGAATACCTTCTTTCATGACGCATTTTGATGATTTCGGGTGGAATTTAATCATTTAGGTCTCCATTTGGAATAGTAGTAGCAGAAGTAGAAGTACTTCTATTGTTACTATCACTTCCCTTCAGTGCCACAACAGTTTTATATGTCATCTCTGTCACATAAATTTTTCTGCTGACTTAAAAACAGGGACACCGCAAGACTTTTTCCCCAAAGAGCTGGACTCACTTCACACAGTTGATGTCGGACTCATGGTTCTCAAAAGACTGAATGTTCTGTCCAGAGCGCATATCCCACACATTGGCCTTCTTATCACAGCCCTGATAACACACACACGCACACACACACACACACACACACACACACACACACACACACATTAGAGACATAGACATTGTTGCTGTCTTGTAAAAAGTCCAGTTTCTTTAAACTGACAGTTTCACGAAAGCTCTAAATTCAAAGGGGACCATCATGAGTTACTGGGTCTTGCTACAACCACATGAATTACAAGGAGACAAACACAGAGACACACACTATCTCTGTCTCACCCCAGAGACAAAAGTGTTTCCAGTCTCAGATGGGGCGAGGTCCAGGGACAACACATCAGCCGTGTGACCATGGAAACTCTGCAGCAGCTGCCCGCTCTCCACATCCCACAGGGCACATGTGCCGTCACCACTGGAGGTCAGGAGCTAACACACAAACACACACACACACACACACACACGGACAAATGCATCCACACACATGCACACAAGAGCACAGGCACGCCACACATGTTCCACATACATAAAAAACACAAGACAAAACAGTCAACACTATGAAAACTTGAAGCCTCTTTTTCTCCTCCTCTGTCTCTTTAAAAACTCATCTGCATGATTTATTGAAGAAAATGTGGATACTAGCCTTTAACTAACCACAGCTTAAAAATGTGCAAACACTGGCAGCCTTGGTACGCCAATAAAAAATAAACTGTAGAAACTAGAGAGAAGGAAGTGCCATCACAGAGGGACTTTGGCGGCTAAATTCTGTATTCTGTTGGAAACTCCATGAAGACTAAAGGACAAATGGGGGAAGCTAGGCTGAATCAGGTTTAATATGACATGACTGGTGATCATTGAAAGACAGAACCTGGATAAAAAAGGGGATTATAAAAATTGGTCTTATATGTTTTTCAGAGAGTCTGTAAACAAATGTACTGTTGATGCTGTAATAAATAAAACTGCAGGATTGAGCTGACTGATTGTCGAGCACTGGAAGCATGTATTTTGCTACACTATGCATATCAAATGTTGACAGTTTTTGGAATTATCTGTTCTCTACTTCGACTCTGACGACAGGTTTTGCTTTCAGTTCTCTATTCTAATATTCAAAACTGAGAAATGAAACAGCCGAAAAATATACGAGAAATGACTGACGTGATTCCAATACTAGTTCAAGGGAAAAGTCTTTAAATTAAATTTCCCTTCCTGACATGTGATCGTTTTGACCTCAGCAGTGGCTTAAAAGAAAGAGGACAGCGTCATCAACATCTGCTTTCTATAGTCTGTTTTAACTCTTCTATCAGGTGACTTCATTTAAGGGCACCATAACTGTAGCTGTTGCACTTTATATGCAAATAATGTATCTACAAATGTATTCAAATGGAAGACACACATATATATGTACATATAGCAAAAGGTCAGCACCTCCCAGCCAACACAGAAAACTCTCACTGTGCATCATGTATCCATAAAAACAAGCACACAAATTGCCAAAATGTCAGCAATGCCTCTGATGTAAACAGATTAAGGGCACTTAGAGACACATGCGGACATCAGAGATCCCTGCCGGCTGGTGGATTAGAGAGCTCCTGCTGGATGACCTCAGTCACAAAAACACACCACATCCTGCCTGCACTGAGAGGTAGCTCTAGTTTCAACATGAATGCAATTATAAGGAAGCCACAATTACTGACACACGCACACACTCACAGATGGGAACCTCACTGATCTAACACAGAGCCTTTACATCAGTGTGATTTCGCTTACGGCCACCTGCATGTTACAATATATTAAATACTTGCAGGGGTTTCCTTAAATTGCCAAGTGATCTTACCCACATATCTTTAATGAAAAAGCCTCACAACTCATAACTCACAAGTCAGCTCTGTCTCATCAGGACACACACACACACACACACACACATACACACACACACACACACACACACACACACACACACACACACACACATACACACACCAGTATAGTCCAAAGCTTTGTGCTTTTAATGGAGCTGTGAGCGTTATAGTGGGCTCTTGTGTATGCGTGTGTCTTTGTGTGTGAGATGCAGTGAGAGAGTGATGTGTGACAGATGTGTGTGTGTGAGAGAAAGACTGAAAGGACACATGCATGTGCGTGGCTATGCGTTAAATGTTCTGCCCTCAGGTCAGTGTGCTCTGCTCTTTCCTAGATAAAAGCCACTCAGTGTCTATTAATACACCCAGGATAGAGGACAATCACCCCCTCCTTCTGGTCTCTTTTTTGCCCCCTCCTCAGCCCTACCAACTCCTCTTCTTCCTCATTGTGCATCTCTGCCTTGCTGAGGCCCAGAGTGGAATAAATTATTAAAGTCTGATATCTCACAGGTTTTCCCTCATATACTCCCTTTGGAGCTTGTCCACTATACATTCCCTCTATACAGTCGGCAACTTGTGGACACAGCCAATAAAAACGGCTAGTTGATGCTGGCACACTCATCCTCATTAGACATTTAGTACATTAATTTCAAATAGATTGATTAATGATTGACAGCAGGAAACAGCAGTGACAAGTGGCTCGTTGGTCTAGGGGTATGATTCTCGCTTCGGGTGCGAGAGGTCCCGGGTTCAAATCCCGGACGAGCCCAATTTATAGCAATGACAATGCTTGACTCCTGCTAACTGATATTTGTGGTTTACTAGTGCATTAATTGCACACACAGCAAATCGTGAAAAAGAGCACACCAGTGCAAAATGTGGCAATGAGAACATAATTGCACATCGTTGTACTCTTAGGTTTGGCCAGCTGTGGAAAGCCTTCTTTTCAAATTGCAACACTATGAACAGCAGCACACAGCTGCTTCCTCTCATGGCAGACCACCAGCTGGACCAAGCCCTGTCCTCCATACACCAGACAACACCAAAGCCTTCAGGTTCAGGTCCTACCATAACCTTCAGATGCAACTCAGCCGTAAATCTTTTATGTCCATGTTTGTTCAGTCCAAGTGGAAAAATGTAATTCACTCATTGTAATCATTGCTAATAGAGTACAGAAGTTTCACATCCCACCAGGCGTGTGTGTGATGCTCACCTGCATGTCAGAGTTGATGAAGGTGCATCCTGATACGTAGTTAGTATGCATGGCGACAGACTTCTTCTTTGCAGCCAAGTTCTCATTTTTGTCCAGTGACAGAGGGATTACTGAGCACTTGTTATCCAATCCACTTTTGAAGGAGATAAAAACATCAGCGGTTAAATGATGTAGTTAGAGATCACTCACTATGTAAGATTAAACAGCATTATCATGCAGGGTTTAGGGTGAGGATACTGCAGATTTCTAGAAGGATCTAATGTAGTGCCACTGAGCAACAGCAGCAGCAGTCACCAAAAATACACATTTAGTGCACATTTACAGACAATCAAAGTAACCAGCATATACAGAGGAGTCTCTACATAATAGATTAAGAGGCAGGAAGTTATTGAAAAAGAGCAACCAGGGGCATTTAAATTACAGTTAATTAGTAAATTTAATTACAGTAGATTACATTAAATTAAACGAGTAAATTACACTCAATTACCATAAGATAATTAATCTACAATTTGTATAGTTTCTCTTTCATAACAATGATAACTTTGTGGTAGAATTTTCCGAAATATTATGACTTTATTTGACAGTAAAGCTGTTGATTGTTGTTGATTGTTGGAAAGGGCAGCAGTTCATTAAATCTCTGTACTCACCCACATGCCACAGCACAGCCCGAGGGAGCATAAGCACACGCCATAACCCATGTACAAGGCAGGGTCACCCCATGTTCCTGTAACACGCACACAGCACACACACACACACACACACACAATTTGATAATTTGTTATTTGTAAGAAAATACACTGTCTTTAATAAGCATAAACCAGCTACATATACAACTGCAGTAAACCTGGATGTGGTGAGTATTAGTAGGGATTATGTTCAGTGTGGTTGTCTGCTCCATCAAGAGGCATGACGGTTAAATCAGGCTGAATTCTGGCGGCCATTTAAGTGCACTCAGGCGCACACACACACACAAACACACACAGTCATTACAGGGGACAGATGGATGGATAATCTTTAAACGCATATTTTTAAATGAGGTGGTCTTGTGTCCTCTTGCTCAGAGGAGTATGACGGTCGAGGATGATCCCACCCACCCACTCAACACCAGGACATACGGTGAAGAGAACATGACCATCTGAGCATGCAAACGAAACGAAAAGAAAGAAGAGAAACACTTCGCCTTACATAACAGAGTGGAGAAGAGGGTGAGGCCAAATTGGGCAACTGAGCTTCTCACAGTGACAGTCC
This sequence comes from Chaetodon trifasciatus, assembly GCA_037975065.1. NCBI lineage: Eukaryota > Metazoa > Chordata > Actinopteri > Chaetodontiformes > Chaetodontidae > Chaetodon > Chaetodon trifasciatus. The sequence goes on from JBBMOE010000001.1 coordinate 20,394,746, forward strand.
TATTTATTCAAGACAGTTTTACATGGCTGTCTGTTCCTGCATTTCCTTCTCTTGGATGGACATTAAACTCAACCTTTTGATTTATGATGGCATCATAAAAAAAACAAAAAACAAAACGAGGTATTGGACTGTGTATTTGTAAACTGTTTGGAGTCCCATTGCAGTAAGAAACATCTAACTGCGATCAAACTTCTGTTTTCATCAGAGGTTACAGAACTTGTTGAATTGTTTTATTATTAGATTAAGGATCTAATGGATCAACTCCTAACTCTGATTTCTTCTCCATCTTAGTACTTAGTACATTTAGTATGTTTACACATATGAAACTGATAAAAAAAGACAAAGGACGGTGATGGAATCATTAAATAATTCAACATGTTTTTGTGTTTCTGAATTAAAACCATCAAATACAAATATACAGTGGTAAAAATATGTCAACAGCATATCCACAAATTTCTCCTCACTTTGGCTCCTGATATACAAGTAAAACCATGAAGGAACATCAGAACTCCTCCTGCTGTTGAAGCAGGGATTTTCTTTACATCTGAGCCCTTAATTCATTCCCATTTCATTCATTCAAGTTTTTGATATTCAGCCCATTAATTTAGGGTAATTTATTATCACACATGTGTTTATGCTCCAAAGCCCCCATAAACCTCACCTTATTAAGAGTGAATGCATCCCAGACAATCACTTTTCCATCCTAGTTTAGAAAAAAAAAAAAAGTATCTTACATCAGAAAATAAACACAGCCCATATACTGAAGCATAAAAATGAACAATGCCATATGAAATATACATTTGAATTAATATTAGATAATATTTCACCATGTTAATCTAACACGCTCAAATCCGTATGTGTGTGCTTGTGCATACCTGAGAGGAGCTGACGAGACGACGTCTGTCTTTACACCAGTCCATACACAGCACCTTGTTGGTGTGACCCTTCAGCACACGTTTGGTCTTTATGGAGAGAGCGCCCAACACCTCAACCTTCTCTGCTACCTGCTGCACTGAGGTACCAACACACACACACAAATGCAGGCACACAATATTAAGTGTCAGGTTTATGAGAAATGTTGGCAAGTAGGAATACCTCAATGTATTACAATGTATTTAAAACCTAAAGGAAAAGTAGTATTACTGTAATATCACTAGTACTAGAATACTAGAAATATTAGCAGCAAATTGTACTTAAAGTATCAAAAGTAAAAAAAACAACTTAAAATGCAGCACAGTGGTGTCTGTGTTACATGTTTATCTGAGATACTGTTGGTGTATCATTACTGACCTTTAAACGCCTAAACAGCATTTAATGTGTGTCTAGTAGAGATGGAACGATTAATTGATTATTTGCCAACAACTAAACTAATCTGAAGCTATTTTGACAATTGATTAATCGGTTCGAGTAATTTTTTAAGAAAAAAATGACATTATAGATTAATTAAGTAATCAATTAGTCAAAAATAAATAATGAAAAGACTAATTGACAATGGAAATACTTGTTAGTTGCAGCCCTGGTGGCCAGCCCGTCAAATGGGGCTGATTTGAACCACTTTACAGAAGGTCTGGCAGGTTAATGCTTAACTTCTAGACTTTGTATGAAAACTATTATTCTGCAAAGTTTCTACTAGCTGGGTGGAAGATTACCTGTCAGCTGTCAGACAAAGGTAGTGGAGCACAGAGCACAGTATTTCACTCTAACGTGAGATAATGGAGATAGTCGAGAAGCTAGCTTAAGTACAAGTAGCCTAACTGAGTTCAAATTTGAACTTAAGTACTTCAGTAAATGTACTTACAGCTAAGTATACCGTACCAGCACTGACTGAAGTCAGTTTGATTGACTCATAGAAGCCATGTACAATTTTATCATCACGATAAGACGCTAAAAAAGTGCTTTATCTTTCTTGGCTGCATACTGTCAGATGAGTCTACCTCAGCGCACACAAGCATCACTTCACCGTCACACAGAGTTAACGAGCAGCCAGCTGTCAGGCTTTTAGTCCTGTTTTAAGTAAAAAACGATGCTTTTCAGTTAAAACGTGACTGACTGAGTAATAGTTTGTTGTTGTTAGCTTAATTTAGTCCCGGACACTTACACTCTACATCGCTCAGCTTAGCCCGCTCCTCCTCCAGCTTCTTCTTCAGAGTCTCGCTCTCCCTCTTCAGTGTGTTGAGGGTTTCCCCTTTCTGGAGCCCCCGACAAGCCATCTTTGAGAGGCAGCAGCCGCAAGAAAACACACAGAAAAGAGAAGAGGAAGGAGCGGAAGGGGGGCGGGAGACACGGGAAAAACGGGAAAGTTGGGGGGGACAGGGCGGTTAGCTGTCTGTCGCCCTCGAGCGCAACAGTGATGCTGCCGCGCGTGTCACACGGAGCTCGTGCTGTCAGCCTCCTCCTCCCTCCATCCTCCACGTCCATGATAACAGGCCTTAAGACACTCTGACCCTGGAGCAAGTGCACCACGCTTTCACACACATCTCACACTTCAGCGGTCCCTATTTGGTACCGGGCCGCACAGAGAGACTGAACAAAAAATATTTTATTAGTCATCAGAGAATCAGGTGCATCCGCCTGTGCCTCTGTACACATGTCACACACACACACACACACACACACACAGAGTCAGTGCAGAGCAGCTAAACCTAGACTAATGTGCTCTCTGTTCTTAGTTCTGGTTCATAGTCGAGCTGCAGAGGTTTGAATAAGCGTAAGTCTCTCTGGAGGTCAGTACCCGGGATCCGACCCGACAGACAGACAGACACACACACACACACACACACACACACACACACACACACACACACACACACACACACACGCTAATGATAATAATAATAATAATAATAATAATAATAATAGCAGTAAAAAGTGCGTTCGAGCAGCTGTCCCCAACTACCGGAGCCATTTGGTACAATAAATACTTTATTGAGTCTGAAAGAAGTTTTATTTTGAAAATTAAGTGCATCAGCCTGTGACTGTATGTGTCAAACCGCTCGTCTAGGTCACGTTACACGGTAGTAAAAGTAAGCCCATAAGTTAGCAAAAATGAGTAAAAAGAGACAGTATCCGCAGTCCTACTTAAAATACGGGTTTGTCGCTTCAGGTGATTCTCACGCACCAAGCCGCTCTGCCTAATATGTGTCGACAGGCTCGCAAATGAGGCAATGAAGCCTTCTCGTGAAGAAAAAAAAGCGCAGGACTCCCAGTGATTACAAGAACTACATTCAGGGTAATGGTGAGTTGTATTTTTAATAATTTGTTTTTATTCGTCTCTGTGCCGGTCCGGCAAATTATTGCTTTACGTGAAACCGGTCCGTGGCCCAAAAAAGGGTTGGTGACCGCTGACACACATCCCCATGGCCCGTAAACATATAACCAAGCACTGAAACAATCCCCATTCCTACAACAAGTTTATTAAGCGTAATTCAATTTGATTGGCTCTTTTCCTCCAAGTCAAATTCAATCTTATATAATCATTAAATCAAATGTAAAATGCAATGTGACAGAGGAAATGTTATAAAAGAGTGATAAAATGACGAGTTTTAATCACATTACTATTTATTTTTATTGTAATTTTCTTGCAAAATGTTGTAGTATTTCTCTTTGTGTGTGTGTGTGTGTGTGTGTGTGTGTGTGTGTGTGTGTGTTTGGGTGGGTGTAGGTGGGTGTAGGTGGGTAGGTATGTGTGTGTTTAAGATACATTAATACAGCTGTATGTCAAAAGGTGCTGCTAGTGATGTGTCTTCAGCTTAACAGATGTTGCGCAGTGAGTGATCCTCATCAGACTAAAGATCCCTTCACATGCAGAAGCTTGGCTGCTGCCTCACACAGCAGTTATTGTCACACATGTTCACAGATAAACATAAGAGTAAGATACGCCTGTAACTTCAGGGCTGCAGAGTTGAAAGAAGGTGCAGACCTTGCAGCATCTGCATGGATTTCATCTCTTTTATTCCATTTTAAAAATCATCTGTCAGTTGTTTTTGATTGGTTGGTTTGCAAATTGTACGCTCTTGTAATTCCCAATACTGAGTCACACTGTTAACCAGTACGTAAATTGGTTTGATCCTAAAGCAGATCTTGTGAGATCTACACCATATCTCTTCAAATGAACTGATATGAAGAAATTCCAGATGCTGCAAACGTTGTCACAGTTTGCACTGACATGACGTTGCAGCTGTTTCGTGATGAGAAACTGAAAATAACACGTACCATTTCCACACAGAAGGAGCAATAGTTGATGGCGTCATTCTTAACGTAGATGTTCATAAGAGGACTGGCGTTCCCACAGCTGTCGCAGGGGCCAAAAGTGACCGCCACAAACGTCTGGTCGCACATGGCTGCAGGTGATCACCAACACACTCCTGTAGAAAACACACACACACACAAAGGCTGATTCAATCAGCAAGACTACAGCCTGGACGTGCTTTGTTTTATAAATGTCTGGACTGAGTTTTGACCGCTTGGTCTGTGTGTGTGTGTGTGTGTGTGTGTGTGTGTGTGTGTGTGTGTGTGTGTGTGTGGGCTTGGAGATAAGTAGTTGGTAATCTACTCCAGCCTGATCCTTCTCTGAGCTCCACAGGAGAGGAGTGCAGCACAGCTATTCTGGGAACTGGGAGCACAGCACTGTAACCTACATGATAAACACTTTGCAAAATCAAATGACAGCTCGTTATGACCTTTCACATGACAAATCTACATTTTATCACTACTGAACAAGCACTACGCCATCTGAAGTAGTAAACTTGTTTTACTGTTTGTTTCCAACATAAACACATACAAATTGTATGATCTTGTAAAAGGTAATAATACCATAATAGGCTACTGATCTGTGGAGTGTCCATCACTGTGTACATTAAAAATGTGAGCAATCAGAAAACTACAACCTAATTAAGAGACTGAAGTTCATTATCATTACATTGTCAGTCCTTCCATTAAAACCAGTATGTAGAATGTATATATAATATGATATAATTATGTGATATGATGGAGTTGTATAAGCCATTTGAAGTCCATCTGACCATCTCTGTCTGCCATTGTGTTCATACAGACATATGTCAGATGGCTCTCAGTGCTCCCTTCATCATGTGTCACATAGGCTACTGTTGAGTTAATCATTGTGTTGATGAAGTGAACAGAATGCCTCCGCTTCCACTTCCACAACAGGTTCCACAACTTGAACGCACACGCAAACATAAAACACACCAACATCAGTTTGCAAAATACGACTTCCCGACTTGTCAGTGATAAAATCTTACCTCACAAGAGAATCTTCCGGGCTCTGTTCAGCAGGTGTTTGTCCCTGGAGAAGTGAGATGAGTTTTTCCAGTGAAGAGGATTGTGAGTGAGGGACAGAGAGGGAACAGTAAGCTTCTTAGTTGTTTAAGCTGTGACTCTGCTTTTACCTCCATGCTTCGTATGTCGCTGCAGTATTACCTGCGAGGCCTGCAAAGTTACATTTAGTCTATCCAATACACATTGCTGATTTACTGCATGATGTAATATTACTGTGCATTACATCTGTTATTGTTTCTTAGTGAGATCTGGATCAAAAGTCAGCATTTTATCAGTGTTGTAAAACTTTTTTTTTCTCCCTTTTTGTACAATGTTGCATGAGCATGTTGTAATCAGATTCGTAAATCCTATTGAATGTAATCTATTACATCTAGCCCTGATTACCTACAGTCTTCAGGTCTTGTGTCACTGAAATAGAAGAAATTACAGTTTCACCTTTGATAGTTTAAGAAAATCAGCACAGATTCTCCATTCAGTTTATTTCATGGCAAGACTTGGTCATGTTTTTTTTGCTACATATAGATTATTTTGCATTGTTTATTATTATTATTACTGTTTACACAACTGAAAGAATCAAATTTTCTTAAACTGAACTGGGTTGAAAGAAAAGATTGAAGAGTTTTCCTGTGCACACAAAAGGCTTATTTCTCTTAAACTTTGGGCAGAAATTTGTTAAAATCACACAGTGGAACACAGAGCACAAGATTTGTCTGAAATCTGCCACGAAAGTTCAGATCTTTCCACGTACTCAAGGGAAATTCTGGCCAGGAGAAAAACGGAAGGAAGAGTTTTGCAAAAACATTGGAGATCATGGAGGCTCCCATAGGAATCAGTGGACTTCTGGTTGACTTGCACACATACACAGAGCTGTGGAAACGAGACATGAGATGTCTCCACAGTTTGACAGTACTGTACATCAAACTGGCCTCAGCACCACAGACAGAGTGCCCAATGGTGGTGCTCACTGACAGATATTAATGAATTAATTCTCCAAAATTGAGCAAGAAAAGCCTTTTGTGTGCAGAGAAAAAGTGTTGAATCTTCTACTTGTGAAAAATGGGCGTGAAAACCAAAAAAAGAAAGAATCTCCCACAGACAATCTGACAGTGCTGAATTCTTTTATTTTACTTATATAGATTTGACAGTTTATTCCAAGTTTCTTAGTTTCTTAACGGTGAACACATTCACTAAGCACAGCTATCAGAAACTACAAACAGTCCAGTTTGTCAAATGTACACATGGATCAGAGAGGAAACATTTGGGTCTGGCTTCAGCATGTTCACACCAGTACCACAACAGCTGGAGTGATGAGATAACAACGTTCAAAATGGCAACAATGGTCATTTATAATGTCAACGTCATATCATACACCACCAACTCTCTCCTTGCTGTAAAACGCAGTGAAGGAATGACATTTTCTCCTGTTTGAGAGCCCAAGAGAAGCCCAGGGGAACAAGAGGCAGCAGCTCTGCTCAACAATACCAACCGATGAATGAATGTGTTTTTTTCTCCTCTGAAACTAGGCCAGCCTTCCCACTCTGCACTCTCACGGATAGTCTGAGTGTGAGAAGGTTGGTGCTGCACCCGTGAAATTCACAAGTGTGTCTTTTTACCTGTGGATTGCATTAATTACTAATTTATCAGTGACTTTTCTTGCGGTTTTATGGAGAAAGTGAAGCACCTGCTCATGCAGGGAATGTGATGGAGAAGGTTTAATGGGCCACAGGCCAGTAAAAGGTGGGAATCAAAGGAAGAAAGGCTCTTCAATGTTAAGTATCTTATTTTTTTACAGGCCACATCCATCTTTGACTTCCTCAGCAGTATCTAAAAAGTGCATTTGGACTTATGGCTAAGCAGTGCAACCTATCTGTGACACCAACTGTAGGACAACAGGAAACCTTATCAACATAAAATGATCACATTTAACAATTTCTATTCAGTTTACAGTGGAAAAAAAACAACACTGACAGAACAAAACAATGCCACGAGGTCGATTATGTGATAAAGTCATTCAGATAGCAAATAATTCAGATAAGGCTTTGTCCACAATGTGCAGTTAAATCATGATACACTTTATTAACATTTTTAAACATTCATATGGTTACTTAACTCCTTCAGTGACCGTCTCTCTTGCCACAACCTGCAGATATGTACTCTTCACACAGACCATACTTTAAACTACCTATTTATCCAAAATATATAACAAAAGGCAGATTGTTAACATGTGGTCCCCATGAGAGCATGTGGATATCAGTCTCTTCAAATACAACACAAAACATCACAAAATAAATTTACTCCACTTTGCTTGTTCCTGTCAGAGTGAGAGCAGTTTGCTTAATGTGGTGTTTAATGAGACACAAGAAGATTGTGATCTATGCTTCCTTGGTTGGTCAGAATTATTTTTAGATTCAATCTCTGATCACGCTAATGCTTGCCCTGATAGTTGGGGCACAGACGATCTGGTCCCAATATTGAGATGCACTTGCACCGATATTCTGTACTCTGTCGCCCATTACAACGTGAGAAAATGAAAAATCAAAGCTCAGCTCTGGTTTAACTCCGGGAATGCAGGAGAGCAGAGCGGAAACACAAAAACGATAAAATTCCAAGTCTTTGGCCACAGACCCAAAGTTTTATTTAAAACAATAAATACAGTACTCAACCCTGCAGTCACAAATCATCTTGAAGCAACACTAGATATCTGATATTTTCTAAAAGTTTTATTAGTAAAATGTACACTACACGTTCTCAGGTCTCACTGCCTGCAATACAGCAGAGTTAAGGTCATTTCCCTCAGTAACTCTGAACCGATTGTGTGTCCTCTTTGACATGTATCTCATGTATGTACCAGAGTGCATGTCCCTTAAACATTAATCCCTCACGCCGACTTCAGGAAGTGCTGGACACTGTTGGGCTGACTATTTTATCAGTAATTGATAGCTCTCTGGTCAGTGACGATGTCCCAGCTTGCTTTAAACTTGCTCCAGGATCTGTCTGATCCTAATAATTACAGACCAATCTCAAAGCTCGCCATATCCTAAATTCTTGACAAAATAGTTTTTCTCTCGACTTATCACCTTCTTGGACAAATTCAGCACACTAAATACATTTCAGTCAGGTCTGAGGACACACCATAGCACAAAGTCTGCTATCCAGAGGGTGACAAATGATTTGTTCTCGTCTTCAGATTCAGGAGATTTAGCAATTTTAATACTTTAAGCTCGCTCAGCTTCCTTTGACAATGTCAATAATTCCACCCTTTTGGACCTCCTTTAACATGTCACGTCTAAGAAGTGCCATGACCTGGATGAATGAGGGACATACTTCAACAAGCTGTTGGCACTCAGGGACAGGCCTGTCAGTGTTGAGCCTTCTACCTCCAATACTGATCAGCCTTTGTTAGAACTGATAATGTGTCCTCTCCCTCTGCGTCCATTTCCTGTGGCGTGCCACAAGGCTCCATATTCGGCCCTATTCTATTTTCTCAACATGCTTCCTTAGCGGTTTATTTTTACACATTATCTCCAACAGTAGTCAGGGTGACAACACCCAGCTGTACCTCCTGCTGAAACCTTGTCATCCATACAGTGTAAACTCCCTAAAACATTAGACTGAGGATGTAAAATCCTGGATGGCAAAAAGCTTCGCTCAGCTCGACCAGAACAAACCTGAGGTCCTAATCTTTGGCCCAGCAGACAACTCCACATCCACAATCAATGCTTTCTAGCCTCTGTCCTCAGATGTAAAGTCCCACGCACAAAAACAAACAAACCTTGGTGTCATCTGTGATTCTAGTTTAAAATCTGATATGGAAATCAACTCTGTTGTCAGCAATAGCTTCTACCATCATAGAGGTCTTGCTAAATTAAAATCATTCTGTCCTTTGATGATTTGGAGACTACAGTGCACAGACTCTTTTGTTTATAATGCACTGCATGGACTTGCACCAGGTTACATCTCAGAACCACTCATCCCGTTCTTCCTCCTGACCCCACAGATCTGGAGACCAATCACTGCTCTACATTACCCGCACCCAATTAAAAACCAGAGGAGGTCGATCATTTTCAGTTGTTGGCCCAAAATTGTGGAACAGTAACAATTAGATCTTCCCCTCCATTGATACCCTCACAACATGTTTAAAGATGCATCTCTTTTCTTTGTCCTCTGAATTATCGTCCTGAGGACATGACACTCTGGCTTTTGTTTGCATTTTATTTTGTTGCTTGTGGATTACTACTTGTGTGATGATGTTCTCCAAGATATTATTTGCTTTTACTAACTTTCTCTTATCTATGTCTGTGTTTAATTGATAATTCCTGTGTTTTTATTCCTGTTTTATTTTGCTGTAAAGCACTTTTGTCATTTGGCGTTTGTCATTTTTAAATGTGCTCTATTAATAAACTTGACTTGGCTTAATCAAACATTAAATCAAAAAGTCCAGTTTCAGTGACCATTCACTATCCTATAAGTAAGCACCTTAAAAAACAGAAAATATTGAAATGTGAAACATCTTTTTGGAAGGGTAAGGTCATGAGACAAAAATAAGGTTCACATGAGGGCAAGAGGCAAATTTGGTTAATTTTTAATAATAATGGCACAGCAGGAAGTAAACGAGCAAAGGGATAAACACGAGGCAGCGAGGACAATGTGAATGCAGACAGACTGGGACTTTTTGGCCCTGTTTACACCTGGCATCAACAGGATTTTTGGGCGATCTGATAACAAGTGGACAGCTCTGAGTGTGTCAGTTCACATCTGGCGTGAGAATGCGTCTCCACATGTGTTTTGAAGGACCTCTTGTGACTGGATCACACTTCTCCTGCTCTATATCCAAATAAATACGTACATCATTTCCATTTACTCTTGGGCCCAAATGGAAATCAGACAGCGTGCTTTGTGTGTGCTCCATCCACCAGAGTCCATTTTGCCTATTGTTGTGGCTTCTTCTTCTTGTTTCGCACTTTTATGTGATGCCGTTGATCTGGTCCTGTGGCTTCTAAGAGGCAGGCGTTTATACAAGCGATGGACGGGTGGTGATGTTTTACAGCCAGATTTAAACCAGCGACGGCAACTGTGGGTGTTTGGGTGCGTTTGTGCGTTTAGTAAGAGAGAAGGTGCACGTGAGTGTAGGCGTGCATGTGTACGTTCAGAGGATGGATGTATTGTACAGATGCATGATGACAGTTCAGCATGTGTTTGTGTTTGTAACTTTGCATGTTATGTGTGTTCAGACCAGGGATATCATAAGAGAACTGGATCACATGTTTCAAACTAGCAGCTCTCTAAACACGGGTGAGGAAGCCTAGGTTGAGCGAGCCAGGGATCTGGATGGTTTCTAGGGCAAGGGAGGACGGGCTGAACGGGAAAGTAACGGGATAAATCATCTTCGTGTCCATCAACAACTGGGGACTCTCACAACGGTCTCGCAAGCGAGTCTGAAAGGAAACAGAACGGAGCAAATGAGATGGAAATCGTTCATGTGCAGTCAAACTTCCTGTCAGGGTGAGTGTGTATTTAGGAGTACTCTTCAAAAGTATGACATAATGACTTAGACTTGGACCATACATATACGTATATTTTGCAAAATGGAAATTTTCTGGAAATTTCACAGCATTCTAAGTCAGTCTTATTTTGTCAATGCAGACTTTGCCACCTACTGGCCTGGCAAGCATGTTTGAGTGTCTGGAATCTTTTTTGTATTTCTGTACGTATGGAGATATTTCATAAAACAAAGGTCGTGAGGACAGGCTTTTTTTAAACCATGGGGGAAATATCCCTACTATCCCCCTATGACTAATATAACTTGATAAAAGGCATGGAAAGCACTGACTGCCTGGAAGGTTGAAAATACATTGAAAAACATAAAAACACTTAAAAAAAAGTCCACCAGTTTAGTTGAAACATGCAAGTAAATTGCAGTGCAGACTTTGAAAGTGTTGTCAGTTTGCCAACTGAAGGCTGAAGTTACACACTGTCAAAATTAAAATGAATATAAATAGATTTAATGTGTATTATAGTTTGGAAAGTAACTTTTTCAAGTGGTATACAACAGTGTTGTATTTATACACATGGAGTAAATTACCTGTATGGTTCGTATGAAAGCAACCGACACTCGCTCCTCAAACTCGTTGACTGGAGTGTAGAGGTTCAGGACCTTCACAATCTGAGAGAAACATAACAGAGGGCGGTTATTCCATCAAAACGAGTACTTTACCTGCCTCTTCTCAGCAGACCAAGGCTGAGAACAACTGTTTTAAAAAGCTGGTTTGGTTTATTTGAGTGTGGTGTGATGAATGACAGGGCGGGTTACCTGAGCAGTGGTGAGGGCCAGGCACATGGAGCAGATGGCCTCGGCATCCTCATCAGTCTTTTTCTTCACCTGCAGCAGCTGAGCGGCCTGGATAAGAGGCTCCAGAGTCTCTTTGGCTCCGCATGTCATCAGACCTTTGTCTCTGAGCCACTCCTCCAGCTGGCTCACATTGTACCTTCATACACACATCACAAGTTAATTAAAAAAAGGTATTCATTAAAATACATCGAGCACACCAGGCACACTCTGGAGCTCCTACCTGATCTGCATGCCTTTGCTCCAGGAGCACATGTCCTTGCGCAGCAGCAGGTTGTTGAGGGTGACGGCTCCAATGATGTAGAACTGCTGCTTCACCACCTGCTTGATGAGCTCGGGGTCGGTGCCGTGCTGGCACATGGTGGAGTGGAAGGCGCTGAGCTGCCGCAGGATGGAGTCCAGGGTGTAGGTGCCCTCGTCGGCGATGCTAGACGTCCGCTTGCGAAGACCTGTGGGCTTCACCCCCGACACGCCCTGGATAGTCTCGTGTTCCAGCATGCCAGAGACTGCAGGGAACGCACACGCTTAGTAAGTGCTTGTATTTGCACATAAGCAAATACTGTGCTTCCTTATTATTATTGCCGTCAATACGACACTGGCTGGTATGAGCACACCCAAACATGTGAATGCACATACCTATCATGGGCTGGAGGATGTTCTCCATGCATTTGATCAGCTGCTGGTAGATCTGGATGGCCAAGTCACTGATCACCTGTCTGTACTCTGCCAGGTCGAAGTTGGACAGACAGTGTTCATTCTGCCTCTGTGTGTTGTGCTTCATGAAGGCCTGAGACAGAGACAGACAGACACAGGTTAGAACATGTAGAAAGTCAATCTTTTGGTCATGCACAAGCTTCACTAACCACGTTACAGTGGTAGAATCACACCAATCCCAGATGGGATGAGTGTTTGGATATATCTTTGCCACGTTCTCCTTCATGAGATGGAGAGGGTGAACTCGTTTGAACAATATTAGACTGTGTCTAACAAGTGGAGAGGAGGAGGGCGGTACGTCAACAAATGAAGGCCATTGGTTCTCTGCAAAAGACACGCCAAGATCTCGTTCCCAAATTGCCTTTAGCTTGTTCAGAGATTGTGGCTTGACATTGTTTACTACATCATACATCAAAGAGATGGCAGCCTTGAGAGCAATTAAATCCTAAAAGAGGATCTATGGGGGTCATTGATGGTTGCTCTGGGAAAGGGTGGTAGCCTTTCTGTACAAAGTGCCTCGTCTGTAGGGACCAGAAAAATGGAAGGGTGGCAGCGTACACTTTTCTGACAGTTGCTCAAATGAAGCAATTGTCCCATTTATATATAGCTAACAGCTTCTGTGCCATTCCCATGCCAGGCCCGAAACTGCAGGGCAGACATAGAGCTCCAAACTGGAGCTTCTGCACCACCACTGAGCCACATTATGATGTTTTTGATATGCTAGTCCAGCAGCAGGGAGTAAAGAGATGCAAAATAAATGACAATGACGACACTGACACTGAGTGAGTATAATCCTATTCATGAATGTGTATGTGTCTGGCAGTTTCTGTGTGTGTGTGTGTGTGTGTGTGTGTGTGTGTGTGTCAGTCTCACCTCGTCTCCACTGTACTGTTTCAGACAGTGTAAGAAGCGGCAGGTGTTCGCCAGCCAGAAGGAAACTGTCTCAAAGTCATCTCCTCGTTTCTGACAGGAAGAGGAAGAACAAACTGGAGTCATCTGTTACAGTCACACTGTTACTCTATCACACCCTCTCCAATTCAAACATACTGCAAATGACTGAGAAACAATATTTAAAGGGTTGTTTCGAACAAATTATAAAAAACACATTTCCCTTTGTCTTCTCCAGCATTTTCAAGACCTGCTCTGTTGGATTTACATCATCAGTAAGTATGTATTTTACATGAGCATCACAGACAGACAGACAGACAGACAGACAGACAGACAGACACACACACACACACACACACACACACACACACACACACACACACAGTGTATATACCTTCAGGATCTTCTTAATACTGTTGATGGTTGAGGTGAGTAGAGTGCGGACCTTCTGGTCATCGTTGACATAATCTGCGTGTCTCAAACACATGAACAGGATGTAGGCCGGCAGACCTGGGATCAGATTCACAGCTACACCGCGAGGCTTCAGCTCTGGAGAGGAAAGAGGAGGAATGGGTTCAGTGATGGACTGAGGGGAAACATGCAGTCAGACAAAGCCTCACTTTCGACAGAGGGTTGATGATTTCAGATTGAAGCCTTTGTTTCTAATCGTCCTGCAGTATGGTCAATTTAAATCACACCTCAGACTTTGTGGATTTTTGACTTCACACATTTAGGAATTGGCAGAGCATTTTGCCTGCCTGATTTTTTAGACTCATATTTTGCTCCTTTGGTAAATTTTCCTTGGATTTTGTTGGGTAAGTAGGCTACGTTTGTAGCCAGTTTGTCATGAGGTCTTACCCAGGATGAGGTTCTTGACCAGTTTGAGCTCATCCTCCTTCTTGTACTCTAGCATCCCTTGGAAATCTTTCTCCCTGCGAGGAATGTTGACAGGGTGGATCGGTTCGTCCACCATCTGTCCTGGAGATGTCTGTCCCTCCGTTTGACCCGCTGGGAGAGAAAATAGGACATAACAGTCAGACAAACATACATACAGACTCTCAAGCTTTTGCAGAATGATGAAATGTCACATACCTCCCATTTCTCCAATCCTCTTGGAGTAAACCTTCAGCTGCTTCTTGAGCTTGCGGATGGTTCGGTCCTGCTTCTCTAGCTGCTCCATCAGATCCTGAAAGAGGCAACAATGATGGAGAGACAGAGAGATGGACAGAAAGAGAAAGACAGGAGAGAACAGTGAGGACAACTCGCAAACCTGTAACTTCTCACACTACTTCACGCTGTCGCCCTCCAGTGGTAACAAAGAAGGGACACAATTGTAAATCTCAGCTCTGCGTTGGAAAATGTGAGTCTTGGAAATTCAGACACAAGCAAGCAAACAGGAGAGGTGGAGGGATTCTCAATCAACTTGACGTCTGCTCTACTGATTGCTTTTTTTGATTGAACACGACTGGCTGTTAGAAAAGAGAAAAAGGTGCTGAGCTGCTCTGCTGTGAGTTAGAAGACACTACTGTGGAGAGTTAGAGCGATGCTCAGTGCCACTTGAATACACACAACCTCAGTTAGTACCAACAGATGCAAACGCACATGCAGGCGCACACACACGCACACACGCGCACACACACACACACACACACACACACACACACACACACACACACACACACACACACACTCCGTCTCTACATACAACCATCCGTCGTAAAATGATGACTCGAGCCTCTCGGGACGCTGTGGGGTCATCAGCCAAGAGTTCCTGTCAGGTGACACCATCCACATAAGTGAGTGTGTGTGACACAGCGCTGTAGTGGCTGCTTCAGCTTTGCTACCCGTGGCCCTGGTGACACTTCACTGATGTGTGTGCATAACACAGGGACAATTACAGGTATCTCTACATCAGAATCTAAAGCTATGTGTGTTGTTGTTGATGTAGATGCAGATTCTGGATTGTAGGACCTGGACTGATTTATCACTGTTCTGTGCTTCCCTTAAACCTGAAATCAATCATGTTTGTATTATGCAGATGTTTCTTACATGCTGCCTGTATGAAGGACTTTCAACTCTAATGCTGCAGTCTCTACACAGTTCTAAATGGTCCCTAAAGTCCTCATGCTCTGAAGTTGCTGGGTCATGCTGCCCTGACTGCCAATGCCACTCAAGTAAATAATACATTGGCATCCAGTTATTTGGTTGGTTGTTGACTTTTCACTCTGCTCAAAGGCTCAATATAAACAATAAAGCAACAAGCATCGCTGTATTTGCATCTTTGTTGCACTTTTTCTGTCCAGTTTTCAGTCTTTATGCTAAACTAAGCTAACTGGCTGCCGGCAATAGCTTCATATTCAGTGTAATGTTACAGATATAAGAGTCATAACAATCTCTCACTTGATCTCCTCCAGACAGCAAATAAGCAGATTTTCCCAAATGTTGAACTACTCCTTTAAGCCATACCCAGCAACAACAACAAAAAATGTATCTGATGTAGTGAAGGGACAAGATAATTATTTTTGTGTGTGTGTGTGTGTTTATGTGTGTTGCAGCGTACCAGGTTCTCGTTGGTGAGTCGGGTGATCTCGTGCTGCAGACTGGCTTCGATTCGGGCCTCTGGAGGCAGCTGGAGGTTTTGGGCCAAGAGCTGCTGCTGACGGTTGTTCTCCTCCTTTGCGTTCTGCAGCTCGCCACGCAACGCCTCCACCTCGTTATTGTATGTTCTCCGCTCAGTCTGCAGCTGGTGCTCCAGCAACCTGTGGTGGGGAGGGAGATGAGACGGCGAAGGGAGGACCAGCGTGCAAAAAAACGAAAGGAATGGATGAGGGGAAAGGTATGAGGAGGTGAGGGACGACGGTGAGGTAGATACGATAAGACAGAGGACATGAACAGGAGAAGGGAAGAGGAAACAAAACCAGCATTAGTGTGAGTCAAAGACCTTAAAACGGTGAGGTTTCACCACAGTGTGGAGACGGAGGACAGCAGCATGCTGTGCAGCCCAGAGCCCAGCCTCTCTGAACACCTTCGTCAAATCTGCTGAGTCATTAAGCTTTCCTGAAAAGCTGAACCGAGCCAGCACTGTGATCAAAGGTCAGGCTGAGCGACCGAGCAGGAAGAGTTGACAGAAGCTCAGTTTTCGAGCTTTAGATCCAAACTGTTCGTGGGTAGTTTGCCAACTTCACAGTCTGTCAGTCAGTTACATCAGTCATGGGCTAATTGGTTAACCAATGTTCAGTGAGACTCCTACCTGAATTAATACTACCACAACAGTAAAACAACATAAATGGCTCTCTAAAAGATTCAGATGAAGCATTGAAGGTCTTGAGTTGTCAGATGGGTTGTTTTTAAATCTGTGAAACAAAGCAGCTTTTCTCACTGTGTCTGGACTATGAAGAAAGCTCTGCAGTGAACACACGAAGCTCGAACATTTAACAGGCCGTCAGTGAAACCAGGTTAGTGACAGGATGAAGACAGATCCTCACTGTGTTAGCAATGAAGTGGGAAAATTAAACCAAAACCTTGTATAAATGACTACATACTATGCAACATATGTGGTGAATGGGGAATTTTATATATTTGTTATACTGCATGCAACCCTGTAAAGTGCTGTGTGGGAAGAGTGTGACAACCACAAGTGAGAAAAACTTGTGTCGTGCCAAAAATATAAATAGTACCCATGTCAACTTCACGATTTGCTAACTCACAACACCCAACTTATTTATTGCCATCTACCCTGGCAGGGCCCATGTCATGAGCCCCTGGGGCCTAAAACTGAGCAGCTATACAAAATAAACAGGAAGATTGATACGAGAGAAAACTCTGTGAGGTTGATAAAAGTGTGAGAAAGAAAAGTCCCGAGAAAAGGCAAACATGCTCAAACATCACACTTCAGTTACACCTCATGGTTTCCTTTAAGCCCTGATTAACCAGCCACAGCTCTCCGTCCTCATTCAGCTTATGGAAGTCTGGAGCGGCAGATCTGACCGACACACAACACAGGAAGGAACATGAACAACACAATGACAAAAAGGAAAATGCGGCATGGTTGGGAGGGATCTTTATCTGTGTGTGTATGTATGTGTGTGTGCATGGACTGCAGTATATTTGAAGATATAGTACATGGAAAGGAAAAGCTGGAAATGTTTCTGTCTACCTCTCAATACAATCAAAATTTAGTACTAGATGATATGTTTTCTGTTTCATTGCACTGCTGATGGTAACAGTGGTAGAGTCTACTGTGTGTGTGTGTGTGTGTGTGTGTGTGTGTGTGTGTGTGTGTGTGTGTGTGTGTGTGTGTAGCTTGCTTTGGACTACTACTGTACACATGTATGAGACTGTGTGAACAAAGAAGGCCACAGGCAGCAGAGAGAGCGAAGCAGGGATAAAGGCAGTGATGCACAGTGCAACTTTTTAGGCAACTGATGACAAAAGCAACACAGTTACTTGATTTATACTGGAAAAATGTTTTTGCTTAGAAACAGAGAAGATGTGTGCAGTCAGCGTCCTATTGTGTGTAGAATAACAAGTGTGTATCAAGTGCATGTTCGCTTTAACATTGTGATGACAATGTAGCTGCATTTTGAGGCCAACGAGATGAGCGGAACTGTCTATAGAAGGAAGTCAATGTAACAAACAGAGCTAAAAACATGCTAAATATGATACAGATATTTCTGTGTATCAACATTCAATTCCTTACAAGTGTTCTGTGCATCTCTGCTTGGACAAACAAAGAAACAAATGGGCTTTCATGCAGGTTTTTATGCCAAACTCATTCCATGAAGCTGAGACAGGAGGCCTCCTACATCAGCATCAAACCAACACTGCTGGATGGTCAGTGTGTGAGGAAGTCTCAATGTTGTAAATCTAAGTGTTAATAAAGGTTCAACTACAACTGAAGATTATGTAGATACATCTCTCGCTCAGTTTCCATGCGTTCATGCTGCACATATTGTTAATGTTGTACTGTAAACATGGAGTTCTGCAGCATCTCCGAAAAACAGAGCAGAGCTGCTGAAGCCACTCAAACATCCTTGAATCTTTTTTCTGATAGAAAACTATTTAAGTCAGCTTCAGTTTAAAAAGACTCTGCTCTTGTTCGTGCTGAACTATAAAAACCCATGCACACCTGTGAATCCTAAAACTCCACTCCAAAGCCAAACACACATTCCTTGACTTCAAATACTGATAAAGACAGCATGTTAGATTGGAAGGGAGACCTAAACTGTACAGCTGCTACATTATTCCACATGCTGTTAGGGCAGAAAACACAACGCTACCCAAGCTTTCATCGGCACCACGAGGTAGAATCAGCTGCTTCAGCTCAGTAACATCAGTCACGTGTAACGTTTTCAGCGTGGCCATGCATGCTCTGATCCACGATGCGTAGGCCACGTCTCATTGGTTACCTCAGCCTACTCAGGAGATCACTGACTTCCAGCGGCTTACGCATGAACCAAGGAGATCTGCACAGGACAAGGCAGTGTTCACAAACACACATTTCTTTACTGATATCATGCTAATAGCAATAATGGAACAAGAGCTTGGTAAGATAGAAAATTTGGAGAAAAAGATGGAGTCTGGGCTTGGAGTGAACTGCTGAATGTTGACCTGGAGAATGGGAGGAGCACTGGCTGTGACGAAGTACCTGTTGGTGTCTTTGAGGCCAATGCAAGCTTGCTTGAGTTCATCGGCATCCTTCAGTTTGGACACATCCTCAGCATAGACAGATGGCTCTGTCATGGTCTCCTAGAAAAAGCAAACAAGGAAAGATAAATGAAAAAGAGCATCACCACACTGACAGAGTGACCTGGCTGCTTCAACTGTTTGTGAGGCTGCATCATGAGTCAGATCAGCCACCATAACTGGGGATTTTCATACAGTTTCGCTGTATGAGACAGCGGTTTCATGAATGTGAGTTCACTCTGCTGTGGGAAGTCAGCATGTGTGCTGCTGACTTTACTCTGACAGTCATCAGCCAGCTGGAGCCTCAGGTTGTAACAGTGACAAGCCATCAAATGACGCCTCGGTGACAGCCGTCCATCTGCAGAGAGCGTCACTTCACAACAGCCGCTGTGTGACAGCTCGACATGAAGACAGGACTTATTTTCTCAGCACCATAGAGTGATACTGGGAGTCCGAATATCTGTGCAGCTACAGTATAACACAGCAGAGTCTATTTCTTTAGTGAGTCAACAGCAATATCAATAACTCAACACCTACATTTACAGCAATACAGTTAAACACCACCGCTGTCCAGCGCATGTGCTTCTTTGAAAGATAATTTTAAAAAATAATTGCCAAAAATCCACAGCCTGCGATTTCAAATTCAACCTGCAGAAGATTTTCAGTCTGTGGCGACAGCACATCCATCCTTGGGGTGTGAGTGTACTACAGACAGTGTTCACAAGGACAGATGCAGAATGGCTGCAGTGAAACGGCCACTGAGCAGAACTCTCTGTGACCTTTACTGACGCAAACTGTCCATAAAGGCATTCGCCCAGATGAAGGACGAGACAGATGAGACAATCAAAGTAGAGTCTGGACAGCGTCTGTATGTAAAGCCTCTTATTGGAAGAAGGCTGATCCTGTGTTTCCTCTGTGACTTCACGTCATAACTGCGCTTGACAGCTTTATAAGTGTGAGTTCTAGTGTGTGTGTTGTAACCACTTTGCCTCAACCTGCTCTGTCCTTCAATCAAGTTAGCAATTTCCCACATTAACTTGCTTCATAAAACCCTAAATTAAATCTTATACTTAACTCTCTGGAACCTGATAGCAGCTTTGTTGATGTAGCTAAGTAAACAACACTAAACAACAACTCAGATAACTCATCTACATCTTTTTTTTCACGTCTTAAACTTATCATCTCAAAGATTTTTACTGTCACAGTGATGGTCACAGTTTCACTAATGTCACTGCGATGACGTAACATTGATTCTGCTGGATCAGCCTTCTCACAGAAGGAGGGTTTACATACGAGACACACCATGTCAAAAGTGTCAAACACTCATGCATGATACATTTCTTTAACTGTACCTTCTCATCCTGTGGGAAAGCATGGATGCAGGAGAGAAGGTGGAGACGGGAGAGTTAGACACACATTGAAAGGGTGCAGTGAAAACATTCGCAACATACAGTGTGAACATTAATTTGATTTAATGATGACTTGGACCCAAAATTAACAACTAACTAGAGCCCGAGTTCACATGTCGATCAATTAAGATTCAATTTACACACACTGTTTAAAAGCTAAGAAGAAAGCCTCCGATTTCAGGCTTTTTCTGAAGATATTTGTGAAATACTAAAATCAAATAATGCTGGAAATCTAAGATTAGGATCAGTGGCAAACAGTGTTAAAAATGACCTTTAGGCCGAGAGAGGTTTTGGTCTGATCCCTTTGTTACTTTTTGGGATATTGTGCAAACAAATAGACAAACAGAGAAACAATATGGGTGAAAACATAGCACACAAATGTAAGAAGGTGGATGCAAGTGAGCAGGTACCATCCACTCACATCCAGCTTCAATTAGTGAAAGAACGACAGAGCTGTGTCACCACAGTGCCTGGGAGTTTAACTACAAGTGGACGACTGAAGGCTGAATTCCAGGAAGTGAAATGTTCCTCTACCTTGTGGTGCATGGCTTCCTTCTGGCTGACCAGCTGCGAGCGGAGGATCAGCACCTCCTCCTTGCGTACATCCAGCTCCTCGCAGGCAGAGTTCAGCTGCTCCAGGAGCACCTTGTAAGCTGGGGAGCCCGGGGCCCCGGCGCCTGTCGCTGCGTCACCTAGCAGGCTTTGCCTCATCTCCACCAGGTTATGTTTCAGCTTCTTGTTCTCTGACTCCAGCTCCTGACGCTGTGAGGTGAAAGAGTTCAGTGTTGGGCGTCATAAACACGATAACAAGAGGCAAATGAGGCTTTAATGAAACAAGATGTCTGGATCAAGACATTCTCTGGAAGCACTGAGAGAACATGTACGAGTGCTGTTGCATATCGACTTCACTCTCCTCTGACTGCTCACCTTCAGGGACTCGTACTCCAGCTCTGCACCTCGAGCCTTTTTAAACTCTGCGTCATCCTGAAACAACAATCAAACTGTGGTGAGGAAGAGGTGGTTGGGACGGAGACAAAGACTGTAATATACATGATGCAGCACCGTTTGACAAAGGGCTGGAATACATTTTTTAGCTTTAATCTAATAACATCTGTACTTAGTAGTTTGCACTTAAACTAGGTTGTTCCATATGTATGTATATATGATATTATAAGCTCTCCATCAGGTATTACTGTAGGTTTACAATCCTTTAAACACAGAATGAGGCCTACAACAACATTAATTGTTACATAATTCAGATATTTCAGAGTGCAGTGTGGGTGTAGGTACCCTGGCTCTAGCCCGCTGGAACTGCTCCTCTTTGTTTTCCAGCTCGTTGCGCAGCGACTGCTTTTCTTGCTCCAGTTCTGTGAGTCGTTTCTGCAGCTTGAGGGTCAGCGAGGTGTCCATTCCTCGAGTCACATCCTGCATGACAGAGAAACGTGAGGATGGAGCACAAGCCCCATGAAAAGGGTTTAAATGAAAGGCCATAAACTCCCTCAATGTCATGCTTCACTTTAACGTGAGCAATCACTTTGTAACAGCAGAACCCTCCTCTAAATGACTGAGATGTAATGCCAACATTCTTACTTCGGCGGCACGGGAACCTTCTTCCAATTCGGCGTACTCGGAGTTGTAGGTGTACTCTGATTCGTTGCTGCTGTGAGTGGAATCTGTTCTCCTGTGGCCAGGCTTGGACACGTTCTACCAGTGAGAGAGGAAGTAAGCCTTTTATTTTGAGACTCAAGTTCCCTCTGCTGCGCCTTCACAACGAAAGTGCAGCAACGTACTGAATGTTACAAACCAGCTGCTTTCTGCTCCTGTGCGAAGCAGAGAAATACTGCAGAGAAAAACTGTCAAGTATTGACAGTGTGTACACGTGTCCCTCACCGTGGAAACCATCTCCTCCTTCAGGTCGTCGTATTTCTCCTCCAGGCGAAGGTGTTCTGTCAGGAGATTCTGGTAGCGAGATCGCTCCTCGTTCAGATCTGTCTCCAGCTGCTGAGTCTCCTGTGCGATCGCACGGGTCATTTTCTCTGACGGGACAAAATGTGCAGAAGAAGCAGTTAAAGAATGAAGCTCGCTGTGCAGTTCAGGGGACGATCACAGCATACGCAATTTATTGAAGCGGTGATGTCTGCTCACCTGTCATCTGCTGACTCTGTTCCTGAATCAACCTGTTCAAGTCGTCCTTCTCTTTCTTGAGCGAGCCATTCTGATCCTTCAGCTCCGAGACCATCTATACACACACACACACACGCACACACAAGACATTGGTCATCAAACACCTGATTGTAACTCTTAACTCTCAAAAGATGCTCAAAAACAAGTGTTATCTGAAGACAGGACACAAGACAAAAACACAGAAAAAGAAAGAAAAGAACACAGAACAAACACACGGCTCAGCGGCTACCTGACGAGCACACTACTCTATCTCCTGTGCTCACCTGCCTGAGGGCAACACTGCCCTCTGAGCCCACCACGTGCCCATTTCCCCCTGGTTCGCTCTGGCTCCTAAATTGGGGAAAAACTGTTTTCCTCTGACGCCAATGTGCAGATTTATGCAAATGTGTATTTTGTGATAGATATTTTTCCAGGAAGCTACGGGAGGTCGCACTAATTAGGAGCAATTTCTATTGAACTTTGCTTTAACCTAATAATAGGACTTTAAAAAATGTAAAACTAAGTGGAGGAGAGAAGACAAAGGAGGTTTTACGGAGAGGAAATAAGCCAATTGTTTCTTTTATTCTACCATGGCAAAAACTAGAAAGAGTAGTCTAAAAAAGGTCATATATGCAGCCAACATCAATGGAAATACCTCTACAACCAAGAATAGGAGAAAAACAAGTACTACAGTACAGAAGACAGACAGAAGGACATTCCTATATATGCACTGTACACAGGGAGATGGAGGACCAGAACCACTGTAGGCAGATGGACAGATACGGATCTTGATCCCTGTCTTACTTTCTCCATTTCGTCCCTGTAGGTTTGTGCCCAGTCCTCGATGGTCTTCTTCTCCTTCTGCGTGGCACTGAGCTCCTTCTTCAGCCTCTCCAGCTCCTCCAGCAGCGAGGACACCTGGTTGCTTTTGTTCTTGGCCTCCTCCTCCACCCCGCGCAGCCGGCTCAGCTCGCCACGCATCCGCTCGGTCTCTGCTGTGTATGAAGTCTCCAGACTGACTAGCTTCTCGTTGACCGACCGGTTGTCTTTGCTCTGGAGGCGCGGGATCATGAAACGGGGAGGTTGTGACAAAAATTAATCGACACACGAGGATGTGAAAACAAACATGAAAGGAAAGGGAAACTCACCTGCTCGTCGATTCTCCTCTGCAGCTGCATGATCTTGTTCTCCATGCCTTTGTTGAGCTTCTTGAAATGTTCCACTGAGCGAGCCTCGATCTTCAGCTTCTTCAGCTCGCGCCTGGCCCTCATCCTGCGGATGCAGCACTGCAGGTAGACGATGGAGACCAGGCAGCGCTTGTACCAGCACCGAGCCAACCAGCCACGAACGTGCTTCTGAATGATCACCATCTTGTGCTCCCGCAGTAACTAGAGACACAGTACAGACAGAGACAGGTGTCAGACACTAACTGCAACATAAGTGTACAAAATTCTTGAAATCAGTTCATTTTTCTAATTATTAATTCTTTCTGTTTTAAGATGGATTTAAAGATGTAATAATACGACTATGTATTTTGCAGCGTGTTGTGATGTGTCTCTTACCGCCTGGTACTTCTGTCGGGCCATGTAGGCTCTGAGGATCGTCTGCATGACCAGAGCGGCAGCCTGCTTCTGCCTGTAGCGTTTCTTCTCCACACACATCCTCTGGTACTTCTGGATGATGGTGGCCGCCTGAGTGCGACGCATGAACTTGGCCAAGCTGAGGAGAGATGAAGTAAACACGTCTCAACTGACACTTATTTAGGATTTTAATATTACCTTAGACCTTTGACTTATTTGCATTATAAAACCAAAGCAATCAGTCAAAAGGAGTCTATGCATGTGGTTGTTCTGTCTGACTGAATGGAGGGAGGTGAACATCAGGTTCAGCTGACTCACCAGCGAGCCTGGTACCCTCTGGTGAACCTCTGGATGGTGATGGCAGCGCTGCGCTTGCGCAGATACTTCTTGCGTGCTAGCCAGCAGCGGATGGTTTTCTGTATGCGAATGCAGGCAGCGCGCAGCTTGTCAGCCCTCAACTTCTCCAGGTAGGCTACCTGGCCGGCCCTGAAGAAGATCTTGGTCTTACCAAACTGGTATTTGTCCTGGTCCTGAAGGAAGAAAGGAGCAGAGATGAGGAGAGTGGGAAACCATTCTATACTCCTCACTTTTCATTTTTAAGAGGAAAAGCAAAAACTCAGACTGTCTCACCTGCACTAGTTTTTCCATAACGTTCTTGCAGGTCAGCTTCTTGTCAGGTAACACATCCTTCTGCTTCATCAGCACTCGGTAACGGCTGAAGAACTCCTGATATGTCCATCTGAGACACACATATAAAAACAGTTAGAAAAGTGCTGTGACAGAAACATCTTTCAAAAACAGGGAAACAGCTCTCTTTGCTCTTTGGTTTTTTCCAAGGAAAAATACCACATGACGCATGTTTGGGCTGTTCAGTTGTGGAATGCAATCTAATATATTCTTGACTGTAGAAATACAAACTTAAGACTTTTTCTTTTCTGCTTCTATATATGATAGTCTAAAAATTCCTGTGGGGACAAAGTTGTATATTCCTGCTGTGAAAATACTCTCTGCTCACAGTCTACATGTTTCAGCATTAATAAAAACGCATTACGGAGACTAGTAAGAAAAGCAAGACTAGAATCCAGTGCAGGAGGCCACACAGAACAGACAGGGAGAAAGCTGATCACTTATGGAACTTGAGTGACGATGGCTAATAAAGACTCTAGATTTGATCTAATCAATCCCGCACTGAGCTGGCGGGCTGTTGTAAGGATGCATTCAGACATTCAGGCTCTGTATGTGCAGC
This sequence comes from Chaetodon trifasciatus, assembly GCA_037975065.1. Taxonomy (NCBI): domain Eukaryota; kingdom Metazoa; phylum Chordata; class Actinopteri; order Chaetodontiformes; family Chaetodontidae; genus Chaetodon; species Chaetodon trifasciatus. The sequence continues at coordinate 20,420,072 of JBBMOE010000001.1, forward strand.
AAACTCTCAACTGCAGGCTTAATTTGCATTTGTCTTCAGCTGATGAACTTGTAAAAATCTTGAACCACACAACACATATCAAACACATCAGAGTCTATGGGAGGCGGCAGCAGTGTCACAGGGCTGCATCAGTACCTGGATGGGAAGCCTGCAGCAGAGATGCGGATGGTTTCCAGGACGCCGCAGGCTCTGAGCTGCTGCACCGCACGTTTGGGATCAAACCTGCAACAACAAATAACCACTGTCAGTACGGCCACCGTGAATTACACCTGAGGTAAGATGATGGCTGAGAGAATATCAATATCTCTAGAACACAGAAAAAAGAATAAACCAGGCACATTTAATGGAAAACACGGCCAACAGTATTAAACAGAGGAGGAGGACTCACGAGAAGGCCATCTTGAAGTCATTGGGTTTGATGCAGCGTACATAGTGTGGAGTGGTTGCGTTCAAAGTCTCCATCAGCATTTGCAGAGAGTTACGAAACTACAAGAGAGGACCACAACCACCATCATCATCACCATCATCATCACCATCAGCATCATCTCTTCTGTAGTTTCAGACTGGGCTGAGTGCATGTGGAAAAAGCAGCTTTGGATAATTATCATTACAATATATAATCATCAAAACAATCAAAGAGACATGTGCTTCAGATCTACAGAATGTATCAGAAGGACTGATCTGTCAAAACCTGCTGAAATCCTACTGATCATTACTAAACTGCCCTGGACTTGATCTCACTTCCTGCTCTTGGCTGTTGTCTGCAGTGTGCAGACATGTAACAGTGTGATCAGGCCTCGTAAGAAAACACTGGAGAGAAATGTATCAACCTGGCAGCCGACGGTCTTCTTGTGCTCCTTGCTGCTCTTCTGTCGGCTCTTGTCAGGTTTGACGCTCAGGCGGGTCCGGCCTCCGGTGCCGGGGACCTGACCTGTGGGGCTGGTGGCTTTCTCCTCGTCCTGGAACAACTCCACCAGCAGGTCAAACTGGGAACAGCAGCCCAGTTACAGTCACAAACAGAGCATCTGATGGCAGCATCAGACGCTGCAGGCAATACTGATTTACTGAGAAATAAGTTGACGACAAAGCATTCCACCCTGTATATACTGTTAAATTAAGTGCAACTGCAGTAAATATTTGAGTTAAAATTGTCCTTTCTAACAGTCTCTTCTCCCAGTGCATGGCATGCATATGGATTCCTCTTACCTACTGCATACAGCCGCACCAAGCACAATGATAGCTTCAATTTGAGCATTTGCCAACAAGCCTTAATAATTTGACCATAGTGTTGAAAACCATGTTGATGACTTCATTTTTCTAAAGATAAAATTCAACAAACAAGTCTAGTGATCAGGTGAGAGCTAATAAGGCAGCATGTTCACACAGACAGCTGACAAGCTGCTCAACAGTTTAAAGAGATGAGTAAGTAGATGTCACTCGATTTGCTGATTAGTGTTTGTTAAACTCATTCAGTGTCAGAGTTGCTGCAATGTTATGAAAAGCCAATAAAATCAATGTAAGGTTACGTTTTGTCATATATGGAAATATGCAGTGGCCATATATGACATATAACTTGTCATGGTGTTATGACATGAATACATCATGTAGGATGTATCCCCTTCAGTAAAGCACACACACATCGGTCATGTGGTCATGCTGCGTTATGTGTGCAGCTTCAGGTCCTCCTGCTGTGCTCGGAGCGTTGCCATGCTGCTTCTCTTGCCGCCGTCATTAAGCAGGACAGCCGCGGCCATGAAGGCTTTACGTGCTGCTCGTCACTCTGACAGCATAAAGATACCCTCCTTCCTTTGTCCCATGTTTTTATGTCCAACCCCTCCATTCCTCCTCCTAGAGTGCCTTTAGTGCCCCCATGCAGCAAACAAAGGCGCGCGCACACACACACACACACACACACACACACACACACACACACACACACACACACACACACACACACACACACACACACACAACTTCCATCTCCTCAGTGCTGTTAGAGTGATAATAACACCATGCCAGAGAGAGGGAGAGAGAGGAGGAAGGAGGAAAGAAGAGCTGCAGGCGGACAAGGCGTTGTAAGAACGCCTGTGTTTACCTTCTGCTGGCAGGGAAGGGTTGTCATGATGAGGACAGAACCAAACATACATGGACAACACATGGAGACAGAGTGACAAAAGAAACACAATGACATTAAAAGGAAAGGTTACCCAAAGGAATCCCAAAGCTCAAATTCAACATCATTACAACGGCCATCAAAAACTACAAAACACATCTACGATTCAAACCAAAAAGGAAATCAAAGCAGGCGGACTGATGGAGCTGAGATGGATGGAAGGAACGTGAGGATGATGATTGACGATGACACTGTGTCATGATGAAGTACGAAAGGTTGGATGTCTGTGGTTGGAAGACGGCCACACGGTGGACTTTTATCTGCTGTTATTTTGATGGGTCAGGGTGTATTTCTGAGGAGAGATGCCTCACCTGAGGGCTTTCTCTTTTCATCTCTGGGCAAGTTACAAAAAAACCAGACCTGCCTCCAAGGCCTCACAGCGAGCATATTGTACCTCCTAGTTTTTGTATGTTGCATGTTAATGTGTTACATGGCAATGCAATGAAAACAGTGAACTGTTACATGTTTCTAAACGTGTTTATCAGTCATTCTCTGACTGCTGAGGGAGGGTTTACAGTGTTGCGGCTGAAGGCAGCGACAGAAAGGGTTTGGTTTGTGAGAAGATTTTTCCTATGTAATTGACATTTCGCAGATGTGCTCATACATTGTAGGATAGCAAATCAGCTAGCTGGAAAACACACACACACGCACGCACACACAGAATGATGGGATAAGCTAGCAGAGAAGTAAAATCAAACTTAATTAGACTAAATCTCATTAAGAGCTCATTAAAATTTAATCCAAATTGTTTAAGTCTCACTGATTTCCATGTGCATGAATCTGTTTGTCTGTGTGTGTGTGTGTGTGTGTGTGTGTGTGTGTGTGTGTGTGTGTGTGCGTGCGCGTGTGCACGTGTTTGTGTGTATTAAGTGGTTGTGTTAGAGGTTAGAGCAGACGATATTTTAACCCTTACCCAATTAGGCTCTTGTTGAAGTCTACAAGAGAACAGTCGAAGGTCACTGTGAGCATTTTGGACAAACACACTACATCACAGTCAGTGTGTGTAGGGGTGTGGGTGTGTGTGTGTGTGTGTGTGTGTGTGTGTGTGTGTGTGTGTGTGTGGAGCCAAAAGTGCAGCAATGATTTAAAGGCTTAGCCCCCTTTTGACCCAGTGGGGTTTTAGATCTGATCCTGAACCAAGACTAACACAGACACACACACACACACATACACGCAAATACACATGAGATGCCAATTTGGCATGATCTGAAATATTTGAGCTTGATGAATCTGTGCGTGTGTGTGTGTGTGTGTGCGTGTGTGTGTGTGTGTGTGTGTGTAGAGGGCAGTTTAGATCAAAACTGACTCTTAAAGAATCACGATAGCTAAAAAAAACTGGTGCCCTTTTAAAGATAGTTGTGATCTCCCTGTTTGACAAAACCGCTAAATGTTGCTGTAAAAGATCCTTTTGTGTGCACAGTGATCTGCTGCGTCAGGCCGGCATGTAAACTGCATTCCCACCATAATTACATAACACTGCATTCATTTAGGCTTAGTCATTCTTCTCTGCAATCATTAAATATAAATTTGGACAAGCTAGAAAGCACAATATGTAGTGAAATATTTATGAGCCACAACCACATTTATCCTCTGTGGGTCACGTCAAGCCAATACACCAGCTCACTCTGTCTGTGTGTGTGTGTGTGTGTGTGTGTGTGTGTGTGTGTGTGTGTGTGTGTGTGTGTGTGAGTGTGTGTGTCTGTGCCTCTGTGTGTGTATTCAGCTTTGTCTGTTATGTGTAAATGAAACCTCTCAGACCATAAATCTCTGGGACAGAGCGTGTGTCTTCACTGCTGGCGTCAACAGTATCACCACATGGCCAGTGGAGGGCGCTGCTTCCCTGACCCTTCAGGTAGGACTTGCGGTCAGTAAACAACAGACCAGGTGCCTCGGCTCTCCATGAGCAGCAGGCTTCCCGGCTTTGATCACAGAGGATGCTTCATCGTGCTCTGACTTGTGCACTGATCAAATCAATCTTCTGTGTCCGACTGACAGCGCATGGTGAAATGTAGGTGTGTGTCTGTCTGTGCTCCTCACCTTGCTGGCCTTCAGCACGTTGATCTGCTCTTCGTTGACTGTGTCTTTGTTTTTCTCCAGGAAACCGTCACACTGGTATTCCACCTGCTCAACAAATTGGCACAGTTTGTGTAACAATAGCATTGAGGACATTTTTACAGGTCATTCATTCCTAATGAGATATTAGGGTTTACCATCTCTCCCTTTCATTTTTACATTCCCAATCAGAATCCTCAGGTGCATCAGGTGCTAACAAAACACTCAACCCATAGAAACCTGTGAACACACACTGTGCTAACAGTTAGGGTACATTTATATGAGAAACTGGTGGCCAGTGACAGCTCCAAGGCGAACAAAGTCTCAACAGGAGCCCCAATTTCTTCATATACATCAACATTCATGTCTGCAAATGTTTAGTCAGAAACGTTTGCAAGGATCCCGTTTTAATATCAGCGGACCCTCATGGGAAAGCCTGCATTAGTCTTTGACCCATTTATCTGTAACCTTATAGTGAGGATCTAAAAACAGACATGAAAAATAACACTGCGTCAAACAGCACCTCATTATGGGATATAAAACCGTGCACACTGAAGTGGATGACAACAGCTCACAAACCCCCCAAACACTTCACTGCTGAACTGTTTCTGTGTGTGTGTGTGAAAACAGTAACAATAACAATAAAAAAAGTCATCCTCTAGCCTCCAGCAATCCTAAAAATATCTCACACCAGCACTGCAGGAGCCACTGCAGCCAGTCTGTCCCTAAACACCGAATGCTTCAAACTGCTACTTCCCACCTCGTTCCCTTTCTCGCTGAATAAGGAACAAAACATGAATTACAAACTGTCACTTAGTCGTGTAGGAAACATAACATCAGTCGAGCCCACCTTGTCAGCAAAATGTTGGATGATGAAGGCGCGGTTGGACATGCGCGGCTTCTCGAAGAGAGAGCAGGTCTTCAGGTGGGTGTTGTAGAGTTTCTGAGCCCACGATTCATCCGAACCTTTAGGCATCTGATACAGAAACACAGAAGATGTAGTGGAAACTATTAGTAAGAAAACACTTATGTAACTATCTGCTTATTAATATACTGTGACAAGAAAACTGAACATCTCAAGCATTTAGCATTAGCTTAGACTGGACTGAATTACATGTGCTGAGTCTTTCTGTTGGTTGTCTGGTTACACAGGGTAAGAGGACGCATGTTTTTTTAATAGTTCTTTGCCAAGAAGTCAAACCAAGTGTCCACTTTGTGTTTGCCTTACCCTGCAATAATGTGAGCAATGTGGACCACCTCAAATGTCAACAGCTTGTAAAATGACCTTGCAGTGGTTAAGAGCCACAGAGAGATTAGTTAGCATTGTTAGCGATCTGGCTGAGCTGTGAAAGTGTGCAGACGGTGCAGATATGAGCTCTGTTTTTACCGCACACACAATCTTAACTCTGATACTTCATATAGATTCAACCCAAGCTCAGCCCAACACTGCTAGTAGCTGCGGGTCAGCTGTGTGAAGCGTTTACAACAAAATCAAAGAGCATGTGAATGAATAAAACCTTTGTCTCTCATTCAGTTTCATTGTGTACGTTAGGCAGAAAGAGGAAGAACAGAGAGGCTTTGGTGCCTGTGGTCACAGTTTTAATGCTGGGTTTCCTTCCTGTAGGTGACCTCTGATGAGAACTGCAAGTGTAGGTGTTGTAGACTCAGGTCTAGTGTGTGCTGGGAGCCACTGACCGGCCCACTGTCAAAAATAAATGTAAAGCAGAAAGTGGGTGTTCAACCCTCAAGCCTCTGCTCAATATGCAGCACAGACTCACTTCACTTCTCTGGCTTGTTTACATTTACAACTAAGTTTTTATTCCACCAACAGTGTTCAGAAGTCATCAAGTCTTATGTGATGGTGTAATGTTAGTCAATGCAGGCTGTTCTTAAAAGATAGATTCAAGATCAGAAGACTTATGATCACTGACCAGAACAGCTACATGGAATAGAAATCAATCAATCAAACTTTATTTATAGAGCACTTTTCATACAAAGGAGCAGCCCAAAGTGCTTTACATAAAAGCAATACAACAAATAATAGACACAAGAGATATCCCCCCTTCTCCCACACATACGTACACATGCACGCACGCACGCACGCATGCACACACACACAAATTCAAAAACACTGAGGAATTAAGAAAAACTGAAAACTGAGGAAAACTGAGGAAAACTGAGGAAACGCTATCCTACACTCGCCACTTTAAAGTGAGGAAACACCAGAGAGAAGATAATCGATACTATAAGATGACAGTATAGATTAAAATTCAGTAAATATCAAAAAATAAAAGTAATAAAATAAAATCACATAAAATAAATAAAAATAAAATTCTTAAAAAATCAGTTAAAGACCAGACTAAAAGGTCAAAATAATCAAATAAATAAAATTCAATTAACAAACAGTCTAAAAAGATAAAACAAATAAATAAATAGATAAATAAATAAAATTCAAAGAACCAGACTAAATGGTTAAAAATAATAACTAAATAAAATTTCGTTAAAAGCCAGACTAAAGACTAAAGACTAGACTAGAAATGATCTGAAGTATCATTTAAAAACAGTACCTTGCACTCCTCGTCCAACAGGTCCAGGATGCCCATTTTGGCTTCTATGAGGTTGATGCAGGGCTGATTGTCATAGAAGTCGATCAGAGTCCAGGGGATCTGCTCCTTCATGTACTCCTCCTGCTCCAGCTTGAACACATGCTGCACACACACAGGTGGGGGTTTAGCTGCATGTGTGCATCAATGATAAAAAGAAAAGACTAATTCAGGTCTGTAACTATAATGTGCAAACTGTCAGGTGAAGCTGCTCACCATGTTGAACTGCTGCTGCAGTTTCTCATTAGCGTAGTTGATACAGAACTGCTCAAAGCTGTTGATCTCAAACGTCTCAAACCTTCAGAGGGAGAACAGAGACAAACAGCTGGATGGCATCGACTACAAGGCGAACTTCATCCAATTAAAACTTTGCCAAATAATTTCTGTTTCCTTTGTGTCACATATTTCCTAAAATTATTTCATATAGCCCTGATTCCGAAAAAGTTGGGATTGGGTATGAAAGCATCCTGGAAAGGCTCAGTTGATCACAAGCAAGGATGGAGCGAGGTTCACCACTTTGTGAACACATGACTGTATGAAGGAGATTACTGCACGGACTCAGAAACACTTTGTTAAACTGCTGTTGGTAAACACAGTCTGTTTACAAGGGTTAGGGTTAGGGATTCTGGCGAATGTGCAGACGTACCCGTAGATGTCGAGGACCCCGATAAAGGAGTGCTGTGTGACACTGGTGATTAGGGCTTTGTTAACATGCTCCACAATCCAGTTGAAGAGCTTGGCGTAGATATGTTTGGACAGCGCGTCACGGGCGTTGGTGGCCTGCAGGCGGGGGAGGGGCTTGATATACGTCTCTGTGGCCGTCTTCAGCTTCCTGTGGCACAGCCACTGAGACATGTCCTGGTAGGTCACACCCACCAACTCGCAGAACGCCGTCAGATGGCGATTGTTGGGCTACGCAAGAGGAGATTTTAATTATTACCAGGAGAAACACAACAAAGTGTCAGCTAAGACAAGATGTGTTCCCTCATTTGGGCTCATTCAAAAAAACTTCTTAGAACTTGAATAACAATATTTTTGGATCATGTGTCAAACCCAGTGACGCTGTCTTCCCCTTAAAAGATCAAGGGTGATACTATAAGAGGTGGTGCAGGTAAGCAGCTCTGACTTCTCACCTCTCACATGAAGGCAACACTTCTCATGCAAGCACAAGTTAAATTAAACTGGTACACAGGTATGACTGGGGAGTGACATGTATTGAAATATGCCTGCCATGAAAGGCAAACCAGTTTCCCCAAAATGAACAAACAGGAAACCAGTAACTGCATCCATAAATAAACACATAACTGAAAATCTACTGATGTGAGTATCATGCTTTAATTATGTCTTACTGACAGTGACAGTACTGCGGTATAAATATTATCCTCACAGCAATGACGCTGCTGTCCGAGTCTCTGTCTTTTATGTCCACATTTCCCAGATGAAGAATAGCAGCCAAAACCTGGAACAACCCCATTTGATAGGACTCATTGATGCCTGCCGAGGACAAACACACACAGACAGACAGCCTTCAACTTCAGAATCAGACAGATTTGAGTGAGTACTTATTTTCATGTGTGGGGGGTGTGGTTGTTACCAAGCAGGGTGAAAGCATTGCGAGTGGTGGAAAGCTCCTTGGTGTCATCCACACCGTCGATAACGGGGCTGCGGCCCTGCCTGGTGTACAAGAAGTCATTTGCACTGCCTGAGTGGAGGGACAGAGAAAGTACATAAGTTCAGACACACAGGTTATTTTCCCACAGTGAGTTCATTGATGAAGAGTGAGTGAAGCTGCTCCTCCTCAGACCTGCCTCACTCACAGTGATACCACCTGTCAGATCAGCAGACATCATATCATGATGCTACAGAGAAATCAACAGCACTTCTGTGTGATCGTGACGTCAGCTCAACTTTCTCACAATCAATTTCTTTATGAACACTTTACACTGAATTTAAGCGAGGCCTGCTGACTGGCAACGTGAGGCACTGACACGACTGTGACAACCGCTCCATTTACTGAGCCAGGAAGCCAGCGGGAGAGGAAAAGACAGCAGCTGTGTGTGTGTGTGTGTGTGTGTGTGTGTGTGTGTGTGTGTGTGTGTGTGTGTCTGAGAGGGAGAGAAAGGGAGGGAGAGAGTGAGAGAGAGAGAGCCAACTGTGTGGCTGTAAGTGTCAGTGCCAGCAGTGTGTGTGTGTGTGTGTGTGTGTGTGTGCGTGTGAGTGTGTGTCATGACTAGGACGAGCAGGTGCAGGTCCACAGTGGGAGCGCTCTGCTCTGTGTGAGAGCCTGTTCAACCACAGAGTCAATGAGTTTGATAGATCTAAACTGATATACAATCTGATATCTGGCAGCGCTCCTCAGACGCCTCAATATGGTCTATTTTGAGTGGAGATGCGAAAGAGAGAAATATATTTTTAATATATGGATTCTGTGCAGCATCAGTCCCATTAGATGTAAACTGGCAATTAAACTTTAATTATTTTTTGTTTGGCTGAGCTAATGAGTCACTGAGATGATGGATTTTCAGTGTTCACAGCCTCCCCGCTGCAGAGAGTCACTGCAGCAAACACAGTGTTACTCTGTGTTCACTGCTCATTTGAATTGAGGTAGCCGATGTATATAATGCATGTATGAGGTCAGAGATCGTTCATATGTGTCTGTGTGCCGCAGCCCATTGTACCACTCACATGAAGGTGATGAGCTGTGGTCAACTGTGCAGCGTGTGTGTGTGTGTGTGTGTGTGTGTGTGTGTGTGTGTGTGTGTGTGTGTGTATGCACACGTGCATGAGACTTACTCAGCTTCAGAGTCTTGAACTCGGGCAGATGGGATGAAGCACAGAGCTGATAGAAGATATGATAATTCCTCTCCTCGTCAGCCTGGAAGAAAGCATGAATGTTGTATAATGTACATGCAGACTTATGGCATGCTCCCTATATTCACATATATCAAATGGATGCTGTTAATTACACATATTCAGCCCTAAACACAAGCTTTTTCAGCCAGCGTTCATGCTGGAAAAATCATTTGTATCTGCACAAATGCATCATCATATGTTCTTCAGAATTTCACAGTTTGACATCTGGAAGCTGAGCTGGAGCAGCTGGTGATTTAGTGCCATGCTGAAGGGCACGTCAACAGACATTACTGAGTCACATGAGAATATTACATGTTTATTTCCTACAAACCCAACCTGTGCCTACCTGTACCTGAACTCCCATGGTGACCTGACAGGTCATGATGTAAATGGGCATAAATAATGCAGCTGGCCAATAACTGCATACAGATAGAAATGCTTTTACAGTGAGAACCATCTGGAGCTACTGATTTAATTTCCAATGAAAATAAATAACTCAAATGTTAAAAGGGCGTCTGCAGTGTGCTGTAAAGCTGTTACCTGTGTCCTACATTCAGAACTCATACATACACACACACACACACACACACACACACACACCCACACACACACACACACACACCAATAGCATGTGAAAAATGTGAGGAGGGAAGCGATCACCTTTTTATGCCAACATCCTCATTCCCCAATAGTGCTCTCTATGACAGCACAGTGTGTGTGTGTGTGTGTGTGTGTGTGTGTGTGTGTGTGTGTGTGCAGAGTTAAAATATCTTTCTTTATCTAGACACTGCCCTACTGGCTCCACCAGTGAACAAATACACCCACTGAATATACAGTAAAGTTACATAAGAGAAAAAGAAAAATTAGGTAAATCTTATCTGGACACAATGTGCAAACCAGAAAACATAAAGTTAAGAGATCTGGAAAAAAGCTCAGAGTTTTTCTGCTTGTTAAATGTGTGCACTGATTTGCTCCTTTGGACTTTGTGGGGCTGTAAAGCATCATTACTTTAGGAAGAATGTCCTCGACACTGAAGAGAGAGAGGAGGAAGAGGAAGAGGAGGAAGAGGAAAGAGGTGCCACGCTGTAACCCACGGTGACAGATAGATCGTTAGGTTTTGGGTTTACTTTGTTTCCTCCTCTTCGTCTTTGTGGAGAAGGAAATTACTGCCACATACTTCTTCTGCTCTGAAGGACGACAGGGCAGACTGACAGCTAATGTTGTTGGTTGTAGGTGTGTGTGTGTGTGTCTGGTGACTGCACTTCTTCATACTTGTGAGGACTTCACGCATAGAAAGAGCACTGAGACATACAAAGGTGAGAACATTTTAAAGGTTTGGACCAGGGTTAGCATTAGAGTTGAATTGTGGGTAAAATAAGACAAGTATGTGGACTCCACGCCAGTGTGTCAGAACTAAATGATGCCTTTTGGAAGAGAAGCGTATCGTCTTCAAGGATCTCAATGAAGTCCTGTTTTTCAAATTATATCTAGTAGTTTTGATTTTATTTGATAGTGACAGTAGAGACAGAGAGATGAATGCTGCATTTATAAGCTATGTGACTACATGGCCCCTACAACTGGTGACATAGTGGATGAGAGGTCCACAACTATTCCATAATGAGACATCCCATTCATATTATTCAGAGAAAGAAAGTTTCTTTTCCTGCTTCTTTTCCAGCTGTGTCTGATATTTCGCAATATGACACGAGGCAAACTAGCTGTTTGTATGTGGGTGCAGCAACACTGGAGTCACGTGTCAGCCACTGGAAGCCAATACTGGATCCAATGCTGGGTCCCAGTGCGTCTGTAGCTGTGTGTTTAGGTGTAAGAGTTGTGTCATTTATCATTTGGGAGACAGTCCGCCTTTTTAATCTGAGGTTTCAGTTGAAAATGGTCGACTGCCAAACACACAAGCCAACAAAGGCCTGAACGTGTTACATTATGGCTGTAGTACACGGTGAAAACACATTAGTCCTGATTCATACAGCAAAAACAGGTGCAATGTCAAGGAATGTCAAGGAATAACAAATCGCGGACGACACTTAATTAAATTCTCTGTGCCTGTAAGGTCAGCTGAAGGACTGTGTGTATTCACAGACGACACGTCCAGGAACGGGCTCAAGGACACTTCAGCAGGAACAACATTTGCTATCAGGAACCCATGAATTACGACTGAAGGACACAACAATGCCAGAGTGTCTTTAGGTGTGCTTTGAAAAGACTCCACAAAAGTGTTTTCTGCATGGACTGCAGCTTAAAGTGTTGTGTGTGAAGTCTATTCAAGAGTCCTGTTCAGAATAAACACAGAACTGCACAAAGGTTAACGGGGTAATAGACTGTAATGAGGAAAGGAATGAGTGTGTGTGTGTGTGTGTGTGTGTGTGTGTGTGTGTGTGTGTGTGTGTGCGTGTGTTCATGCAAACTTTGATGTGCATTTGCACGCTCACCTGAAACACCACTCGTGATTTCTCCAGCAGATATGTTCTCATGTTGGCACCGATGATACGGAAGCGGGTGTCGAAGCCGATCTCGATGTATTTTCCAAAGCGACTGCTGTTGTCATTTCGGGTGGTCTTTGCATTTCCAATGGCCTGGGTGACAGAAGAAAATGCAAAAAAAACAGATGCAACTTATTGTGGTGATGGCGTTCTGGATAGAGCAGATGGTGCAGCAGTACATTTTAATGTAAACACCATTTGGCTTCAAATCCACCACACACAAATAGCATTTCAATTGTCCCGGGATAACTCAACAGCAGAGGGAAAGGCAATTCTGACTGCGTTATTGTTGCCATGGTGAAGCACAAAGTGCCTTTCATCGCAGAGAAAATGTTTTCAGGGCTCTTCAGCATTTTGGGAAATCCACTTATTTGCTTTCTTGCCTGGAGTCAGATGTGCAGAGTAACACCTCTTTCATGTCTGTGCAGAAAATATGAAGCTAACTGCAGCAGCTGGTGAGCTTAGCTGAACACAGTCGAGCAACAGGGACGAAGCCCCTGAAACTGCAATGTGTCATTATTACACTTCAGTTCTTTTTACAGATTAAACAGGTGAGATACGACATGTGAATCAGCGAGCGTTAGAGGCATCAACAGGCAGACTCTGTTAATGTTGGACAGAAACAGGCTAACCGATTCCCTCCTTTCCATATTTTAGGCTGAGCACAGCTAACTGGTTGCTGGCAGTATCCTTGTATTTACCATACACACATGAGAGCGCTATCAATCTCCTGATCCTCACTCTCAACAGAATTATACACCTGATTTTAAAACTAGTATGACACCATGTCTGAATCTGAAATACAGGGACTTTAAGATCATTTGTGGTTGCTTCACACTTGACAAATCAGCGGTATGTTTTAATGGACTTCTGTTCTTCCACAGACAGGAGTTGGATATGCTGATGGACTTTTCTGCTGAGCTGCAAGACATCGGCAAACAAACCTGCAGTCAGCAGCCTTAGTTCAATATACACGATTGATCAATAACCGTGCAAGGAACTGTCTGCAAAAGGGTGGGACTACACACATACACACACACACACACTCACACACCCCTCCAGCTACACAACCAGCTGGCTTGAGCAGTGTGTGAGCACAGAGCACAGAAGGTTCTTGCTGAGTTAAGGCCAAACACACAGTCTTTCACTGCAGACAAGGAGCCTTTCAGCTGAGCAGGTATTCCAATCTCTGCCGGCATCAGCTTAACACATATAAACACCATGCACAAACACACGCACGCACGCACGCACGCACGCACGCACGCACGCACGCACGCACGCACGCACGCACGCACGCACGCACGCACGCACGCACGCACGCACGCACGCACGCACGCACACACACACACACACACACAGGTTTTGTAATATCGAAAAGGCTGATGCAACCCTCTACTCTACATCCAGGCTTAGAGGCCGAAGTGACATCACTGCCACGAAAGAAAGCTTTCTATTCATTCTGTCAGCTCGTCTCTGATTGGCTCGAGGTGAAAGTGGTGGCTGGGAGGACAGGAGTGATGTTAGTGGAGCGGATGGGGCGGGGGATGGCAGGAGGTGGAGGAGGGGAGGAGGAAGTGGCATATGGGCACAGGAGAGAGCTCCTCCTGATGACTTCACAGGAGGAAACACAAAGCACACACAGCTCAGGATAAGACCTGTGTTATTACAGCAGAGAGCAGCTCGAGGCCAGAAAGAAGAAAGTAAATGCCAGTGGAGAAGAAAGCAAGAGAGCACGCAGAGAGGAGAAGGACTTTCAGACCGCATCATTCACAAATCACTGAGTGAATATACAGTTCAACAATTGGGCCGAAGAAACAAGCATCTGTATGAAAACTGCCAGGAAACATGATGCAAGACTTTCACTTTCAAGACAAATTCACAGCTATGGAAGTGAGCTTTTTCTAGTCCTTCACACCCACGACACTTTTTATCTAAGTGCTCAAGTACACAAGTTGTACAAAGTTGCATCAAGATATTTCACAAATTCAGTGAGTGGAAAAAAAAAATCAGCGATTCTGCATCGACTGCATTACAAAAACACATCACCACAATCTTCCTCATGGTTTGTCTGAGGAAATGTGAAGTTAAAGCTGTTCCTCAGCAGACAGCCTCCTGTGCTCACCTCCATGATGGGGTTGGAAGCCAAGACCTTCTCCTCTACGTTGGCCTCACTGGCGGAGCCGCTGACTGTAGCAAAGTATCTCATGGCGTATTTGGCTGACACTGTTTTTCCTGCTCCGGACTCCCCGCTCACAATGATGGACTGGTTCCTCTCATCCCTGACAGAATGAGCAGAAGACAAGGTTAAGGGTGATGCTTGACTGTGATGTGTGCCCATCCTGTAAAGTTAAAGTGTGACATAAGCACTGCCAGAGTTAAAGCCTGGGCAGACAGAAAGTGTCAGATGCTTTCATCAACAGACAGAGCAGCTGTTAACACACCTGTGTTCCTTTGCATGTTTTACCATCCCAGCAGGCCACTCTACTTGTTATCCCAAGAACTGAGATGAAATCCTGATGCAACAGTGCGCCTCCTTTCTTTGAAGTAAACTCCCAGCTGCCGGTCGTAAAGTTTGCTCTGTTCAGATCGTTTCTTCTTTTGCATTTGGCATTTTTTCCACCTGCGGCTCCTGATGTGTCCCCAGCCCTTTGAGGCCTCATTTCATTTTTTTCTTACAGTTTCCTTTGGAGACATCCAGCTGTGTCAGTTGCTGTTGAGGGCATGTGAAGCCTATTGAGTTTATTTCTGTAGCCGTGGCAAACTGGGCCACAGAAATAAACCTAATTTAACTGGTGCTTCACAACAAGTTGAGCTGGGTGTTTACCCGCGGTGTCACACTGTACACCATGCATCCACACTCCCCGACTCCGCTGGCTTACAAGGAACAGACTTTGATTCAAATGAATCATCTCAGTTCAGAAAACAAAGATGGACTGTATCTTATTTTCAAACATCCTGTTTTCTAATCTAAAAAATGATATGCTTCATTATCACCCTCGTACTCGGCATGTTACACTGGCTATACTTACACTGGCCTTGATATTTATCACATATCATCATCATTAATATAGCTTTAAACTACTGACTCCTTCTGTGTCTGTGTGTCCCATTAGATCAGTGGATGGGGCCCTGAGGGTTGTTACTAGGTGTCGGATGTTAATAAAAGGTGATACTTTCAGACAGGATTCAACAGTTTTTATGGATCTTAATTTTCTTGCATTGTTGCATTTATACATTCACCTCTTTTTAACCTTCATTACTCCTGTGTTTGATGGCATCATTGACTGTTTTTCTGCTCGTTCGCTTGTCTGACAGCAGGATTACAGAAGAACTACTGGCCTGATTTTCACCAAACCTGGTGGAAGGGTGTAGCATGGGAGAAGGGAGACGACATTACATTTGGAGCGGATCCAAATATATATATTAATGATTATATATAAATATATGAGTTATTTTTCACTTCTGTTCACACTACAAGGTAGCGGAATAAATGCCACAAATCTTCAAAATCCAGTGGACATTAGTGAAGATCAACACTGACAAAACATAACCTATTGCAGAAATACAGTGAGTCCGTATCATAATCCACATCATCATCGTACCTGCAGTCCTCTGTTCAGCTGCACAGGCAGCTGCTCAAACTTCATAGAGAAAGCAGTCATTATGGAGCGCTGTCACAACTGTAACATCGCAACAACTTCAAATGTAACGCTTCTCTTCTCAAACTCAGGTGTGGCTTTGGAAATGTGAATACACTCATATGATACAACTAATACTACTCTTACTCACATCCATGTGTGACATTCTTGTTAAATGTATCCAGACAAAGAAAGTGTTGCTCTTGCAGATTTGCATTTCATAGCGGGGTGGGCTACCGGCCTGGGCAGAGGTTTGTGTTCCCCTTTGTAATTTTGTTCAGAAAGTTTAGCATTATCATGATTGTTAACAAATTGTAAGACTAATATGGAAATACTCTGATGCATAAAGTAATAAATACTTGAATATAGATTGTGAAAATGATGAATTGTGCAGCCCCACACTGCACGTCAGGTCTTCACACCTGGAGTAGTGCTGCTGTGTGTCATACTGAGAGGTCACTGCACTGCGTGAGAGAAAGAGGGGGGCTGATTAAACTGAGCATACAGCACCGCTCGTACACTTGTGTATGTTAGCTGTGTATGTTCCCAGAAGGAGGCCGAGGAGATCTACTGGCTGGCTCCTGCAGAGAAAAGCAGTGTGTGTGTGTGTGTGTGTGTGTGTGTGTGTGTGTGTGTGTGTGTGTGTGTGTGATTAAAAGACCAAGGACAGAGACAGTGAGACCACCATGAGCTTATTTCTGGCTCAGCTTTGACCTACAAACCCTGGAGAGAGAGGCAGGGTTGAGCGACGAGGAGACTAGAACCAAGACTGCTCAGATAACAGACGTGCACAAACCTGGCCATCTGTTTGTAAGCCTCCTCTGCCACGGCGAAGATATGTGGGTCCATGTCTCCCATGTTCTGACCGCTGTAGGCATTGATAATGTCTGTCCCGTAGATCGGCAGCGTCTCGTACGGGTTGATGGCCACCAGGACGATACCTGAGACACAGAACGCAGAGCAAGTATTGGCTCAGCAGGCAACACACGGAGATGCTTCCTTCTTCTTCAAAGAAGGATTTCATATGAAGAACCAATGACAAAAATTAGGCCTCCATGAGCCGGTTAAAGTGTGTTTTATCTACCGCAATAAGTGTAGATGAGCTTGGAGTCGACGAAGCGGACTTTGAGGTTGTGCAGCACGGCCGGCTCGTGGAGGTAGCTGAGCGCTGTGAGGTCATTCTCGCCAACCAGGATGTCAGGATTTCGCAGGTAAGGCAGGTTCTTCGTCTTGGGGTCCAGTTTGTGCTCAATGTTCTGAAGAGGAGACAGGAGGGTTAGAAGAGAGATGCAGTTTTCCACGTCTGACTGTTTGAGGCTGACTGAAAGCGGTGAGCCGCAAATAATCAATAACAGATGTCTACTCCTACTAAAAGCATTCACACAGTATTTCACTGTTCTCAGATATGTCATGAGACAGGCCACTGATTTGGCATGGCTCTGGAGCAAAGCCAGCAGTCACTCAACTGTACTATTTCTTGTTTTCAGACTTCAGCTTTTATGCTTCATGCACATTTTCATCCTCAAATTGTTCCATTTTTTTATAGCCCTACATTGATTCTGTTACAGGACGTCCATCAGCGAACACTATCTGGAATGAATTAGACAATCAGATTGCTTGACTGACTAATAAGATGTTTTATTGTGATCATCTTGGGCAGCAGCGATCTAGCCTAGAAGAAACACTCAGCCAGTGAGCCTAAACTCAAGGTTGCACAATCATCTAAACTTGTTATTTAATTAATAGACAATATGAAGGCATTTCATCTGCATATGAATCTGGACCAGCTTCAAGATCCACCACAGACAGAGTGCAGAAAACTAGAACAGAATACTGTAAAACATGGAGAAATTGCTTTTTGCAGTGTAACCTGCCTGGTCTGGACTGACACCAGAAATCTGTCACCCTCCCTCAGCCCATGGCCTCACTTTGCAGCCAAATTCATGGAAGACTGTTGACAAGTTCTGGAGACATTAAACAGCCTAATCCAAAGACATATAATAACCACCTGGATGTTGCTGGCCACATTTACATATGAATACATCATCATTAAGAGCAATGCCGGCAGCATGCATTCATCAGCAGGGGCGCCTGTTGGTGCTGTGAGCTGGTGGCTGTTTGTATTCTAAGCTGAGGGACTCAATTTACTGCTATACATTTAAAATACTCCTTGGGGCATCTTTGCAAGCCCGTCTCATCTGTGGAGCGTGTTAATGGTAAAACCAATAGCTGCTAATTAGAGCCAGCACTTTGAAGAGAGACAGAGAAAAGAGCTGAGAGGAGACAATGAGGAAGTGGGAGAGACGGAGTCCCCTCCACCCTACTCGTCTATTCATCCTCACCGTTCCATCTTCCAGCATGAGATGCAGGGAGGCGTCGCCATTTTTGTAGTCCTTGGTCAGCTCAGCGGACTTCCACACCTCCTCTGCATCAGGGATCCACACCCGAGCACACTGAGAGACGAGGGAACAGGAGGAGAAAGACAAGTTAGATACAGACGTGTCACAGCACTTCAGGAGCAGCCACATTTTACACTACCACCCATCTTTTTCACGACTCTAATGCCTTTTTTAAAACCTGGTTCAGTCTCGACGCTGACAGCATTCTGGTCAATACAAAAAGCCACATCTTTGAAAAATACCATATTTCTAAGTGTCCCAGTGAGACAAACCCACTTCATCAGGTTTTTCAAATAGGCTGGAGTCCATACTCTTATCATTTGGCTCAAGTTTGCTCCACCTCAGCTCAACTCAGACCCTTTTAGAAGAGGGATGACAGCAAAGTTTACGTCCATCATGTCAGTTACGAGGCGATGACATCAGAGAAAACACTGGACTCTTATGTTTTCACAGTCATGAGCTCATGTTTGGCTGTGGTCAGTCAAGCTGTGGAAACACACTGAAGAGAGTAACGACTGAAGAATGCTGTTAAGGTCATAACTTTAAAATCACACACATGCATGCAGGCACGCAGGCCCGCGCACACACACACACACACACACACACACACACACACACACACACACACACACACACACACACACACACACAATTCTATAAAACTGCTTCTTACAGACTTGTGACTGAAGACAATCAGCTGATCGCAGACATGTGGTGAAAACAGTGATGAACGCTGGCAGTCACATGGCTGAGGAATCCAGCTCACAAACGTAAACGCACGCACGCACACACACACAGGAACCTTATTCCTGATGGTTTGCTGGATGACTGTGCAGTGATTGGAAAATTGATAGAACTGCACTGTGACCTTAAAAACCCAGACGGTCAAGGCCTGCAGTGCTTGAATGTGTGTGTGCGATGAAGACACAAGGCAGTGGTCAAACAGCACTGAGGTTGTTTTTCTTCCAGTGCATTTGGCATTGCATAAGGGGAAAGATGAGAGGAAATTAAGTTAAGAGGTTTAGGAGGTTCAACAGGACACATTCTGGTGGGGTTTGTATTACAGTAGCATGTGTTTTATCCAGTTGACATTTATATGTGTTTGTGCAGCATCCATAAACAAATCCATGGCAGAAGTGTGAAAATANTACACATATCTTTGACCTTTCTCTACTGTAATGTGTTGATAATTATCAGCTGGCAAAGACACTGATGTGAATATATCTGTGTGATAAGCGAGTAAATCAACAGCTGATAAACTGGTCAATATTGGTTCATTCATCTTTTGCTCCTTGCTGTGTACATGTGGTTTCCTGGACAGACAGACAGTGATGGTGCGTGCGTGCGTGCGTGCCAAGTTGCAGATGGAACAGCAGCTTAAAAGTGGAAGCCCTGACAGCCTCATCGTTTGACATGAACACTGACCACTAAAATATCAGCCAGGTCAACCTCCCTGTCTGACTCCTAATGAGTGATTCATTCTTTTTGCCCCAACTATGATGGATTCAGTGAAAACAACTCAGTCAACGTTTTAAGTCATTTCTGTGGTTTCATTTGGCAACAAATGATCGATGCAATAAACAGCAACAGGAGAGTGTCTCATTGATGCTGACATATCATTGGCAGTCAGCCCGTTGACAGTGTATATACCGTCAGTAACAATCTTTGGAAATGTCGGTACATCATCTGCCTGCCAAATGGGACAGCTTTATCAGAGCTGCATCAAAATATCTCCAAATGCATGTCTCTGTTTTGAAACAAAACATGAAAAGTTAAATCAATTATTTAATTCAGGAAAGCCATGGTGTTGCTCTCTTATTTTTGTGGCCCGTGAGTGGTTTTAGTCATTACAAACCCCTGCTGAGCAGCCAAATATTGCTCAAACCTGCAGATCTTTCTTTCAAATTCTAGATGAGTTCCCAGAGTTTCCAAAGATATCAAACGTGTCATGCTAAACATGAGGGAAATGACTACAAAATGATGCACCACACGTCAAGAATATTCCCATCTGACAGAGCGATGCAGCCATGAAGCACTCAGTGGGAGCATCATAGAAGAGCTGCAACAAGCTGATACAAAATATAATCAAAACTGTCAAAGAGTGCCGAATAAAACGATTTAAGACGCTCAAAGCTTCAGAGGAAAAACCGGAAAACTACTTTTACAGTTACATGCAAACACAGCCTCTGTGCCTGCCTCCCTTTATCACTCTCCCCATTCCACCATTTTGTTAGTCATTTCACCTTTTTGGTCCCCACAGGAGACCATCCCATCAGCCAGCCTCCTAGCAACACAGAGAGAGAGAGAGAGGGGGTGGGGGGTAGGGGGAGGACAGAGGCTAAAAATAGCAAACAGTGAGTGTTGAGCAGCATCACACCTTACACTGCTGAGCTACTGAGCACACTTCCTGATCCACATAAACATCCACACACACACACGCAAACATGCACACGTTTCACACATCTATGGGTGTCGAGCATGATTATCCTGAATTAGTTCATGCTGGAATATGCTGCTGTCTGCACATTTGTTTTCTTCACACATACAGAGATGTGTGTGTGTGTGTGTGTGTGTGTGTGTACCTGAATATGGGTGGAAAAGACAGACAGACAGCAATATAATAGAGCTGCAGAGGCCAGGAATCATATTTATAGACCAACAAATTCCCCTGGGTTCAGAAAGTAGAGGAGAGATGAAGGATGAAAGTCAATCACAGATATACACACACGCACACACGCACGCACACACACATTCACATGTTTCAAGGACATAATCCTCCACAATGAAACACAAGCTGGAGTGTCTGAAAGCTGGAGAGAAAAATGTGATGAGTCAGAGCAGCCTCTCCGTCTGCCTCGCGGAGGGCTGGACGGTGGTCGGGCTGGTGTGTTATGGGCGGCAGACGAAGAGCAGAGCAGTGACGGGAAGAGGAGCAAAGACGTCAAAGCATCTGTGACATCAGAGATCACATGACTAGAGTGTCTCTGCATTAAGGGCGCTCCACATATGCCACATGAATGAGTGTATGCACACACACGCACACCGTAATTTCCTGTTTTTCTGTACCTCAGGGCACTGGGTGTGGTCACACTGATGTGAGGGTCACAAGCTTTCTATGTGACAAATGTGTGTTTCCTTTAAGAGTGCAAAATGTAAGAAGGGTCCAGACAGATAAAGACAGTGTTAAAACTAAAAAAGAAATACCAGTGGATCAGAATTACAACATGGAGCAGGCTCACGAACAATGCACCAGCTTCTCCCACTCCCACCTGCATCCAGCCAGCAGGAGATGCTCTCATTTGAAATGATTGGTGATATACTCAGTGTCGTCAGTGTGATCCTGCCCTGATCACACGTTTCATCTACTTTAACCTTACAAAAAGGCAGCGGAGACCTGGTGAAGTGACTTCTGATCTGGATATTCACTCGGTTGAGGGGAAACCACAGCAGCTTAGCAAAGGACTTCTATCTGGCTGAGGGAGAAGTGATAGATTAAAAAAAAAGGATTGAAGCAGCAGTGGCCGAGATATCCTGACTTTTAGTCCTCTGTGGTATGGGTCAAGCTCTGCAAACACTGGATCCTACATTTCCCATAATGCAACCCCTTTGTCATATGTATAACCCTCCCTGTCTGGTAAATGCGTATGTCTTTTAAACTCTACAAACCCAGCAGAGACAACCCTGATGACATCACTGTGACATCATCAGGGGTTTTTTGTCTCTAACTTGATGCAGCTCCTCCTGAGACACAGAAGACATCATACAACCCCCCTCTTAATGTGAACAGATCCCAGTGCTGAACCATCGAGATGACATCACTCTGAAAGTCAGTGTGATCAATTTTTACGGTCATCATCCCTCCTGATCCTAAGAAAAAAAATATACCAGTGTGCCTCCGATGCTGACATGTGGTGATCATAATAACTCTGTTTCCCAACATTTTCATTTTAGAAGATTACAGTTTTGTGCATAATAGTGACATGACAGAGATAATATTCTCTAAATGCAGGAAAATAAAACAACACCACACAGAATATCAACAATGCAGATCTAAGATCATCCACCAGATATTTGGACAATATTCAAGTCATATGGACAACTGGTGTGCTATTTACCACTCAAATACCATAAACATGCATCATATTGATCATACTGGAGGGAAACATCAGTCTTCTAGTTGTAATGTACTGTTTTTTGAGGCATTATGTCCTCAACATCACAATTTCTTTCCTGTGAAATAATGAGCCTTTGCCTCTCAGCAGCTGCCAGCGGGTCAGTTCACAGCAGGGGAAGGCTGCTCGTGAAGGTACGAGGCTGGGCTGGTGCTAATCCAGGTTTAACTGAGACAAAGGATCAGGACCTGATTAGGCTAACTCAGGGTTTAACACTGGCTAATCTTATTGCAGTCAACTACACCGAGATTTCATTACATTTGCATATGGCTACAAGTTACCAGCTGCAGCTCCACCTCGCACGGTGACCGAAGCCTCTACTTGTCTTAGTTCTTGTCCCAAACACTGAACATGGAATAATGCAGGCATGTAAAAGGACACGTTAAGGCAGGAGAGGTGCAGAGTGCATGGGTGTGTTCATGTTAGCAAAGATGAAACTGACTCCATCCAATACTGTGTGCAACAGCATGAAGCTCAAAGATGGTTGTTGATGTCATGAAAGTCATTTTAATTCCAGCTGTATTCCTAATCCCCACCCCTGCAAGGACATTAGAGAGGACTGAGATTTGAAGATTGCACACATCAGGGCATTGGGAGAGTGTGTGTGTGTGCAATATATGTGTACGTACTGTATGCATATATGTGTGTGCGTGTCAGGGGTGTAGGGCCGTACGCATGGGGCCGGGCATCCATGAGAAGTGTTTACAAATCTGCACAAAGTCAGCAGCAGATTAGAGGACTTCTCCTGGCTAATACCAAGCTCTGACCTGTCGCTCTCGCACTGGCCTGCCGTGACTCTTCTGAAGGGTTTTTCTCCTGCTTACACCGACAGAGCCTCAACCGGACGCTTTACAGATAATTTTCCAAAATCGACCGGCTGATTTGTGTGATTTCTGAAAGGTTTCGCATCAAGGCTGCAAGATGATTTCTAAATCTTATAATATGACCTGTTAACAAACTTAAGTCACTGGACAGTGGGCCATATTTAACACCAATAAAAAGCGCTGAACACTTTCCAACTCTAGTTGCATGTATCACTGTCGACTGAAGACTGAAAGACTGTCCCATGTCCTCCCTAAAACACTGAGACTGTATGTGACTGGGATAAGACTCTACAGCATGGTGACCCAGTTGGACCAGTCAAATACAGCTCAGTTAAATATTACAAGTACAAAAATGAAATTGGGTCAAAAAGGTGGCTGATCCCTTGCAGCTGTAGCTAAACTCCTTGACAGAAAAGTCAATAAGGTGGATTAAAACAGTGAAACATTTTGAAGTACAGTCTGGCAGAAACAACTATTCAGACCAGCGTTTCCCAAACTTAAGATCGCGACCTATAATGGGTCATGGACCCATTTTTATTTTTCTTGCAGAGGAATTGATTCGTTTCCCTGCTAAAACCAGACGACGAGCATTATTTGCTGTTCAGTTCATATGCTGCATGCAGGCCTGTTCAGCATTTCAACTGTTTGTTTCATGTGTCTGTAAGTAAACAGCAAATGTAATTATGGTGGTACTGCACTTTCAGAATGACACAAATACACTTCATATCCATTTTATAATCATGGTTTGTTCTTTGTCATCAGTAGTTACATGTAGATGTTTGAGCATTTCATGGTGTATTTTTGCAAATTTGGGTCCCTGGGAGACACCAAATTTCTCTTTTGTGCTTCGAGCTGACCCTGATTTGGACAGCTGCAGTGGTGTGCGAAAAGCGTTTTGCCCACATATTCTCAGAAAAGCCATCAATGGAGTCCCAGACGGCAGAGGCCTCGCCATCACATGATGCCACTCATGTGAGAATCTGCTGTTTTTCTGCTCAGCTGGGCAGACGCAGCATGACTCCGAGAAACAGAGACGTCAGTGCTGGTGGAGAGCTTGGTTGGAAAGAAACCCCACTAGTCTTACTACACCCAGTAGTGTGTTCCCCAACTACACTCTTGCTACAACTGGCGTGCGGATGTCCAGTGATTGCCAGAGATCAGAGTCGCTTACTAAGAAGCTCTGACGGCCCAGCACCTAATCACATTAGTTTAGTCAGTGCTGACTCTTGGAGTAGTGCAGCTCACTTCTGTATGTTATGTCAGGGTAGAGGAGTCAGTGCACAGCTGTGCTTCTGTCTTATGTTTAAACCAGAAAATGAGCCTGAATAGTTAACAAGTAAAAGATACACAAACAGTAAAATGGACGGGCCATGCTAAGTTAATCAGCTCTTCAAACACACCATTTTCTTTGTTTTCTAAACGTTTCCTTCCCTTGCTGCTGCAGACAACATGCTCCTGCTAACAGTAAACCTGTGGACAAATGATTTATATGCTAACATGCTGCACACAAGGTTGTGTCCTCGCCTACAAAGCCAGCCATGCAGTCCCATATTTACAAAGGTTGGGACAAACCACAAATTATTTAGTGAATCCAGTCAATTCTGACAATCTGAAACAAAGTTTCTGTTGTTATTCAGACACCAAATGAAGCTAGCAAGCAATGCGCTGTTGCTTTCAGTGACATTACATTTTTTCCACAGTGGATGGGTGTGCCAGGACTGGCGCTGCATGTTGGAGATGTAGTAATACACCAAATTCAAGACCAGAAGTTACAGACCACTTATCAAAGAACCACACATAGCGACAAAGAGGAAGTAGCTTCTCCTTCAACAGATCGCACTGCTTGATTGGATTCAAACGCCATCTTCTTTAACGCTTTCACATCTTTTTTGATTACATATCTACTCACTGAATGAACAGATTGAAGACTGAAAGCTTCAAAGAAGGTCAAACTTACTTGGACAAACATGTACTCCAACTCCCGGTTCATCTCGTCTCTTTCTCGGGTCTCTAGCTCATGCTGTGAGTCTGCTGGTTTTCTGGATGCCTCCAGCCACACACACCACAAGACCAGGCGCTAGCTGATCAAGCACTGAGCTCCAGCACTCGCTGCTGAATGAAACCTTCCCATTGTATCTGCAGACACAAGCAGCATCTGCAAAGTTTTCTGCCCTGTGACCGACGACTGGCCATCCCTGCTGTCTGTCACACATCCCGGCCGCGGTTGTTGATCACGTGAGCCATGATGAGGACAGACTCAGTGCGAGAAAACAGGACAAATCTAACGACTGTCTGACAGGCGAGCGGTCAACCTGAGTCTTGTTCCAAGTGTCCTCTTGTTTCCGAGGAGCACAATTTTCTACTATCCAACCATGAATCAAAATGTTGGTTTCTAAACTTCATCTTTGTTTATAGCCTGCATTGTGTAACAATGACACATTTCATTTACTTCAAGACACCAGCTGAAACAAACAGTGTTGAGATCCAGAGATGATCACTATTTGAGCCGCAGACATGCAGCCCTCCTCTGTGCATCTGCCCTTGGTGCGTCCGTGTGTTGACCAGGGCTGCAATGACTACATGCCAGAGCATATACAACATGACTGCGCAATTACTTTAACCAGGTTACCTCAGTAATCTAATGCACATGCTCTCAATTAGAACGGGTAGAAAAAAATAAACCATGGACATTAGATCATGTAAAACTCAACACTGGATTCAGCTGAGGTGACAATTATAGCACACAAAGCACAACTGTTCCACACACACACACACACACACACACACACACACACACACACACACACACACAGATCTATAAAGAATATCTGTGCCAACTGTTCCATCCAAAAGCTGTTAAGATATCTCACTCTAAACCACAAGCGTGAACCTCATGGTGGCGAGAGGAAACGTCAGGGGATCACCAGTCAGTAGGATTCAACCTGTGGGAGTCATGAGCATCTCAACACTATCCATGGAGCCTTGCTGTCATCAAGGCTAAAAATCATGGATAGGGACAAAACAGTGGTGTTGTAAATGAAATGCGCACTGAGCCACAGAAAACCTCTGCTGCACTGCTCTCTGCATGGGTTCAAACCGTTAAGTGTGGCGCACTTTTGAAAACACCCTCACAAGTGATATGACAGCAGGTGTTTTCCTTTCCATCAGCTGTTCATGACAGCACCTCACATTGCTGAGCGCCCTGTGGCCATATGTGCAACATGCCTG
The DNA here is from genome assembly GCA_037975065.1 of Chaetodon trifasciatus. Lineage (NCBI taxonomy): Eukaryota > Metazoa > Chordata > Actinopteri > Chaetodontiformes > Chaetodontidae > Chaetodon > Chaetodon trifasciatus. Next base: position 20,446,512 of record JBBMOE010000001.1, read on the forward strand.
AAAGTTTCAGCTGCACTGCTGTTTTCTTACCCAGATGATTCAGTCCTGATTTCCCCTGAAATCTCTCATCCCTGCAGCTCTGTTAGCTTAGCATCCAGTCAGTGGGAGTGGGAGCTTAAGAGGTGGGAAAAACACAATGCAATCACACAATCGCTGCATGAGTGCTGCGATGCACTTTGCTGTGATAATGAGGCAGAGGTGACTCTTTCCATTTGAAATGTGGAGCAGCTTTCTTGCAGTTTAGCCATTTGCTGGCAGTTTGGCTTATGAATGATGGCACAGGTGTTCCAGCAGCACACAAGTGTGTGTGTGTGTCTGTCGAGTGATGTGAACCTAAAAGCACCACGCACTGGCATGAACACACAGCATACAATGACTGAATGATTGCTTCTTTATAAAAACATGACTGTTTTCTTCATCGGTTACCCAAAGATCTTAATGAAGGCAACTGTCTTGAAATATAATCACATACTTCAAAAGTACCTGTATTGTAATACTCATGGGTATATATGTATATATATATATATATATATATATATAGTTATATATCACAGGCAAACAATCATTAAGAAGTAATTTACGGAGCCTTAACCTGGAGAGCATTACCCTCTCACTGAGCTGAGCTAAAGTCAGACAGATCAATCATCAGAGGCAGCACATCTGTATGAATCCATGAGTCGAGTAACTCTAAAAATAATAAAGTATATGCACTTGTTGTGGTACTGCAAAACACTCTAGGTTGTGTGCTGAATAGTCTTTCCATCTCTGAGTCATGTAATGGAGCATCGCTTCACTGCCATTTCCATGAGAATATCTTCCCACTCCTCCACCTCTTCTTGTAGTTTCATTCACATTTGACACCTCTCACTACTTTTTATGCTGATTTGATTTAATTACTTTATTCAGTGGACAGAAAAGACTGAATCAAATATAAAAAAGCTGATTTTTTTCCCCTGATTAACGTTTATAGCTGTTTCCTTTGTCCTCTCCTCCAACCTATAAAACCTGCCTTCACCTCTGACTCACCTCAGGTCAGACAGGAGCAGAATCTGATCCTCTACGTATGTGTGTGTGTGTGTGTGTGTGTGTGTGTGTGTGTGTGTGTGTGTTTATGCATGTTAACCAAGCTGCTCAGACTCACTCAATAAGCTTCTATAAGGCTGACTCACATGCACAAAGAGCAGAGTGTTTTCTAGCCCTGTGTTGGAAAAGTACATCACAGAGAGGGTCTCACATCAGAGGCCGACTCCCAAAACAGACCGGACCATTCAAAGTAGAAGCTAAGGCGGTGTTTCCTCGCCACACTGACACATATGTCCAAAGTTTCCCCTATAAAATTAAAACTATTTAACACCCAATGAGACTCTTATGGAATGAGACAGTCAAATTGATGGCTGGCTTCAAACCAAACCAAATCCTGCTGGCAGAGGAAACAGATTTTGCAGCCTCAGCCAAAATCGACGTGCACTTTGTTCGCTGGCTGGCTGCAATTTCACACCCAGGTGCTATTTAAGCAGACCCAACACATATTATCTAAAGAGAGCGGGCAGCATCCATTATTTATCTCACATTTCTAATGCAACTAAAGCTCCAACGAATGTCTGTTTTCATTACGGATTCATCTGACATCACACTGCATGCAGACCAGCATGTTTTACATGATTTTGTTTTCATTCATTAGAGCCATCGTCACTGTTAGAGAGACGCGTTTGTGGAGCAAAAATCTAACTTTGCTGGGAGACACTTTGCAGGACACTGACAGTACAACGAGGACCTTTAACTCTGATTAGTTTCGCAATTAATCAATTAATTGCTTGGTGTATATCAGGTCAGATATTAGAAACCACAGGCATCACAAGCTCATAAAGTCTTCAATGTCATGTTTTGTATGAATAAACAATCCAAAACCAATGACGATGAAAATCAGCAAATGTTCACATTTCACAATCTGGAACTGGTGAATTTTTGCTTAAATTTAATTGATAACATCAACTAATTGTCTCAGCACTTAATGCAATACTCCACTGGTGCCTTTTTGTTTGCTTCTCTCCTTTCAGATCGGAGCTCGGGGTCAGATACAGATCAGGAGCCAGCAGGGACTCGAACCTTTCAGCCTCAAATCTGTGACACCTGGTTCAAAGACGGTCGTTGACCATGTGTCCACGCAGATCAAACTAAAGCACTGGTGACAACAGAGGCTGGGAAAAACCTCCATCAACATGAGTGACCCAAGTGAAGGCAGAGTGGTTCAGATACAGACAGACTGCAGCGCTGCTGTTCAGAACGGATTAAACTAAACATTCAGTAACAATCATCAACACCACACACACTGACTCTGTTTCCCTCCATCACAACCTGATTCAAGATGAACTGCCAGCTTTCAAAGTAGGGGGATGGGTGACTCATCTCCTTCACCCACCCTCCCTCCCTCTCTTTCTCTCTCTCTCTCTCTCTCACACACACACACACACACACACACACACACACACACACACACACACACACACACGCACACACACACCACTTTCTTGTCTTGATTTCATATGTGCAATCACAGAAACACAGCAGCAGCAGCGCTTGTGACCTTGTGAGTTTTGAGTGTGACAGGCCTCCCTCCCGGGCTGCAGTGTCACTTTCTCTTCAGCGGACATCTGGGGATATGAAGCCACACTGAGGCTGCAGGGCCTCCACTGCTCTCAACATCCCGGATGCTAAAGGATGCTAAACTGTCCGGATGCGGCGCTCATCGCAGCATCTCAGCGGTACCCAACCTGCGGGACTCGGCTTACATCCCTTAGAGCCGGGATAGGAGCCTGAGACAGGCGCCGATATCGAAATAAAACACTAACACGAAGACATGTAGGTCCCCAGGCTTGAGCTAACGCCAAATATTATGGTTTAAAATGGGAGAAGCAGAGCCTCCATGTTGGCTGGCACCGCCTTTGCATCATCCCAGCTCCCCGGCCTCCAGTGGGGGTGATGTCAAATAAGGAGGCCCGGGAGAAGAAGGTGTTGTTGTTTTGATGAACAAACAAGGTGACAGATGACAACAAATATGAAGAAAGCTCTTTTTTTTCTGATGTACGTGTTTGAGAGTAAAAGAAAAAGGACTCTCTGTCGCATCTGTTGTCTTTCTGTCAGCTGCACCCACCTCATCGAAATCCAAACACCCGAACTCATCTGCGTGTCACAGCAGCGCGTTTCAGCAGGTTTCACACTCATTTTCATTCATTTTCATCCACCTTTACATCCACCTTCACATCCACAACACCTGCTGTCCAAAAGACACATTTTTCCGAGGCGAAAACAAAACTGTCAGCGTGTTTTTTGAAGAAAACGTCCTGAACATTTGAAGGCATTTCGCAGGAAGCTGAACCTGCGACTCGGACATGTCTTTAGCCGACATGTTAGCTCCCAGCTATACATACACAGCTATACATGGAAATATTCACTTATCTTACCTTTGTGTACAGCTCCGACGCTGCCATGACGGTCACACGCTACGTCCTTTCTCCAATCTGGGCTAAAACTCCCGCGGGTCTCCTCGTTGCATGAGACCCGGTGTGTGTGTTCATGTAGCGGGGGAAACGACCCTTTGTTGCTGTGAGGAGTCCAGGGGGAGATGTGTCTCTTATCGCCACGATAACCTGGAGAGCTCGCCGCCGCCGCTGCTGCTGCTGCTCATTGATGTCAGCTTCTGCGACTCACTTTGCATTCTGGGTATGGATGAAATGATTCAGCCAAACGGTGAGAGCTGTTGCCGCGTGGGAAACTGCGCCCCCCGATGGGCAAGACACGAAAATACACCATCAAAACACTGCAAGCAAGCCACGCACTGCTGTGATGGAGAAAAGAGTGACAGCCAAATATTTGTGTTTGGGTTAAAAATATGGCACACTGGAGAAAAACCTCTGAGACTTACCCTAGGGTGAAAAATAAATACACACATATGATAAATTATATTTATGCATTTTTACTAGATATTTGCAGATTATTTTTCTGATTATATATTGAAGTCTAAGATGTTTAAGTGTTTGTAATAAGAGAGAATGGCTAGAAAGGACATATTTCTTTGTTTTTCTTACGCAACATGGTTTAATTAAATGTGAATAGAATAATGCAAATTGTAAGTTGCTGTGTTTTGTGTAGCCATCTTTTGTGGCTCTGAAAGAAGGTTATTGGACTGTAATGTGTAAGGGTCTTCAGCTGTGGTAGGCCACAATCATTTTTGTTTAAACTGCCAAGGGGTGTTGTGTGTGTATGTGTATCTGTGTGTGTGTGTTTGGTATTTTACTTTGTTGGTGCAGTTACTGGGATTTAGCTATAAAGCTAAAATATAAAATCTAAGTTTATATGCACTCTAGAGTTAAAGTGTCTCGACCAAGTTTTCAAAACATGGGAAAAAAAAAAACGCAAAGACAACACTTCTCAACCAAGTCAATTTTGGGAATTTTTAAAACTGTCTTGTGTTCAAATGTCTGTATTGACAAGGCAACTGAAAGCAAATATGTCTCAAGGTCAAAAGAAGACACACACAACACAACGATTAAACATTTGTGCAAAACTATTTTATTTACAAAACAAAATGGCACAAAGTGACAGCAGGGCAGCCATATACATGCACAGCTCAGACGATGTTGTGTTAGCTTTAACACACTGCAGGTAAACTTCATCCAGTCATGAAGGAACCTGAAGAAGCACTTTACAGGGCCAAGGACATTTTAAAGATGAAACAACTTCAACTTATGCATATTGAAGATTTTTCCAAATCTGAACACAGTTTAGGCTCCCAGTACATTTTTACCATAAATGCAGTTAACTCACACAGCATACTGGACACAAAGACTGGTCCCAATGGACAGGAATTTAGCTTTCACATCCCATATACTCCTCTGACCCTCTCCCAGCATTGATGATTCATTCATGACAACTGGGAACTACAACCTTTGGCCTGAGGAGAGTGACTGTGTCGTCATCTGACGATGAAATGCCTCAGGTGCCACAAATGCAGAGCAAACTGTCAACATTACAGGTCAGACTGACGCAACACCACCCCCTCCTCTGTCACCCTTGAAAGCAGAACATTTCCTTGTTTCAATGTGTCTTGAATACACCATCAACCTGACATGCAGCGCTTGTATGCTACAGCATGTGTGGAAATGTCTGTGCTCAACGCACTTTGATGAATAGAGGTGGAACTCAGAGAGGTTCACCTTTGGGAGCCTTGTGCCACACATGCACTTTCATGACACCCTGGCCTTCACTGTGTGGTCTTTAAGCACGGTTTCCCCCATTGATTCACATACGTGTTAACAAAACTGAGCTTTGCCTTGAGATTACTATATTTAGTCAATCACTCAAGCATAATGACAGCATAATTTAGAATAAGGATATACAGTGAATGATACAAATCTGATGCACAACCCTGACTCTAAAAAAAAAGCTGGGACGCTGTGTAAAATGTTAATAAAACAGAGCACAAACAAACTGTGTTTACTGACAGCGGTTTTATGAAGTTTTCCTGAGCTCATGTAGTAATATCCCTCATACAATCATGTGTTCACAAAGTGGTGAACCTGGCTCCATCCTTGCTGATGAACGACTGAGCCTTTCATACCCAGTCATGATACTATCACCTGTTACCAATCAACCTGTTTACCTGTGGAATGATCCAAACAGGTGTTTTTGGAGCATTAAACAACTTTCCCAGTCTTGTTTAAAATGTGCTGCTGCATCAAATTCAGAATAAGCAGATATTTACAAAAATCAATGTAGCTGATGAGGTAAAACATTAAATATATTGTCTTTGTACTGTTTTCAGTTGAGTCAAAAAAGCTTAGTAATAGTGATATAAGTAATATCCTATCGCACTCTGTTCCATTAATGTTTCACACAATGTCCCAACTTTTTTGGAATCGGGGTTGTAAAACGCTCTAAAAGGCTGATGTCTGCCCCCGTGCCAAACAAAAAGAAATATATATACGTATGTACACACTTCCAAACTGATGGATTGATGACCATACTAAAGCCCTCCAACCATACACACACAGCTTATGCTGCTCTCCCCTCTCTTCAGCCAGTAAACACTGTGGTATCAGTCGTCCATCAGTCGAGCAGTCCACTCGTCACACACACTTTTGGATGTCTTTCAACGTATCTTACATGGAAGTAAAGGGAAAATAAAAAAGAACATGGAAATGTGAGAGGACAAGGACACAAGGGCAGTCAGTTAGAGGGAGTGGTGAGGGACAAAAACAAAGACAGGAGGTATTAAAGACAGGGCCAGATGGGATGGAAACCAAAATAAAACAGGATTTTAAGGTATCAGCTAGCCAGTTTGCTGGGTGCTAGGTGTGGGTTCCTCCTGGGTGGGGTCCAGGCCGGTGGGGAGGGGACAGGTGGTACTGTGAGGGGTAGGGGAGATTATGTTACAGCTCTGAGACTTGAACGGAGAGGGTTAGGGCTGAGAGGTGCTGTAGGGGCTGTCGAGGCTGTGTGTGTGCATCAGCCTGCCAGTTTACTGGCCACCAGAGAGGGTTTCCTCTGGGGCAGGTCCTGGGGGGTGGGGATGTGGTCCCCTGTGATCTCGGTCTTCTCCGGTGCAGCTGTTGGCAACTGCTTGTTCTTTATCTTCGCTTTAGCCATGTTGTAGTCACCAGAGTCAAAGTACTTTTGCTGTCGAGAGACATTAGATTCAAATTTTTAAAGTGTGAATTATGAAAAATGAACACCTGTGAATAATGCAAGCTCCTACTATAGTGAACATACATTTCCATAAACATGTCAATTACATTGCAAGGAGATATTAACTGTATCTCCACACAATGTAACACAATTGATAGAGTAACAACAAGACTTGAGTATCTTATTTTAACCAGAAAGCAAATGCCATAATTGACCAAATATTTGGTTTTGTATGTTTGTTTTACCTGATAAATGACTATAGTAATATTGTGTGAAATCTAGAAATCAATTAATCAACATCAATCATTTCAGGACTCTTACAGGGGGAAAAAAAATTCTGTTTTCAGCCTAGTTAGTTTTTGTTTTATTTTTTTCAATTAGTTTAATTGTGAATTATTAAATTGATTGCTTGGTATAACAAAATGTCAAAAATAACAATGGTAAGTACACATCACAAGTTATTACTGTAACCTAAAGTGATCTGAGCAAGTGTTACTTGGTATTTTTTACCTGATAAATGAATTGTCGTTTATCATGACTCTAATTTTCTGTCTATGTAGTAACCACTGAAGCACATTGTTGCACACACATTATTTATGGACTGGAATGTTACAGTTTGTTTATCAGTGCAGTATCAGGTTAGTACCAATGTCCAGTCTCAGTTTCATGTGAATTCATGTGAGTGTGTTGTGATCTGAGGCTGAAATGCCTGGCACTCCACAAATATAGTGCAAAATGTCAACACTGCAGTTCAGACTGAAGAAACAACACAATCCTCGACTCTCTCACCCTTGAAAACAGAACATTTCCTTGTATGCTGCACCTGAGCTTTTTAGCATGTGTGTAAATGTCTGTGCCCACTGATGAATTAAAAAGGAACAGATTGAGGTTCACCTTTGGGTGTCTTGCATCGCACATTCACTTTAATATGACACTCTAGCCTTCACTTTCACAATAGTACAATATATGGAGACAATGTAATTACACACTCAGTTCCCAATTTATGTGAAGTACACCAACAGTCCAAAAAAACATCCCTGCTATTGATCCTACCTTATAAAGAGAATAATGTTCAGGTTTTGTTTGATTCAACATTACGGTCATTAAGGGGGCTGCAGTTTGTGGTGTAATTGATTTGTATTGTGTCATATCAAGTAGAAACCCATCAGGACATCACTCATTGGTTTGTGAACTCCCATTTTGAAGACTTGAGTTTGGCATTATGACCATCACCATCTTGGTTGTTTGGAACCAGAAGTGACCATATTTGGATGAGAGGGTGGAGCTAGAGAACAGACGCTTTGCTACACCTCTGTCCTGATTGGATCTGACTGAGAACCAAAACACACATCATGGTCGTGACTTGTCAATCACAAGGTAGACAGAGCCTAAAGCATGCCCTGCTTTATTGTTTATTTTCTTCTAAATGGGGCCCTTACTTACTAAATGAACATCATCCTGTTCTGAAGACGTTAAACTTATGAATTAAACTCATCAGGACTCATCTGATGTTCTGTTACTGACATAATAAATCAAGTCAGGAGAAGCTTCGTATGATCACACTTTTTGCAACGTGTTGCACTGAGAGGTGTTTCTAAAATTTAGTCTGTTCTCAATGATATAAACAGTATGTTCAAGATAAACTGTGTGAAAGTGCAAAGTTATGAACAAAAAATGCCAGTGGGTTCAGAGATCATCCTTAAGTGAACTCTGAATGTTTTGCAAACAAACCTAAGAGATAACTCACCCCCTTCTGCAGGCGTTTGCGAAGCAGATCAGAGCCCCCGGGTTTGTTTCCTAAATTTGGATATCTGGCCTTCAGTTTGGCCTCCTCTGCCTTCTCAGGACTGATTACCTTGTCCTGAATCTCCTGAAAACAAGCAAAAGCATGAGGCATCGAGATGTGGGGGAGACATATTGCTCAAAAACCACGTAGTTACTGCATAATAAGAGATTCACAGGTCACTGCAGGCTCCCACTGAAACCTCTGAATCATCATCACTGGATTATCTGATGGCACTGCAGTATAGAGATAACCTGTCCATATCAGATCTTTGCTAACGTCAACAAAACCTAGTTAACATGCCTGACTGGGTAACTACCTATCTCTAACACAGCCGGTCAAAACAATATTAGCAAAGCACAGAAGCATGCAGTCACCTGCCTAGGGACAGTGCTTAAGTAACAGGTTCAAATTACCGCTACTGCATTGTGTTGGATTCTGCTGTGCACATCAACGTCAAGCTAAAAGGAAATATTGTATGGTGGTTACTCGACAGCCCCCTCTCAAAGCATCGTTGGAGAGCTAACATTACCCCACGATTGGTTGAGTGGGAAGGTCTTTGGGATTAACCGCTTAATTGTTGCAAAAATACCGCCAGTTTGTTATTTGTCGCAGCTAGGTAGCAGCTAGCAACAGGCTAAACTGCGGTATCTTAAGTGAAAATTTAGATAACGTTACTGTAACTAAGGTTCAAGCCCGTTAACAGCTATGTTGGGCTGAGCTAAACTGACGTTAGCAGCTGAGCTAGCTGTTAGCGATTTGCCAGTGCGTGTAAATGTCATGACAGTTAGCTTGGTGAATGGCGAGCTGCTAACATTAGCTAGCCATAACGTTACCTCTGACATTCACACCAACCACCGGATACATTCGCTCTACTAGCGAACGAAACGGCAGGCCGGCTACCCGGTAACACAATGGCGTTACAAGGCTTGACATACAACATTAAGTATTCACACCAGGGCGTCGTAGCTGGCTTTGGATGATATGTCAACAATAACGAGCGCGGGGCGAGGAAGCTAAGCTATTTAACGTAGCGTTAGCTACAACAGTGCCATTACTGCTGCTAAACTGCTAATCCGCCGCACGGTTACCTTCTCGTCCACTGATGTCTCCTCGGCCGTCTGTGTTTCTTCGTTATCGCCGGACATTTCTGTATTATCTTGATCTCAGACAAGAGATAGCTCACGAGTTTGACAAGTGATCCACAAATCCCCTGCTCTGACTTTCCGTACCCATACGAGTCCTACTGAGCGCGCAATCCCGCACAAGAAATACGACGTCACATGCGGAGACACCATGCGCGCTCATGTTCTGGCACCCCTGCCGTGCACCCGCATTTAGTGCTGGGATCGGATTTACGTTGCGTAACAAACCGATCAGCTGTTAGACCCATGTGTTGCGCCACAAATCCAGATTTCAGTCAAGTAATCCTCAGATCTGGAGGATGATGAATGCTGCTCTGATTAACACAGCGCAGCTCGTGGTATGTTTTCCCATACCAATATTCTGTTTTGTGTCAGAGACGGAAATTGACTATGCGGCAGCTCTGCTTACATTATGCTAAATTACAACTGAATTAAGCAGCGGAGCCTGACTTTGTCTTTGTGCCCAAAAAGAAACAAAATGATGCATGCAAGTAAACTGAGGCTATGCAGATGAATTTGAGAGTCCAGTGGCTGCCATATTAAATGACCACCACCGATTAACAGCACCCACCTGCCATGTGTGTGGTGGTGGAGAACTGCTGACTTCATGCTGCACCATGTCCCTGTTGTGATACACAGAGACTGCTGCTTATACCTCTGGATATTAATAAATTACTTATGGGGGATGCAGTTTTGTCTAACAAGAGACTTTCTCATGTTAGGAAATGCTATCTTAGTAGGAATACTCACATGATGTATTTCTCAGGTATTTGTGTCCTTTACATTGTTCCAAAAAGCAGCAGCTTTGCAACAGCTCTGTTTTTTGTTTTCATGTCATGCAGTTAAAGACTAACTTGAAATCCTTTGACTTCATTTGGAACCTTTGATGTTATTATCTGCTGCTCATATTTCAGATTCAGATTCAGGATTCAGGATTCCTTTATTGATCCCTGAGGGGAAATTGTTTTTGTAGCAGTGCTCCATACAGATAGAATTATAGAATTAGAATGAAATTAGAAAAGAAAGAAAAGAGAAAGAAATATATATATAAAAGCAATATAGAAACTAAAATATGTATACTAAGAATATATATATAAAACAAAATATACAGCACAATAAAATATACAAAAATAAAACAAATATAAATAATATTAATCATTGTAAAGTTAAAAAAAAAATCATTATACTTTTATTCAAATAGGGACAGATTATAAGAGCACTTCTTTTGTCTGATAATAGTACATGTGCACGGTCCACCTCCTGTTGAAACTGAAAAACATCATCTGTGCAGTCATGTTTTCTTGTAATGATTAAATTATGCACATGTAATGCTGTGATATACTTTGAGGAGAACATTGTGCCACATGTGTATAAAAAACAACAATGTACTAAGGACAGGCCTGAATGTCAGACATGCATCTCAAGTGCTGTATTCAGTGTTATTTTGTGCCAGAATCACTGACTATTGGTGCAATGTTTGCACTTTTCCTTTTTTTCTGATCTTCAAGACAGTGGACATATTATACTATTTGAAGACAGGTGTCACATCTTGGAAATTTCATCTCTGAATAGCAGCAGAAACCACCTGTGTTGTGTTCCTTTCATCCCACCACTGTGTGTGACAGCCCCCAGATGAAGTGGTAGAACAGGAGATACGGTGGGAAACGTAATAAGACAAGAGACAGAGCAGCTTTCAAGATTGCTTTATAAGATATATATATATTTTTTCAGATTTGAATATTCATGTCAAAAATACATACTATGATATACAGTTTGCACTACATCATCTTAGCATGACAGACGTCACAAGTAGTAACTGAAATATTAATTTAAATATTAAATAAACTGATGGTTAAGTAAACTGAAAGTGAATGTGTAAACACTAAACTAAGGTTACTCTTCCTATTGCAACACTTCCAATAAAGTGGTTCTGTAACAGTACAAAAGTATTAGAATATTACTATTTTCTGTTTCATTTCCAGTTACAATGAGAAAAAAATTCCACAGTGCACTTCTGATGTTCTGCTGTGATGCTCTCAGTTGAATGTAGCCTGATTGCTTGTTCGACTTCAGTGGTCCATGGTATGGCGTTTTTTTTTTTTTGTTTGTTTCTTTTTGGATGATGGGATGGTGCTCCACCACAGTCTGCCAACCTCTTCCTCTTCCATATGCACTCCCTCTGCTTCAAGCTCAGGAATCACAGGGTCACTTTCAGTTCAATCAATCATATCTTTAAGGATTTGAAACTAAATGTTTTTTTTCCAATAAAAGGGCCTTGTATTGCATTTAAAATGAAACTGAACATTTATTCTTTATGTCAAGTAGAAATCCAATTTTTTTCCCAACATTTTGATTTGAGTAAACAGAGTAAAGAAGCCTAAACTCTGCTGAAATAATTCAAGAGTCTAACTGCTTCTGTAGACAATCGCTGGTCTCCACTCTCCTGCCAAACACTGGAGGGGATACACACAACAGCAGGAAAAAGAATTACCTATCATAACTGGTAAGGCCTTCTGAACCAGGACAACAAGATCTGAAACATAGTCTATAACCGTTTCCTTTGACACGCTCTCTCTGATCCGAGGTCATGCACGTAACAGAGAACAAGGTTTCATTTCTGACGAGTCTCCCAGCCTCTTAGCTCACCCTTTTGTCTGTTCTGGGTGACAGAGGGGATACTGAAGGGGAAACTTAAGATTTTGGGCACAGGCCAGGTGAGTCTTGTTGACTGTCATCTTTAAATCGCTTCTCTTTTAGAGCCTTCTCAACTAGCCATGGGCTGAGTAAGAGTCTATCGCTGGCATTGAGATGTGACTGAAACTTCGGTAGTGGAGGCGGGAGGGAATCAGGCCTCAGCAGCGGGGAGAGAATGGTGGGTCAATGGGGGACTCTGTGAAGGACTGGAGCTCATAGGCAGCACCGCTGTCCACCTCCATGGACTTCCTGGAAAACAGCAGGCGGATGTCCCTGTGGAGGTAGATCTTCCCAGACTTAGAACTCTGGAACCTGGTTGGCATTGGGACAGAGAGAGAGATGGAAGACAGGTTATGAATAAGATAGGAGAAACGTCACGGCTACTGGAAATATTCCAGTTTTAATATGCACTAGACACAAAAGGTCAGCCAACTCACCTCAGATGAACGAGGTAGCGCAAGGTGCGTCCGTGGCCAAGGGGCTTCCTGCTGGTCTGATTGTTTGTGTCACGGCGGACGGGAACAGAGAAGGTCCTCTGGCGTAGGAAGGTCTGGTGTCCAGCTGGCATGGCTCGTAGGTCGTACATCACAACAAACATCTTCACCACCGTCTTGTTGGGGTTAAATAAGGTCTGAGGGGTAAAACCAGAGAGCATAGAAGGATTAAGGTTTCTAAGTCTTTGTGACCTGAGCTCATCGATAAATACAGACATGACAGGATCTCACCTGCTGTGAAAGACAAATAAAATGAACATCACACGGTACATGTCATCATAAATATGTAAATGAATATATACAGGAAAATGCATTTTAAATGCAGATATATAAGCACCATAAATGAATAAAAACATGCCTTTAAAGCTGCATGTTACAAGATGAACCTTTCTCTATGACCACTAGGGGTCTCTCTTTCCCTTTGCTACTTTGTGTAATTTTATTCTCAGCCATGTGTACGCCCTTCTGCAGATATCTTACAGAAGGAAATATTTTAAGAACATTTCTACATTTGTAAAAAAAAAAAAAAAAAAAAAAGACAATCCTAAAAAGTTCCCTCACCACTTGAATGGTTCCTGATGGAGGTACACGGTAGCCCCTTTTCCCCAGGGACTCCAGGTTTATCACACCCTGTGAGAAAACACAACCACAGTGTCATAAACAAGGCTAAGACAGACAGACTGACACACACACACACACACACACACACACACAACGAAAACTGCAGATACAGCTTTCAGTTCAAGGCTGAATTATTGATTGACTAACTGGGGGAAAAGTAATCTCACCATATATGGTGAGGGAGCGTTGTCATCGGAGACGCTGTAGAATGACACATCCACAGGTAAGGTCAGGTGACTGGGGCAGAAGGACCCACTGGCTCCAACCTCTGCTGTGAAACCCTCCACTAACCCTAAAGGCTCCAAGCGGTAGTTTAACACACACTCCTGAAACACATGGCAATTTTTAATCCTGTCAGCAAGTATTAGGTAACATTTTGAATAAGGAAAACACAAAGTTAGCCATCAAAATGTACAAGCTGTTATATGATGTCTAGTCCAAATTTTGCACTTAAAAGCAGTCGAATCGATTCCCTTTGTGAGCATTTTATTTCATTTGAATTATTTATGGAAGAAAACTGGCATGAGTAAAAGTACACTATTCTAAAAAATGCTGGATGATAAAGACACAATTCTGAGTGTGTTTGTGTGTTGTACCTCAAAGTTTCCCAGCAGACTGAGACTGGCAGGTGGAGCACTGGCACTGAACAGCTGCTGTGACTCATCTGTGTACCCCTCTCTCTTTGGACACACCCTGAAGGGTTAAAACATACACACACACATACTTGAGCAACTTATCTACGCATTAGGTGTGAGAGAACATCAAAGATGTTCACCTGAAAAGCATTCCTGGTATGTCTGAATAGGTCTGCTGAGGTGATACAGAGCCTGAATCTTATTTATGTGTGAACAAAAGCAATATGAGGCACCTTGACATATTCATTACCTGACATTTAATTTACTGGAGCAGAAAAAATGTCATTTGTGTCCATTGGTCACACAAACAAAGTAAGAAACTCAAATATGGTGGTATGACAATGGCTTTTACCAGCCACAGCCAAAATGAACTTTCCACCCTGAAGGCCAAACTCTTGAAACATCTGCTTTATCAAAAGCAGCACTGAGCTACCACCCACATCTACTGTGTGTAGGCAGTGCCAAGGAGCTCTGTGTATATAAAGCCGGTTCAGTTCTGTCTGCCATTTTGAGCAGAATGTGTGTGATTCTAGATGCAGTCAGAGTGCAGCAGAGCTTCAGCAGGTGGCAGCGTGAGAGGAACAGACAGCAGAACAGGGTTGACCTAACCTTACCACTGAGAACAACGCTCTTATTGTCTGATCTCACAACACACAGACAATACTTCTAAAACCTACTGCTGATCCAAGGCTATGTCAGCGTGTTACAGTTTAAACATGGCAGCCGCATCAAGTCTCCTCTCTAATATAGATCCTTTATACAAAGGCCCCATGTCTTTGGATGGATCAAAAAATCATGGTTGTTAACTAAAAAAAACAAAACAATAACTAATAATTCCGCTTTGCATACAATAACACAATATCAAATGCTCAATATCAAAACCAGACTTTGCCTTGCTGGCACTTGCACATAAGCTGAAATGTTGCAAAACGAGAAAAACAAGCAAGTTTGATGATGCAAAGTATGAGTAACTTGATCCAGATGGTACTATAATAACCAGATGATGTGGGAGGCAACTGTAACACAAAATATTCTTTGTCCTTTAAGTGTTATTAAGCCTGCAGTAAACCTGTGAAAGCCTCCTGACCCAATGCTCGTGGACAAACTGAGTTGGAGTTTGGTTAACTACAGTAATAAAGATCCCAGGTGGGAAAATGTGTACCTTTTCCCAGAGGCCCAAGGCAAACCCTTACAGCCAACCAGAGAGGTGTCCAGGTCAAAGTAGCCTGTTTGATTTTTCCTCTGAGGAACCTGAGGCAGACACAAAGGACATGATTAACACCAAGCAACTGTTATAGATTACAACCTGGAGGACAAGATATCTCTTAAAATGAAATTTTAATGAAAAGTCACAGGAATTCATTTTTAAAGCATGAGCTGTGTAAATATAATAAACATTCATGTATGATGATATTCTGTACAAAGGGCATCGTCATGTGTATACGAAAATATGTGGCTTGTGTGTTGGTGAGACTGTGTGTGTGTCTGTGTGTACACAAGTGTATATACATGTGAGACCTGCAGAAGACAGGAAACTGTGATGATCAAGCAGTGAGGTAATCTGGCACACTCAGTGAAACAACTTATGAGGCACACATGAGTCACGTGCCTTTTGTGTGTGTGTGTGTGTGTGTGTGTGTGTGTGTGTGTGTGTGTGTGTGTGTGTGTGTGTGTGTGTGTGCATTAAGCTTGGCTAACAAGCTCAGTATCCCAGCAGCAATAAAAACACCTGCCAGAAATGTCAAAGTCTCTTTATGGGAAACATTCACAGAGCCACTTCTTACACTGGTGAAAGTACAGTGAGTAATGCTACAGATGGCTTGGAATAAAGTGTAGTGAGTGTGTTGGCATGACAAACACAACTGCATGGACACTGACGATGACTGAGTCAGTGAAGTGTTTGAGCGTGAGTGTGAGCCTGTATGCGCAAGTGTTAACAAATGCACAAAGTAGAAAATGACGATGATCCTGAGTTTGGTGTGTAGATGAGTGTGCGTTTCTTACAGGGCTTGAGAGCAGAGGCAGGCCAGTACAGGGGTGGAAGGCCTTGGTCGCTGTGGCATCTAATGAGTGGCGATTCTGTTTCTTCCAGCTGTTGCAGGGACGCAGAGGGGAGGGGCTGTGAGCTCGCTGGAGCAGAGATGGGGACAGATTAAGACAGCTTGCAAGTACACTGAAATCACCTGCATTTATCAAATCACGTTCTCATAAATCATGTCGTCTTGATTATCATGCCAGTTCCACCTGCTACCAACAAAACACTCATTTAAACTGAGTGTGAGATGGTAAATTTCACAAATGTGATGCCTGTTGTTACTGATTACTGATCATTTCTGAAATTAAATGTCAGTGCTTTAATAAGTAATTTAGGCTTCTTGACTTTCATGTGTTGAGTAATCTGACGGATAATTGTTTAGCTTTACAGTTATCTTATTTTAGCACAAAGTCTGGAAGAAGACACTGCTCCCCTTTCCAGTTAATTAGTGAGCTTTAGTGGCTGGGACAGGTGGGAGGATTTCATTACTATAGGACAGAGCCAGGCGAGCTTGTTTCCAGTGTTTGTGCTAAGCTATGCTAACTGGCTGCTGGCTGTAAATTCATATTCATCCAGCTCTCCGCAAGAAAGCAAATAAGCTTATCATTATTAGCATTTCCAAAATGCTGAACAATCCCTCTTTGGTGTAAGACAAAATGAGGAGCCCCTTACCAGCACAGTAGAGGGGGGACTCATGTCTGGACTGCTGGAACATGCAGACTCTGAGGGCGCCTGGTTCTCATCCTGCGGGGACGAGGCCTGGGCTGTCGCACAGTTCTGCATCTGCATCTGGGACTGGTACTGAGGCTGAGGCTTGCTGTGGTTGTGGCTTACGTTACAGTTCATGGCAGGGCTGGCATCACTGCAAGTCCAACTAAAGATCTGGGCACTCCTTGGGCTGTTCTCAAGGACAGGGGAGGCAGAGGGGGTTTCATGGCTGCTGGGTGTCCTGACTCTGAGCTTTTCCTGTGGGGGAGTTTGTAAACGCTGACCAGCCTGGGTGTGGAACTGGCCTTTGAATGAGGGTTCTTCAAGTGTAAAGTGAGCACCATTTTGGGCCAGGGGAGAATGGCGTTCGGTCCCCGGGTCGACTCGGGGCCTGTCTGTGCAAATGGACGCGTGTGTGGCGGCGGTGTGCGTGCTGCCTCTGTGAGGTTCGTGGCTGGGTATGTGGCCGTTGGTGTAGCCGTTGGTGGCAGTGTGTGAGGAGGCTTGTGGGACGTGTGTGGTGTGTGAGTATGTGCGGACCGTGTGTGTGACTGTTGTTGTGTGTGTGTGGTGCAGAGGGCTGCCGCTCCTGCTGTGCCTGGGGGACAGAGAAGGGACAGACAGTCTCTCTTGGATGAGTCTAGTAATGTCTTGTACAGCCTGGGCGATCAGGGAGCTGTCTCTCGCCCTTTCCTTGTCTTTCTCCTCTCTCTCTCTCTGCCTCTCTCCGTTCCTCTCCTCCTCTCCGTCTCTTGTCTCAGTCATTTTGAGCTTCCTGCAGGCTGCAGGTTTAGGGGAGGAGCTCTCCCGTTTGCTAAAAGGAGCGTCAGTCACGGGTGTGCTGAAGGGGTTCGGCCACACACGTCCAACAGACTCATAGGTTGGTACCTCGGGCTCTTTGGTCTTACTGGCAGTTATGTCGTCATGGTTACTGCCCCACATGGTTTTGGGAGGGTTTTCAGAAGCAAAAAGGCCAGGAGGGAGCGGCGGTGCTGTGGGGTCGCAAAAGTTGAGCCTCTGTGCAATGCGGGCGATAACTTCCTGTCTCTCCTGCAACAGCGAGCCAATCAGGGGGTTTGTCTCATTTGCAGGCCTCGGGGAGGGGCATCGGGGTGGCTCTGCCAAGGAGAAATTCTTAAAAGCTCTCAGTGGCTCAGGGATGGGCCCCTTTGACCTGTCACTGCTGTTGGTGCCAGACCCGTAGTCCTCTACTTGTGTGGGGTCAGAGGAACCATTCAGAGCAGAGTATAGCCACTTTCCTGCTTTACTTGCAGGAAGCGGAGATGGGGAGTGGGAGCGTGAGGGCGTCGGGGAGTGAGAGGACCTATGGAAAAGTGGTGAGCCCTGGCGTTGGGGGACGTTGACCTGCGGAAGCTCTCCATTCTGATACGTGTGGTCTTCCCCAGACTCCTGGCTCTTCTTGCTGAAGGGAGGCGCCACAGCAGTGTGGGGAAGGCTGTTAATGGGGATGTTGTTGATGGGAAGATTAGGAATGGGTAATCCATTGAGGAGAAGGCCAGACATGGAGTTGGAGCTCTTGCTGTACATGTTAGAGTTTTGTAGGAGGTTGTCTTTGCTGGGGTCCTGGCTCTTTTTGAGGGTGGGCAGGCCACCATGGCTGTTGAGGTTTGGGTTGAGGTTGGGGGTCTTGCTGTAAAGGGGAGGCAGGCCGGTATGGATGCTGCAGGCCAGGGTGGGGTAGGTGGGTTGGCGGGGGAGCGACTGGACACGAACCTGCAGTGCAACACTCTGAGACACATTGGGGACGGGGAAAATGTGCTCTGAAGGCGGCTGGGAGAACTGCCACACCAACTCCTCATCAGCAGCACTGATCCTGTTTGACAGGGAGAGATGCAGTGAGCACACCATTGTTAACTCTTCCATCTTAAAATATCCAGGAATTGTCAGAGCCTCCAGAGATTCAGTTTTACTTCCTCCAATTCAATTTGCAAAACAGCAGAGTACATAAGATTTACACCTATATATAATGCCACAACTTCATATCAACTTTTCTGTAGCTTTAATAATCTGGTTGTACAGCCTCAGTGAAAAGCCTTCAGCCCACCAGTGTCAAAGTCTTCAGTGACTGATATGTCTAACCTGTACAGGATGTTTCTGGGGACGATGCCATGGGAGGCACTGAGCCAGGCGCTGAGCTGGGAGAAGAAGACGTAAGAGCGAACAGCCAACAGCAGAGTCTTCTCCTCAATGAAGCGATCGCCGCTTCTATTAAAAACACAGTTAAAAAGAGGCGGAAATGTGCCAGCGTGTCAGGTTAATCAGAAAACAGTCCAAGGATGTGTGTGTGTGTGTGTGTGTGTGTGTGTGTGTGTGTGTGTGTGTTTTTTTCAAACATAGTGTTCCCTGTTACTGCAAATGCCAGTAGGAAAGTGGGACAATTTGTCAGACTAATTAACCCTCTGAGTGCCAAGCCAATTATCTGGGTTTTATTAATATTTTATTTCATATTATACTTTAATAGCTTTTTTAATCTTCACTTTTGCATGGATCTGGATCTGGATCTGGTTCCATGGCAATCATGAATCTCTTTTATGTAATTTGACACATTTACCAGCCCATACATTATAGAAACACATGCATTTTTTTTCATACAATGCTTTAAACACATGAAGAGCTCACAAGTATTTTGTTAAGTTTATTTCACAGTCTATTTCACTGAAAGATTTTCAAAGAATTTTAAGGTATTTTTAACTATTTCATTTCTTAAATTCAATTTAACTCAAGTCAAAGCAAACAGTGAATGTGAATGTATTAGTTGTGGAAACCAAGGACAGCAATGGTTGATGGGAGGAGCACCAACCTTGGAAGTAAAGCATACTGCATTTCTCTTGTAAAGTGCAGATATCATCTCGTTTGTGTGAATAAAGCTGTACAACATCTCTCATGAAAACTGAAAAATGTGCCCTTTATGAGCACAATACTTTTAAAGACTAAGATCAATTGTGTGTGTGTGTGTGTGTGTGTGCGTGCTTGTGTGCCTTACTGTCTTGGAACTGGCTGCAGGGTCCATCTCTCCAGCAGCAGAGCGTCTTGTTTGATGACCGGGTCGCTGATGGGGTCACTTGGGGGGCACTCATCACCATAGCAACAGTCAGGCAGGAGCATGACCTCAATCATGATGGGGATGCTGTTCCTCCAAAGCAGGATCACCTCCGAACGAGTTCGCCTGGCCTGCCGACACTGGACACACATGCCCACAAACAAAGGTGGAGGGTTAGTGCTCATTAGCAAATGTCAACACCAGGACCTTGAAATCTAGGGGCAAAGCAGATGGGACCCTGAAAAGAGCCTCCCTTCGAGCTGAATTTCTCAGTGATTTCATTGAAGTCACATATTAAGTAGAATTACCAGCTCATGGTTGAAGTCCTCAGCCAGTCAAGTTGGGGTTTACATCCATGTCTCTCCAGATTCAATAATATATGTAGTGAAGACTTTGAAAGAATTATATAAAAGCTATGGAGTATATTTTCTGTATGCATGTATGATCATGGTGAATAGCGTCCAGTGAGAAACATGCTGTCTTCACTTAGAGACTATTTTTACAGAGGAGTACAGAGGACTGATAGAGAGCTTCATCACATGGTACGACAACAATCACCTGAAGCTCAATATCAGCTTGTGATGGACTACAATGCTTCAGACGCGCTGCATAGAAGCTACAAATTGTTAAAACGTGGATGCACTTCTTCAACTCAGCACCACAGAAGATCTACACAATCATCACAGCTTCAAGGTCGACGCCAAAAATTAGAGTCACCAATTCAGTATCTGACCAAATGTGAAATATGGTCACTATTTCCCTTCCAGAGAAGAGTCTTTGCAGAACATTATGATATCACAGTGAAGTTCACATTTGACCTTTCGGATATAAAATGTCATCACTTCATCATTTTATCCTATGAGTCATTTGTGTGAAATTTTGTCATAATTAGTGTATTGAATTATGGTCAAAAATGTGTTTTGTGTGGTCACAGTGACCTTTGATCTTTGACCACCAAAATTCAATGAGGCCATGCTTGAGTTCAAGTGCACATTTGTGGCCAATTTAACGAAATTCCCTCAAGGTGTTCCTGAGATATTGTGTTCATGGGAATGGGGCAGATGTACGGTTGCTGCCGGTAGTGAGGCATAAAAATCTTTCCAACTTGGAAGTTTACAGTATATGTGCTATTCTGTATAGCTGTGGGTGGAGTTCCAGCTGTGTAGGTGAAATTACAGAAAACGTACAATTACTGCTAATATCACTGTTGTGTGTACCATATGCTGTGTGTGCACGTGTGCTACCTGGGGCAGTTTGTCGCTGCATTCATGCTTGTGAAGAGGAGGCATTGCCGACTGGGCCGGTGGACAGTGCAGCCCCTCGGTTCTGCCTTTCACAGAATATTCTGGTGTCCTTCCCTCAGTGATGAGCAAGGTCAGGAACACCAGGAACTCCTCCGCATCATACTCGAAAAACTCCTCCGTTGCATCTGGACATGGTAGAGAAACAGAGGGTCAGCGTTTCTGTTCAAACACCTCACATCTAAACAGGAAACAAAGAACAAATTGGAGCAAAGCAGCAGGTAAACTACTCATTTGCCTATCGCGTGACAGATGCTGTGGGCACTAAACACAATCAGAAAGCCACCTGCATTGACAAAATATGCACGTGAATGCCTGAAAGTCTTTGTTTAGGTTTTTACTTGAATGCATACGGTTATTTGACTTTGTTTGGAAAGACCTATTTAGAGAAGGGGCGTGGAGGTAGGCAGGGGATGACACAACTTTTCCAGTTTGGCTGCATTAAAGGAATATATTTAGACCTTCCATGTCAGCTGAGCTAAGGGGTGAAGCCAAACACACCGTCTGCTCTCTTTCATGCAGCACACACACAAACACACAAGCGTAGGCAGGGCTGACAGTGACGTCATTCACACTCATTAACATAGCATCTGCAAACAAAATCTCAACCAGAACCACAAAGAACAGAAATAATATTTATAATGCACAACCCAGTGCTCTGCCAGTTTTGCCAGGGTGGGGTTAGGTGGAGCTGGTGGGGTGAAAAGTACCTGGCAGGACAAAGAGCTGAATAACCCTTTCACCATTCAGGGACAGACTATTCCCCTCAGTCAACTGCAAGACTATTCTGTAGAAGCAGAAAGACCACTGACAAGAAACACTCTGCTGGATGTCACATTCAAATTATAGCTCATGCTGAGCCACTCTGTTGTGGACTATTATTCACAACAACCAAATTTAGATTTTAGAATGGACTACATGGGGGCTGATTTGTATGAGGACACTGGTCATATGCTGCCAAATTCAAACTAGTTTGTCTCCTGCCTCAATAAAATTAACAACATCCAGCTCTGTTTGTGTTGTAATTGAAGCTTAGATCTAAAGTCGGAGTATTTTTAGCAGGATGTTGAAGAGCCCGTCTTAGCTCTCTATCTCCTGCACTCCTCGAGAGAAAACTCCCAGAATCCCACAGGAGGTCAGCTGATACACAACAGCTCTGAGAATCACAGCTTTCTTTCTTTACAGCACACAAGCAAAAACACTGACGCACAGAAGCCGCCTGCCCTACAATCTCCAGCCCTCCTCCTGCCTTCATTTACATTGGAGCCAAGCAAATATTAGGTCACATTTATGTAGTGGATATTTTGTATGTTTTAGTCATTTTGAGGATGTCAAGCTCTCATAAGGCTCCGAGTACAAACACACACAGATATACATACAGCCTGTCCTCCTCCCACCAGAGTCAGGCTGGCTAGAACAGAGTCCCTCTCAGCTGGCTCTGCAGAAGTGTGAGCTACGAGCTGCTGCTGTGTGTGTGTGTGTGTGTGTGTGTGTGTGTGTGTGTGTGTGTGTGTGTGTGTGTGTGTGTGTGTGTGTGTGTGTGAGTGTACGTATTGCAGTCAGCCAGTCAGTCACGCACATTCCTCTCAGGGAACTCCTCCTACATGCCTTTAAGCTGCTGCTGCACGTGGAGAGAGGTGCAGTCCAACACAAAACATGAGGAGGGAGGGAGGGAGGGGGTCTGTTAGCCAGCTGTAGGCTGAATAAACGCAGGGTGAAAGAGATGGAGAGGGAGGCTATATTCAGGGACAATCTCCTTTTCTTTATGGGCTGCAATCGGAAAGGCGTGAACAAAGGGAGCAAGACGCAGACCAGAGGGAGAAATATATGACAAAAGTCGAGATTCAAGGACACAGATGCCATCACCTTTACACGAGGGTTGGCTTGAATGTACTGGATATTCAGTAGGAGGCTATGGTTAAGATAAATTGAAGGTTCCAGTTCTTGGTCCTATTGGGGGATTTGGGCTAAAGGTGATGCTCCATGAGAGAGGTGAAGAACAAAACAGAAAGGAAGCATGGATGGATGAGGGGAGGGAGGTGAAAGGGTGATTAAGAGAGCAGTGAAAAACAGCCTCTGGGATGTGGTGTGCTACAACCCCCACCAAACCCAAACACACACACACACCCACACCCACACCCACACAAGCGTATACACATAGAGCCCCAATCATGTGTGCATAGTGGGTGTCAGATGGCTGCTTTCTAGGAAAGACAAACCAAGGAACACATGCACATAGTCCAAAGGCACATATAAAAAAAACACACACGAAGACCAACAGACACAGTCTACACAAAAACACTATCACCAAACACGTGAACCCACTGACAACATACAAACATATATGTATGTTTGTATGTTTTCAGTGGGTTCTCTCACACACACACACACACACACACACACACACACACACACACACACACACACACACACACACACACACACACACACACACACACGTGCAGTGCAGGACAAAGGACTAGTGATGGAGGCTTTGGTTAAGGGGCCCAGCCTGTGCACGCATAGATGAGAGCTGTCATTCTTTAGGGCGCTGTGCCTGAATAGAACATTCCTATGAAGACTACACACACACACACGCACGCACGCACGCACGCACGCACGCACGCACGCACACACGCACACATAGACACATAGACATAGACACACAGCTGGGAGGTGATCAGGAAGCAGGACAACATAAAACAGGCAGAGAAGTAGGAAATCTTTCCACAGACGTGAATAGAAAGAGCTGGGTTCAACACACAAAAGCACATTTACAGAACAGGTTGACGTTTGTTCCGTCTCAACAACTTCAAATGATCCCAACAAAAAAGTCTGATTATAATATCTGAGAATCAAACAGAGGAGGTGTTACTTCAGCTTGATGCAAGATGCTGAAATCTTTACAGTCAAATCACCTCCGCCTGTGACATTTTTAATCCTGTCTTTGGTACAAATGGTTAAAATGGTTGGGAAATTTATGTAACAATCCACATTGTGTACAAATCATTAAACCTTATAAGCAGGGCTCACTGTCCAATCCTGCCTTTTGCCTCCCCTCCTCCTTCTCCTCTCTTTCCCACTGGACCGTGACCAATTCATTCCTGGCTCTCCATCTCTTTAAAATCTGTCTCTCATCAATTTATATTTGTATTTTTTGAATTATGAATGAAAGATGTCTTCACTCCCTTTCTTCTCTTTGCTTTTGAGTACTCTGTGTCCGTACTATATGTACATGATGTAATTTCCGCTGGGCCCATTGCATTCAGTTAGAGAAGTTCTATAGCAACTACTAGCACTGCTTGAGAAAGGCAAACAGAAAAACATTTCAATCAGGAAAAGATAATCAGGTTTAGACCCACTGTTTAAATAAGAGGCTTTGCTGATACATCCTGGCCTTTATGGACCCAAAACCAAATACCTAACACACAACAGAACACTGATCTTTTTCTTTTCCATGTGCGTGTGACCTCTCCTCCAGCTCCCAATAATGCATGATGTGAATTATGTAACAGGTCGGATTTAGATTCAGGCGTCTTATTATTAGACCTGTGACCGCCTGCCACCAAGTGCAGCTGGAGCCCCGCCTACGGATTGGCAGGTTTGGTCTGTAACACACGCACATTCTCAGGCACACACCTCTCAGCTGGCTTGGTGTCCTCGGGCCAACGGATCAGTATAGTGTCATGTGGGATGGAAAAAGGCCTCCAGGACAAGAGTGGAGCGGTCAGCCTTGATAGTCAACATTGTGTTCAGAGTAAACACACAGAGGAACATGCTGACACTCACTTTGGTGTGATTCATCAGTACCTAAGGCCTGTCAGAAAGGCAAACGAACAAGTCCAACATGTCAGCCCCTAGTCAAAATGTTTATGACGCTTGTTATTTGAATAAATGTTGCTGGAATGCATTTAAGATAAGCAGGTCCATTAGAACGTGAAGCAGGAAGAAGCAGCTTTTACTTCTTGCTGTAGCTCTGCTCTCTACACGCACACTCATTCACACACACACTTAAAGCGAATTTCAATGCCGTGTGAGTACCCGTATGGCAAAAACCACTCCCATCCTCCCCTGCTCAGCCAGTGCGGTTCTCTGCATTTACCATTTGTTTATGGCCACGTTTCATTTAAATGAAGCGGAGAGCACTGCGCGAGTCTTGCGCGTCTTTCCTCATTAGTGATGCCTCTGTGTCGGGAGGACTGCAGACAAAAGAGTGACAGATCAAAGTCTCAGCGGGAACACAACAGTGATGAGGTCACCTATAGCTGAGCTACTGGTTATCAAAGACAATATGAGATAATATACTGCAGGGCAGCAACCAGGGAGAGACGAGACATACTTCAGAAGGCGAGAGACAGAAGGTCTACACAGATATTGGAAGAGACAAGCGAGTAGTCTGAAGGGCAGATAGGAAACACGCACAGTTAGTTCAAAAGGCCATTAGGAAGTCATATTAACGCTGCTTCCAGCTAGTTGTCCGTCAAGTGGATTTCATGGAAACGTTAGAAACCTTTGTGGAAAACAAAAAAAGCAAATTGGGTGGCATTTGCATCCGCTGAGCTGATATAAAAACTAGACTTTCTGAATGTCAAAACACATCAACAAGAAATAGAGTGTTAAAATAAAACCATAAGGCCATGCACGACTGTGTGCGACTATCTGGCAGATTGTGGGAAACAAATATATTACAGATCATATTTTAGAATGGCTAAAGCCTCCTGTTGAACTCTTGTACTACAGCATCACAACCTGTTTCAGAATCAGTCTAACAAGACAGACAGAGAGACAGAAAGACAAGGAAAAATAAACGTAACTTTCATTGAGTCCAAGTCGAATATTAAAATTAACTTAAATATGTGATAAAAATAAAGTATTAAAAGCATGGCTGGAATAGTACACTTGCAACCAGTTTTCTCCAGTTCAACTGTCGAGACTGTGAAAGTAAATGAATAACTGTCCACTGCTACTGTTAAAGCTCCCGAGCAAGATATTAAAGGCTCTAACTGCTCCAGTGGGGCTGAGGCAATTTTCTCAAGATGAATAAATAATAAAACTAAGAGAACCTAGGTCTGTATCACTGGACCAATTTCTTGAAAAACAACGCAGCAGAGACACCAGAGGATTTCTAAGGCTCCCGAGACTTAAAATGCTCTTTTAAGGATGTTTTTATATTGTATTTCAGGACCTGCAGACTTTGATAACCAGGCTTCCAGATGGCTGTGTGTCACAGGCATTTCCATCCACATTCAGAGCAGCAGTGGCAGCAGTCTGCTGAGCTCGCTGAGGTGTGTCGGCTTAACACATAATGATATCTAGCTCCTTCTGAATGAACCAAACAGTGAAGGTTCAACCCTCCTGACTGCAAGTTCCTCTTTCTGATCAGGTACAGAAACGGGTGTCCTTGATAGGAAAGATTTTTCTTCTGCATTCCCGCCTCTGGTCTCCACTCTGTAAAAGTGCTAAATGTGAAGGCAAGTGAATGTCCAAGTACATGTATAGTACATAGGCTGCATGGAACTGCAACTTTAATTCATATCTATGCAAAATCCTTTAATGATTCTGCAATAATACATGTGCATTGCCAGAAATTTCAGCCGCATCAGATAAAGCCCTTTAATACTTCTCCTCATTGCTCAACAAACAACAAGACTGTGTCACATTTCTTCAAGTGTGCAAAGGTAGAGGAAGCAGAAACAGAAACAAATCTAAATTTAACAGCAGTTCTGCTGTGCTCATACTGAAAGAAGGGACATGTTCTGTTGTGTGGGACTTCAAAAGCACTTAGGTAACATAGCAGTGCACCATGATACTTGTCTGATTCTCCAAAGCTCATGAAGATGACGGAGGCAATATAAGTATTTTAAAATAGACGAAGACACAATCACACTCAATTAAGAGTGAGAATCAGATTCTTGTTTTGTCAAGAATTGTGCAGCCCTAACACACACACACACACACACACACACACACACACACACACACACACACACACACACACACACACACACACACGTACACATGTACAAACAGAGCTGCACTTTTATAATGAATATACAGAGGCAGAATGTGAGATTACACTGACAGTTCTTCCATGCTAAATCTCCTTACTGCAGCCCCCGGTGAGATAAATATAGACACAACTTGGTAGCTCTCATTTTCTGTTTATCTCTCTCTGTCTGTCTGTCTGATTTCAAAGTGCATGTTACTACAATCAACTATTTGATGACTTTGTGGTGGTGTCTGCCAGCAGCACCCATGTTAAAATGTAATGTGGTGGAGTCATACACTGTGGAGCGATAGAAATAATTGTGAGGCAGTGAGAAAAGTTCCAACAGGAACAAGTTACCTGCTTTAATGCTGACATATACACCATGGTGTGCTCCTCTGCTTTCTATGCAGTATAGCTACTAGGCTAAGCAAACCTTTTAATGTGCACGCACCATCCTCTTCTGAAAAGATAGCACAGACAACACAAAGATGATCTCAAAATGCCAGAAAAAGGAACTGCCCTAAAATCCACCACTGGGAGAGGTTTTTGACGGCTGTCTGATGTCCACTGTGTGGCTATCCCAAGATGACAAGAGCACATAGCCAGTTTCAAAGAATTCAAATGCACTGGTAGCAAAGCAGGTGGCAGATTTGAAGTGTCAGCAACTCTGGCAACTGCATTTCACCACCCTGGGAATTATTTGCAATGGCGTCTTTTCTGTCCCATGGCCAGTTCTGCCGTCTGACCAACTATATTTGGAGACCAGCTGGTCTGTGAAACCGATGAAACTCTATCTCCCTTTCCTATATATCTGAAAGATTACAACTGCTTGTTCATATCTAAAAGTATGTGTTCCTTACCAACTCTGCATTTCTACGAGCGCTTCACAACAACAGTGTGGTTCCAAACATGCTGCGAGCACTGAAATGTTCATGACCACAAAACTGACAGTTCTAAAGAGTAGCTATGTCTGAGTGAGCAGTCTCAACCACAGTATGTACTGTATGCATCCATGCACAACATGCACATAAGAATGTGTGTATATATGTAGCATCCTTTAACACAATCTGGTACAAACAGAGGAGCCAAATCCATAATGTATTCATTGACATCACTTCATCTCCATTCAGGACTTGTTATGCTTATGGTACCTAGACATTCCCACAACATACTAGTTCTTTGAGTGCAAGCATAGCGTATAGTACAGTATAGTTTATGTTCCTCATAATGGTGTTGAAGCAGCAAATCAGTCACCATTTTTGACAAGTCTTCTAGGGTCTGTTTTTGTTGTCAGCTATCTAGCAATGGTGTCTTTACTTCAAATAGGGCTGAAATTAACTATTTCCATTGTCAATTAATCTGCTGATTATTTTCAACATTAATAATTTAGTCTATAAAATGTCTAAAAGCTGTGGGAAAAGGCTCATCACAATTTTCCAGAGCCCAAAGTCACGTTTTTAAATTGTCCAAACCCAAAGACTCTTCATTTACGATCAGAAATGATAAAGAAAAGCAGCAAATCCTTCCATTTGAGAAATTGGAGCAAATGTTTGGCTTTTTTACTTGGAAAATGACTGAAAAGATGAATTGATTATCAAAATGGTTGGCGATTAATTTTCTTATGATCGATTTATCAATCTACTAATCATTGCAGTTCTAACTTCAAGCATATAAGATTTAAGACACCATTAACTGAGCAGCCCTGCGGTAATGCACAACAGCACACCTCCTCCTTTTGGAGTCCCAGTATAACAGGAAAGAGCTGCCTGATCTGGGCCTAATGGAGAACAGTGATCAGCAATCACAACTGTTGACCAGGGAAGAGAGGGGGTGGGGGGGTGGGACAAGGGTTACCAAGGCAACGGAGACCTTGTGTTAAACATTCCCGTCACGGTGATTGAAGAGTGTCTGTGTGTAGGAATGAGCTGCACCAGTATGCGTCTTTGTATGTGACAGTGAGCTGCAGCTTGACAAGGAAAGTTCCTCCTGTGCTCTGTGTGTGTGTGTGTGTGTGTGTGTGTGTGTGTGTGTGTGTGTGTGTGTGTGTGCGTGTGTGTGTGTGTGTGTGCGTGTGTGTGTGACAGGCACTGAATATATACAGCATACGGTTGTTTTGTGTTAGAGCATGTCTCCTGTGCCTCGACTGTATACCCTCCTTGTATTGCACACTGAGACCGTCTGTTGTGCCTGTTAAGCCGTTTATGTGATCATACTCGCTTTGTGTGCGTAGGGGTGTATGTTATTCCAAGTGTGTCTGAGTGTTTATGTCTCTCTTGTATTTCTTGTTCTCCATCTCTGCGCCAAAGCAGTGATATTGCAGCTAAATTTCAATGGTAATAACAGGGTCAGCTGTGTGGTTACATAGCATTGTATAACATGAGTCACATGTCACTGCCAGCTCACCTTTCCTGTTTTTGTCCGCCTGGTGTTACAGCATTAAAATACACTGGAAGTGGCAGTGAAGTCTGCCAAGAAATGGGCATGTTGTTGCCAGACGACTGTAAGGGATGATAAGGACCACTAGTCAGGAAGAGCTGATCTAGATTCAGATTTGATGTGCTGAAATTACACACAACTGATAACAGGCTGCTTGACACTGCGATCAAATTTTACTAAGTTGGCAAATCTCACCAACAAACTTTGCATTATGTTTGTCAACAACTTCTTAAAATCAGGGAGTTCAGTTTTAGAAAAGGTTTCCAGTGTCGTGTTTTAGTCTGCCTTTCTCAGAACTTTTCCAGTTTCCCTCCACTTGATGAAGTGAAACATTTCTTGAAAACTGTGGACTTTGGATCTATGACGTGTGTGCGTGTCCCTCTCTCCCACTCTGCAACCCAAAGGGGCAGATTCACAGCACACTTAGCAACAAGCCCTGATTGGCTGAGAGGCGTCAGTACAGTTCCAGCTGAGAAGAACCCTTCTTCTGTTTTGTGACCTCAGCTGCTATTATTCTCCCACTGCCAACAAACAACGCACACACAGACACAGACTTGACCTAGACTGATACACCACCTTGCCCTCTCTCTAACACCCATTATTGTCAGTCATAAACAGAGCTGTTGTTTAGAAGCTGAGCAACTTGCATACTAGCGAGGTCACGTGGTAAACAAGCTCGGCCTCTGGAAAAAACTTTTCATCATGAGGTGCGCGCATTTAACAGACAAAACTCATGTCAGCTGATGTGGAAAAAGTAACTCAAGGCTCTCTCTCACTGACCTAGGACCTGCTTTCCGAGAGCAGCTATGTCTATCAGATAGTGCTTCTTTCACTCGGTTGTTGACATGTCCTCGTGTCCCTTTTCTTTAAACAATTCTGGTAGGTGAATGCCTGTAGATTTTTTGTTCGTGGCCGTTTCATGTTTCTAACACAGCCATATATGCAGTATTAGCAGGTCATCTGGTTTCCGCCCACACTTGCTGCGGTAAACTTTTGTTAAGTTCATGCACATAAATCCCCCTTAAATCACTTGCTGTTCAGCTTTCTTGCATTATTAGATCAGTACAGTGTGATGAAAGCACCAGCAACAATCGCAGCCTATCACAGTTAGGCAACCGTGGAGTTCTACAGAGTCCGCAGGATTTCACTGCAACCACACACTATGCCAGCTGATTTCAGTGAGAAGACAACGTGAACCAGACAGGACTGTTACATCAGCTGGTGCTGCCTTTGAATCAGATAAAACCTGCGTTCTCTCTGCCAGCTATGGACCGCAAAGACGTTAATTCAAATCCCTGCTGGGACGCTCTTGGACAGGAATGAGATACAGTGTGCTCTCTTCATCTTTAACAACCATGGCAACTGGGGTCCTTGAGTAAGGTACTTAACCCCACCATTATTCAGATGAGTTGCTTGGTGTCTAAAACAAGACTGGGTGCACTGGGCAGCTTCCAGGTGTAAATGCATCAGGCTAAGTAAATGCAGAGCGGAGTGAAGCTGAAAAAATGTCTGTGCTGAGATTAAAAAAACAAAACATAACCATTGAATACTAATAGAAGGCCTCCCAAACACCAAGTAACAGGGTAGGCATACTTGTAGCCAAAGGGGATTTAAGTGTATACCATGCACATGCAACAATTCATCGCACCTCTCTCTCCTAATCTCCCTCTCATCTTTCCTGAAATTCCTGAGAGATTATCTTCACAAGCAGTGACCTAAGGTTTGTTGTGCCCTTTCTGACCTTACTTGCACACACTGTAGCCAGGCCCCCTAAGCCCCTGTTATTCAGGGAAGAGTGGTCCTTTGCAAACTCATTGTCTAACTAATACCTGTTATGTAATGTGGAGTGGAGTGAGTAAAGCAGTACTGGACAAGGTGGGCAAAGTGGGAATTACTATGGCCCAGTAGAGCCAACAATCATTCAGTCTTGTCTAATCAATCCTTAATAATGTACACTATCGCTCTAAACTTTCATTTTAGATTCCAAATTTCACATTTTTGATTTCATCGACATGCCACAAAGTAGCAAATGCACATCCCATTATTATCTCAGGCACAGTGGCAAGAAGGCAAAAACAATATCAAGATTTGTTTATGAGGATGAAAATGTTACTGATGATCATTTTCTCCTCTACTAGTCATTTTTAGGTATTTATTTGTGGGCCACTAATTTAACTGTGTGTATAGATGGAGTCTCCTTGACCAATTTCTATCTGCTTGAAAGGCAACATCTGACTCTAAATCTTTACTATAGCAACTTAAATTTCAGCAAGCTGACTGCTGGTAGCTATAGGACACTAGGGCAGTAGGACAAACCAGCCTCTCTCTGTAACCAGAGCCACCCTGCTCAACATGAATGCATGTGCCTTTGACCTCGCCTTTGCTGCCGATGCCAATTTCTAGAAAGGGGAGTCCGAATTGAGCAACTCGAGCAGTGTCTCAATCTCCACTGCCCACATGAAAAGTGTGTCAGTTGTGGCACAGGCAGTTCCAGGTGGCTGGAACTGGCTGGAACGAACCGCTTGGGACAAAGAAGCACAAGGCCAAAGTCTTGATGTGGCAAGGGAAAAAAACCCTCACCTTATTTATGATAAAGCTGCACTGAATGATTCATCTGCCCCAAAGAGCAAACAAAAAGCTCTTGTTCACCTTCTCTCCTTTTGGGTGGTTCTCACCTTTCATTATTAAACTGTACTTCACGTCACTGTCATTTAGCACTTTCTTCTGTCAGGTCTTGTGAAACTCAGAGTTACACCTCCTTGACACTCAAATTCAACAACAGCATTCATTAACGGCACATCAAAAGCCAAAAGCTTACCACTAAAATCAGCTGAGTCAAGGGGAAAAAGAGGAACATTAACCCAGTTTAACAGGAGAGACTGACTGTCAGCTGGTTTGTTGGGAGGGTGAAGCAATGCTGGGATAAGGGAATTGCCTCGCTCGATACTGCAGCTAGCCTGAGACTGATAAAATGAGACAATGGAGAAAAGGAAAGGGGATAGTGGTGATGAGTCTCAAATTAACTTAACCTCACACTGTTGTTAATAAACAATGTGCTTAACACCTCCACAATGAGCCCCTGAGGTATTCTGCGTTAACAGACACTGGGAACGTGAGCATGCGTGTGTGTGTGTACCCATGATTCTATCACTTTGAAGGAATAGTTCACATTAGAGATCAATTATTACCTTTAGGTTTCTCTTGATTAATCAGTATTAGTGATAACCCCCAGAATGAATGCACAGAAAACAACAATTCTTAGATTTTTCAGCTTACTTGTTTTCCCCTTATTCCACTCTCCATACTGTTATCAGACATTTAAATCCATAATTATCTATTATGGCGCTTCAAGCACTATAACACATACAACAGTACATTGTCAGCAAGGGAACACAAACAGATGAGATGTGTGCGTTGTGTGTCGGTGAGGTGTATGACCCTGATTAAAATGCTGTGCTTATGTAACAGTGTGTGGCGGGTTCAGTCAATCTAGATCGTCTGACAAGCACTAGTTCTTTGTTTCCTCATTAATTTGAAAAGAATTCTGTTGCTTTTGTACTCTATGAACACGACTGAGAGCTTGTTATGTTTTCTTGCCTTGACCGCCTTGACTGGTTAGTTGGAACTGAGATTTTTACTTTATCAAAGGAATGCTGTTTTTTTCATGCTGCTCTTTAGCAAATGTGAAGTACTGCAATGTCTGGTATACAAAGAATGTGTGACTTGGAACTAAAACTAAAATTGCTTCTGAAAATACAACCCTGATTCCAAAAAAGTTGGGACACTGTGTAAAACCAATATATTTAAAGTTTGACCTCAGCAACTTCATTGATTTTTGTAAATATATGCTTATTCTGATGGCAGCAACAAGTTTCAAACAGGTTGGGACAGGAGCAGCTAAAGACTGGGAAAGTTGTGGAATGCTCCAAAAACACCTGTTTGGAACATTCCACAGGTAAACAGGTTGATTGGTAACAGGTGATAGTATCATGATTGGGTATGAAAGGGGCATCCTGGAAAGGCTCAGTCGTTCACAAGCGAGGATGGAGAGAGGTTCACCACTTTGTGAACACATTATTGTTTAAAGGACATTACTATATGAGCTCAGGAACACTTTGTAAAAACGTTTTCAGTAAACACAGTTTGTCTGCAAACAACTCCAAAAATGGACAAAGAGGTGGAGCGTAGGTGGAGCTGAGTGGGCCAAATGAAGAATGGTTGCTGACACCCAGCAGCCAGCTGTCACTCAAAGCAGCCAATGCTATAATTATTCATAAGCTAAAGTTCACCCCTGTACAGTTGTCATGAATGGGGACATTAGCTATAGGCCAAGTAAACATGTTTATTTCTGGTGTAATGTTTTAGGCATTTTAATATGGGGGTCTATGGGGATTGACTCACTTTTGGAGCCAGCATCAACTGGCCTTTTGAGGAACTGCAATTTTTGGCACTTCGCACACCCAGCGTTACACACCCAGTCACACGCACATTTGTCAGACCTGATGTGACAACACACACAGATAGGAAAAACTGCTGTGTGTGAACTGGCCTTATGTTAAAGCCTCACTATTGCTTTGTTCATAACATTATGTGAAACATGCGCTCAAATAGCAATATATCTGCAAAATGTCTGTATCAAGCAATCAATATAAGTATACCGATACATCTGTCAAGCCCTGCTATCACCCATTTCATTTTTGTGTTTAGACAGTAAGCCAACCAAGCTCTATTTCTGTCAATATGTTTTTTGTCTAGATATTACCAACAGATAGTGGTGGCAGAGGTGTTAAGTGTTGAGGTGTTACAGTAGCTGAAGTGTATGTTATGTGACTCAGAGGATGGGCCAAAAAAAGGTGGTGGTGGTGGGGGTGGG
>JBBMOE010000001.1:20481097-20511097 GCA_037975065.1 Chaetodon trifasciatus
GGGCCTAATGGAGAACAGTGATCAGCAATCACAACTGTTGACCAGGGAAGAGAGGGGGTGGGGGGGTGGGACAAGGGTTACCAAGGCAACGGAGACCTTGTGTTAAACATTCCCGTCACGGTGATTGAAGAGTGTCTGTGTGTAGGAATGAGCTGCACCAGTATGCGTCTTTGTATGTGACAGTGAGCTGCAGCTTGACAAGGAAAGTTCCTCCTGTGCTCTGTGTGTGTGTGTGTGTGTGTGTGTGTGTGTGGGTGTGTGTGTGTGTGTGTGTGTGTGTGTGTGTGTGTGTGTGTGTGTGTGTGTTGGGGGGGGGGTGTCAAGGAAATAATCCAAACATGCCTTAAATCCTTGTGTTTTTCTTTAGTCTGTGCTTTCAGAAGCTAGTCTCAAAATTTACATCTACTTCTGTCATGTCAGATACCTCGAAGAAGAGACACAAAAGTTTAACAGAAGACAAAGTGAATATGGGAATGACAGACAGATATAAAGACAAAGCCACTGAAACATACAGCGAGGACAAAAGATAGACATTGTCCCCACCACAACACCACCCCTACCACGAGAAAGCCACCAGGTCCAGATGGCTCTTCCTGTTCCTGCAGAGCTGGCTGCTGGTTGGCTATGAGGAGCCACAGGGGCGGGAGGATGTGACGAACACACAAGCAAATGACATCACTTGCTCAGTGGCACCCTGGCAGCAGAAATATGACCCATGCTGCTACTTTCGGCTTCAGCAAGTCCAGCTCTCAGCCTGGATGGTGTATTTTTACTGAACCTTAATGACAAGCTGCACCAAATGCATACACCTGTTTTTATGTCTGCGTGGATAAAGCCCACTATGACCTGAATGACTTATAAGTCCAGATCAAACAGCATTTCAAGAGTATCTTGCTTCTGTATCATGATGTATTTCCGAGTGAAATGGAATAGGCAGGTAGGACATAGTGCTGGGAGGAAATTCATTTGAAGATAAAACTGGTCCTGTCATGACATACACAGAGAATCACAGTGATTCAAAGTTGGGTGCTAGCCTCCATTCAGTCAATCTACTTGTCTCCTTCATCACTCCCCTTTCTGAAGCAGGCGGACGTTCCCCTCGAACGGCAGGAGGTGAGGGGTTAGTTACTGCTATCTCACCAGTGCACATCGACAAGACAGCGTATCCATCAAGGAAGAGAGTGAGAGAGAGGAAGCCCCTTGTATACTCCACGTAGCTGTTGAAGCAGTCCACTGTAAAATGCCCAGCACATAATCTGGACCTGTCACAGATGCCACTTTCCTCAAAGTGAATAAATCCTCGCCAGTGGGCCAGTCACCACAGACTTGTCTGGGGAAACTGAACAAGGTTTGAGGTGGGGAACACCCAAAGATGTACCATGGTGTTGTTAGCTAGATAACTAATGAATTTTAACTCTGTGCAGGTAAAAGTTAAATATTGATTGTGATTGATGGGTGGACGTCACGTCATGATTAGTTGAAACAGGAAAAAAACATGACTGGATTTTGATATAAGAATACGAAGAGTTTTCTTTTATATATATTTGACATATATTGTTAAATAGGTGCACGATATGATAATATGGGGATGCGATCTAAAAAGGTTAAACGTTTGGTGTTCAAAATCAAATATTCCTGCATTATGATGATAAAGATCACTGCTGGACTGGGAGGACAAGGTGAACATTCCCATGCAATGGTTAGGTAAGGCTAGGCTGCTTACAGTAAAACGTGTCACAAAAGCATTGATTTAGGCTGATTACTCAGGGAGCCGGGATAGTAACTCATGGTTGAATGCCTACCCAGTATTGGTATTCATTGCGAAAGGCAAGCTCTGAATCTCGCTGTACAATGGGGTGTCTAATATCCATGCTCAGTGCAGCTGGATCAGCAAATGGTTGTGCTGTTGTATTGAAAAGACATATGTTGACCTAAATTAATTGATAAAATGAATACTTACTGTAAGATTGTGTGGGTGTAAACACAAATGTGGACCTTTTAAATAAGTCTCCTAAATAAATACAAAGTTATGGTTTACAATGTATCTGTTTCTATTGTGCTTTGTTTCCAATTGTCAAACACATATTGACACAATGAGAAATGCCAAAACGCATCCTATCCCCTCTGTCTGGTAAGCTGTTAGGTAGTGTATATGTCTAGAGGTTTTTATTGTGAAAGGTAGAAAACTGGAAAGAGTGAGTCTGTGGTGTGCTTGGCATGCTTGTAAACAAGCTTCATTCAAATTCAACAGAAACCACATAAAACTCACCAAAACTGTCTTGATTATTCTTTCACATTTCCCTCACCAACTCTGGCTTGGTTGAAATAAACACTCAATTCACAGAGTTATATGTCAAAATATTCTGGCTTGAGACACTGTATTTCCCCACTGCCTCTCTACACTGTTGCTGGCCTCTCTGTGATCTGGGGTTAGCTAGCTGAACAGAGTCTGTCGCACACTGCAGCCCTCACTCGTCCTTTGGAGACAGACCACTACATTAGCAAAATAAAATGAAAAAACAAACAAACAAACAACGGGTGATGGACTCAGCCTTTCACCAACATAGCCAAGCAATGGCTTGACCCTTGTGTCAAT
This sequence comes from Chaetodon trifasciatus, assembly GCA_037975065.1. NCBI lineage: Eukaryota > Metazoa > Chordata > Actinopteri > Chaetodontiformes > Chaetodontidae > Chaetodon > Chaetodon trifasciatus. The sequence continues at coordinate 20,483,694 of JBBMOE010000001.1, forward strand.
CAGCACAAGTGTTGATGTAGCCTTAAGAAACCTTAATGTAGCCTTAAAAAACCTTAAGAACAGAGACCCAATAAATAAAGGAGTCAGTCAAGACAAGGGAGAAATACACACATGAACTCTGACTGCGTGAGATGAGTAAAACAGAAGGGAGCACCTGTTGTCGCTGCCCCTTGCTATGGGGTAAATCACTGCTGAGGAGGAGGCAAAGACAACACAGGACTAGACAGTTGCTCTACAGGACAATGGTGTATGTCTCTCTGCATTATCTGGGTCTCTCGTCAGTGAGAGTGTATACTCTGATCCATCGGCATGTGGCTGGGGCGTCTGAGGGCAGCTGTAATCTGGCTGAGTGCACGGCAGAAGGCAGGCAGGCAGGCAGGCAGGCAGGCAGGCAGAGAGTGGAGTAAGTTGTGTGTGTGTGTGTGTGTGTGTGTGTCTGTGTCTGTGTGTGCGTGTGTCTGTGGGGGTGGGGTCGGGGGGACTTGTATTCAAGTCCTCCTTAAGGGACTAATGGCTCCAAACAGGAAGCACCACCAAACAAACACTCTGAATAACATCACAGAGATCAGGAGCACAGCACTGAGGCTTGCCAACTGACTGAGTCTCTCCAACATGACTAGCTCTGAGGTCATCTCTGTGTATGTTGTTTAATGAGTGTCTGAAAGGGGGAAAGAAAGAGAGCTGTGGCAGAGGGCATAAAAGAGGAGGCACTCGGTCACCATTCTTAGCCCTTTGCTCATACATTTCACCACAATACCACATTACTTCATAACAGCATCTAATGCAACGTCTTTTTTATTTGTAAAGTGCCTTCAATGATTTGGTTGTGAAGAGGACCACAGTTGAGCAAAAACAGCCTATTTTTATGGTGTAAACAATTCCACTGTGGTTTTTCAATCAAACTTTGCCCTTCTACATGTGGAGACAACACAGTCAAACAAAATTATGACTTTAAGGACACAAATAAAACCCAGCTCAACCACACTTCAGCTGAAGCAATTTGAAACCTGATATGACAAGCCATTTTTCCCCGACTGGTGAAAACAGGTCCTGAGTTTTCCATTGCTGCTCTTTATGGCACCTGTAAAAGCTGTCAGTTGAGCCACATGGTTCAACGGTACAGTGCTTATTAGGAGCAAGAGCAGACTGTTGCGTACTCTCTGCCACACTCACTCTCTCCTCACACCCGCATACACTCACACACACACGCTATCCTGACTCACAATTCAACTCACAGAAAAACAAGGGGGTCAGATGACTCTGGTTAGGCCCCTGAGCAGAACAGAAGTGTTTCTCTTCTCCCTTTATAGCAAAAGTATGGTTCACAAAGAGATGTTGAGGAAAATGCTGCTCATCTAACGTCTAAATTCTTTGTTTTTAATCATGTGCTGAGGTCTCTGAATGGTTACACTGATGCTACTTTTTTCTTTTGATACACAAACCCTGACCATTATCTGATACAGGCTTCCAAACTGATACCAGCTACACTATTACACCTCTGATTTGTTTGTCTTTAATTATATTGTTCAAGAAGCTTTAGGAAATTGTGTTGTTACAGCTGTGATTAAGAAACAGCACTTAAATTGGTTTGGTCACATCAGCCTGATATGAGACCTGTTTATCCAGGTCAACATCAGCACTGTTACTGATTCAATATGTTGGATTTGAGCATTTGGAGTGAGGGGTAAAGGGTTTGCAGGGTACAGCCTGATTCATCAACTCATCACCCACACAAAGCCATGGCTTGTCTTTTCACACCCACCTGATCAGGAGATCACAGCTTGTGAGACTTGCTGCGGGACATTATTGTTTGATGCACAGGTCTGGACTTGTTCAGATCTCCCCTTCAAACTTTATACAACTAGGCTCTCCGAAGAAACCCCTTAATCCAGCATCAGAGCAGTGAAACTGCCCGCTCTGTGCTCATCCCAACCTTTTCTGTGGTCCAGGATACTAAGTAAACAGCTTCTCTCCCCACTGCAGTTCCTTTCTCTGAGAGCAGGGAGGGAGGCACAAGAAGGAAGGCATCTGGGCTATAAGCAATCTGGTATCTTCACCACAGGAACGGTACAGCATGTTCCAAATAACAATAGCCCCACAGTCCCTGCCAGTCAAACTGGGAGCTTCTGCTGTGGAGCAGCTTCTACTAGCACAAGCTTTCATAATTAGAACATGACAGTGAGTGAGCCAACCTGACATGGTGACAATCCATGAAAGGGTGAGGAACAGACTTGCTGTAGTAATGTGCCTGAGGCCAACAGTTTGCAGTATTTTGGCAGATACAAGGCAGGAGCGCGCACACACACGCACACACACACACACACACACACACACACACACACACACACACACAGTATTAATATTTGAGAATTTGGTTGTAAATGTCTCAATATCCCAAATAAGCAGCATTGCTGTTTGCTCTTCACGGTTGACCCAGCATGCTGTGCTGCATTATTAGGCTATAATTACACTGTACAGTGCCAGTCAGCATGCCCTTTACTCTGTCCAGTCACACCACACAGCTGTCTGGGTCAGTGCTTCTATATAAAGGCTTAGGATCCAACAGGCAAGACAAGGCAAGGCTAGGGTTAAAAGTCTAGAGCCATATAGGGCACATGTTTACGGTTTGTTGTGGGGTGCCATAACCAGCATATTGTGCTCTAAGGAAGATCCCACTCAGGCCAGTCAGCAGGCTGACTGCAATTTCATAACCTGTGCAAACACAGTCTATCCCTGATTGACTGCAGCTAATCTCATCATGACTGAAAACAGAGGTCTTTCACTGCCTCCAAGTATGGTGCTACTGTGTTGTTGACAACAGATCAAGTCACCAGTGACCCTGGATCACAAACAACTGTGTAAAGTCAATGACAGTGTGAATCAGTTGGCTTATACAATCAAGGAGCTTATACAACACCTAATGTTGATTGTGCCAGGGCAAAGATTAAGATACTAAGATACCCTTTACAAATTAAAACCATGGTAAAATTGGTATAATCACATTGGAACAAACAAGGAGGGGACACCCTCTGTCCCTGTTTTACCTCTTGCTGCAGACAGCGACATGTAAACAGGTTGCACAGCATACGGCAGGAGCCTCATTTCCACAACAGGGTGGGTGTCAAGAACATTTTGCAGCAGCCATGTGCAGAGACTGCCAAAACAAGAGCTACTGGAAAAGGGAACAGCATTTGGCATGAGAGAATCTCGCTAACATGCAAAACTAGAGCAGCAAATGCATGTTTATGTACACATCCTCATGGACTCGGGTCAGGCTTTGTTAGGTCACATAACCAGTGACCAGGCTGACCAGCTGTTACATAATTCCCTGGCCTGATTCTTCTCTCAGAGGAATGGGTACAGTCAAAGTAAGTGAAGCCGGACCTGCACAGCTCGCCCACACACTAATAGTCAAGTCCATCCCACATGTGTGTCTGTGTGTCCCCTGTACCCCACTTACCGCGCTCGGGCTTCATCTTGTCCAGTGTCATCAGGTTGTCTTCAGGGGCTTTCTTGCAGGGTCTTCTCTTCTTCTATCACACGCAGCCTTAACAGCAACACAACGGTTTCTGCACCCCCAAACACTCTGTGACTGAAACCTGCTGTATTAGCTAAGCGATAATATCAGCTGTGAACCCCGTGCGTTGGTGCCAGCTGCCCCCTATCCAGCAACAAAGCATCGCTTTGTTAGCATGCTACTGTACGCTTCCATCGAAGTCGCACTGTATTGTCCAACTGGCTAACACAAAGACAGCTGATAGCGAATGCCAGCAACAGCTACCGTTAGGTAATGGAGATGTCAGGCTGCTTGCTACCGAGTAACCAATCTGACTACTAGTAATTTAACTAGCAAGCTGACTACTCTCACAGCCCGTCTCAAATTCCACCACCTGAACCATGGTTGCGTCGCGATGCATTTCTGTCCGCTCTCCTCTGACGTTGACTCCTCACAGTGGCTCTCTGGTAGGACTGGAAGGCTGCTAACTCAGCAGTGTTAGCTAGATAGCGAACACCACTAACTAACTTTACCGTGACTACGAAGCTAAGCGTCTACTGGTGACGACGACCTCCCATACATCCCAACCCCCACTGTACCGCAGGTAGCCACAGCTTAGCAACAAACATCGATTCAGATGACGGAAGGTCTCGGCACATACATATATAATTATTTTTTTGCTAAGACGAGAGCATATTCAGTGTATCATTTTTTCCTCACGAAACGTCAACCGGGATATCACACGTATATGGTCCACTTTCTAATAACCATCCACAGCGTTAGAACCGTCGCCATCTAACGTTACTTTACGCTAGAAACGCCACCTGTGCTGACTTCCTTTACGATCCTCATTAAAACTTTTCAGACCAACAACAAATAGCACGACTCTGCCGGAACGAGTCAGTAACACGGCGACGTTTTCCGCGAGCGTTTGCTGTATAGCGGTTGCTATTTCACCGCTGACAGGCCGTCTGACTGCTAAAACTAGAAGACTGGGTCGATACTAATATTATTCAGGCGAAATGCAGATGAAAGGAACAGTGAGTCCTCCTCGTCGTGATGCTTACAGTCTGCCTCCCCTCCTCACTTCCCTCCCCACTGCTTGTCAAAACAGATCAGTGCAGCTCCAGTCACGTGTCCCAACAACAGCCCCAGTCGTCACTTCCCTCTCTGCCAGCCTCGCGTGAACTCGCAGCCATAGCAACCGCCGGTTTAGAAGTGGTACCCGTCTTCGGTGATACTAAAACTTGTCAAGAAGACGGGACGTATTTGATAAAAACAGAGTAGTAATAAAAACACAACCCGCATTCATTTGTTCTGGAACAGTTCCGTAACTTTAATGACAATGGAAATATGAGCAAGGAAAAGGAACAAACAAGAGACGGGCTACTCTCCGTAAGCTGATTGGCCAGTGGGATTCGGTGCGCGCTCACGTGCGCACGTGAGGGTTCGTTTTTTTCCGTCGTGAACATTTTGTTCTGGCTTGTTTAACATGTATGAAGCCAAAGATCGTTTATGCGGGTGATGCTGTGCTGTAGGACAAAGTCCTGACTGGCTGAGGGACCAGACAAGTTCCTGGTAAATGAACACATAATGATTATAAGACGAGATACTAACCTTTGAGTCTTTGTGACTTCTGAAAGTAACGAATGTTTCACTTGTGTATATTTTCTACAAATAAACTGCCCTATTTTCTGCTTGTTATTAGTAAAAGGGAGCTTCAATAATTAAGTATATCTTGTATGTTTTGCTAATGATAAGGTAATATTAAACACAAAGTTGCGTTATTCGGTGTAAATTGCAAAATCAAGAATTCCAATCAATACAGACCCAACCAGAGAAGTTATACATGAGACCTATACTCAAGACCAAGGCGGTGTTATGGCAAAGCAGTGCTAGATACAGTAAGACATCAAATGACTTTGAAACCCTGATATCCATTAGGCCTGACTGCCAACTATCTTTAGTCAATCACTGTCATGAGGTGTGACCTTTAACATTAAAAACTGCTGCAAACTAGTTGTAATAACATATGTTTTTTGTTTGTTTGTTTTAAGTTAAAAGTAAATATGAACATATGAAGTTAATGTGAAGAAACAGAGCTACAACATAATACATGCAGGGTGTTGTCCATTGTGATTTTGGTACAAATGAAAAAGGGCAGAGGGAGAGCTCTTAGTTTTAATCTCTTCTCTGCTAAAACCTCTTGGAACAAAGGCAAAGGCCAAAATGAGGACACTAGAATCTGCTTCACAAATCTGTTTGGCAGCTGCAGTTGCACTTTGTGTGTTATTGTTGTTTGCTCAATACAGATAGACTCTATACAGTGGACCCGAGTTTGGTTAGAAATGACTAGTATTAGTAGAATATTTTCAATAGACTATTGAAAAAAGGCGGTAACCTATTACTGTCACAGGGACAACATTTTTCAAAGAATTAAAGCGTGCCATACTATCTGCTTTGAGCCTGCTGAGTTTTACAGTCACTGAATTTTCCTTTGTTTATGATCACAAAGACAAGTGACTGTAGGAAAATGTAGGGTACAAACATTGACCAGTTGATTATGGGTATGTATCTGGCCAGGAGGCTACAAAGTCAGTCTACTGATTTACAACTGAATGTTGTTTAACCGATAATCTGCACATGACCAAAACAAAACCAAGTCACACAAGAAACCATGTGTTCTTCTATAAACGTTTTAACCTAGAAACAGCTGTGTAAGGGCTTCTGTTTGGAGCAATTGGTTGGGTGATGGTGGCAGTCAGAGGTTAAAGACGCTGTGTCAGAGTCATAAAGGCTCAAACTTTATCGGCCTGTACATCAATACTTAACAACAATACAGACAGATCAGTGTGACATGCCAAACACAGTTAAATGGGAATTCTACAATAACACTCCATATATGTTTTTCTGTAATATTGTGCAAATCACTTCTAATTTGTAAAAAAAAAAAAAAGGTTGAAATGAAAAGCAGAATGTGCCATCGCTTATTTTCAGATTTCAGTAATTACATGATTGGTGTGTATAGCACTTTGAGTGGCACTGGTGCTCAAACTATTTAGTTGTAGTTTTGCAACTTGCACCTAGACCTGGAACAAAGAACTGCGTTATTTTTAAATGTGAGCGTGAAGGGGAAGCTGACATTGTAAGTTGTGGTTTGCAATGAGCTGCAAAGGCCTGCAACACATTTAGGGCTGTACTTAGTGTGATGATGTCATTTAGAGATAAATCCTGGAGCTAACAGTAGCAACTCCTAGAAAGCCGTGACACACCCCAGCTGATCTTAAAGAGATATGGACACATTTCTCTATTCAAGGAAGCTCCACATTCATGTGAAGCTCATTTTAATTTACAATGTGCATCCATAGTGCAGTGTTCGATGTAAATGAAGCAAACAGCCATTCAAGTATTTATAATCAAATATTGATTTCCAGTGTGAGGAGACAATTGTCTATATGGATATGTATTGATTTTACTGTACACAATTATTATTATATTGCTGCATTATATTATAGTTTAAATCATCTTCTTTTAGTGTTAATTGTCCCTTAAAAAAATGATAGTAAATCCGAGCAAATAAGTTCTTGTCTTTGGAAAGATCCATGTCACAGCCCCATCTAGTGGCAAGATACAAATAATGCAGAAAGGAGAGGAGGGAAAGAAGAGACCAGTGGATGGGCGGCTAAAACTCCAGGAACTGAAAGACACCAGAGATGAAACAGTGCAAATGTGTTGCCTGATGTTGGGTCTCCTTTGGGTCACTGCCCTGTAATTTCTCAGTCCTTAATCAAGGCGAATACATCAATAATAAATACACTGCAGTACCTCTATTGTGAAAAGTGACGATATGCACACACAGATGTTCACAAATACACGCAAAATACCTTATTGGTGTGTAGCACATAATAAAAGCTCCTGAGCATTATTTAGCCTTTCAGGTGGATGATTGAAATTAAATGATATCGTGTTGTTGTTCACAAAAGCAGAATACCTTTTGAAAATCATCTGTCTTATGTGTTGTGTATATTTACCTTCAGACAACATTCACCAGGCTCATTGTCTTCACACAGAGTTTAACTGAGACGTCTTACATTTTTCCTGTGGTACCATTATGTCCCAAATGAAAAGTATTTCCTGGCATGGAATATCTTTGAATACGTTTGAAAATTCAGCCTGAAGACAAACTCCCAGTTTCCCCAATATGTTTCTACTCCACCTGTTTACATGCACAAGTTTGCCCTCAGGCTTTGAATTAGTGTCATCAGCACAGCACTGGTGGGTGATGGATTATTAACAGATGGATTTGTGGAATTCAGCACCGCAAACAGAAGAAAGTAATTGAAAAATCTATTTAGTTACTACTTTTATTGTTGTGTTGCTGAGATGGATCAGTGAAATGACTGATCAAAGTATGGATGTCTCAACTTGGCCTGACTCCTCTGGGATTCAGTGCAGCTGAAGGTAAACTATATTAAGGCTAAACAGATGATCCAGATGATTTTGCTGAACTCACAACTTTACTCATTCTTAAGTTATGATTTTGATTTTTGGATTATTTAAAGTACCACAGTACCTTGCTTTTCTGCCCCTTGGAATTCTATTTTCAGCAAATCTGAGCTTCAAAGGAAATAAATATGTACATACTCCAAGATTACAGTTTTTATTAAGTTGAGCTGATATTTTGAATGAATCTCTCTTTACTGTCAGACTGTGGCTCATTGCAAAATTGCTCTCCAACATTAGTAATTTACCATTTGTATTGAATGAACCTCCCTGTCCACATTTTCTTTGAAAGTTAAGACCAATGACTTTTAAAAGATACTGATGTTCTTCATTGGTTTAAGCAGCTAAATATGCCTAAATGTATATTTAGCATTTACAAGTAAAAACATGTGATACATGAGTACATTGATTCATTGTTTTTGCAGGAGCACGTGCATATATTTTGAATGTGGGCGCCCCCTAGAGCCTCTAACCCTGACAGCATGTAAAACAAAAACTATCCACTGATCATCTGAAGCTGCTTGTCATGCAGGTTCCCGTCCAAGACAGGCTCATACACCTGCTTGTCTTGTCCTCTACTTCCTTATCTGATTTGATGTTTTGTTGATTCAATTTGCTTGTCTGAGGGAAAAAAGACAAAACACACACAGACACAGACACACACACACACCCCTAAAATAAAATAATAATAACAGGAGACAGGATTCAGAAGCTGGAAGTACCAACCGTTTATTTTCTACTTTTTGTGACTACAGAAATGTTGAAACATTTGAACACTGAAAAAAGCTGGATGACATCATCACTTGCTTCTCAATTTTCTTTCTTTTTTTTTCATTTGCTTAGCAATCACAACAGATGATATTGCACGGCACTGAGAAAGCAGTAGCAAAGCCTGGGAAACAGCAATGACAAATCAAGTCATGAGACATGGAGTTATACATCTGAGAGTAACACCGACAGTATTGCCTCTCTGGCACGCACACGCACGCATGCACGCTCACACGCAGGCACTCACGCGCACGCACACACAGACATACTGATAACAGAAGAAGCATTGTGAGTTGAGCAGGAGGTCAAAAGAAAGAGATCAAGGTTGACAAGAGCACAAGGCTTACGAAAGCAATGAGATTTCATTTTGAAATGCAAGTGCAAGATGAACTACTATGCTGTAATCTATTCCTAAATGTCTATGACAACAAATATGCTTGTTTATCAAAACCCTTCAAGCATCTTTGCGTGTGAATAGCTGGAGGACACCCCTCTGCGGGTGATAAACTAGTTCCCCAGCATTAAGAGATCCAGATGATTGTCTTAGGCGCCGCAGTATTATTATGAGACTTGTAGCCAAGCTACCAATCATATGGGAACTCCTTATGGACAAAATAAATAACAGAAAATGTGAAAAGGGGGAGAAAATAGATCCACACTGCATCATCCATTCCCTCTTTAATACAGGCCTTTGTAACTGTTATGCACCTGTATTTTGCTGACAAAACTAACATTCTCCATTCTGTGACAATTTGACTGCAGGACATGCCGATGAGATCTGTCATGGACATGTTGGTGACGACCTTCAGTCCTTGGAGACACTGTGTGTCTGTGCCGTCTGCATGACAGAGAGGAAGCAGTACACAGTAAGGCCTCTGACAACAAGGAGGAGTCAAACTTACTGTCATGATATGCACCAACACATGCGGACACACGAGCAGTACATGCACGTTTTAACAATGGATGAACACAAGGAAATACTGGTAAATGAGCACACACACACACAAACTCACATACCTTAGCGGTAGGGTTTGAGTCGCACACGCACACTCGCTCTCATCCACAGTCAGGAAAAGAAAAGAGCAATCCAGGTCATCGTCCCCACACACACGCACACACTGATTCCTTGGTAAGGTTCTTTGCAGTTTTATTAGACTTTGCTCATAGTCATTACACGAGTACGTACCAAAAGAACAGATACTAGGTGGAGTGAGGCGGCAGTGCCACGGCAATAAAAACAGACCCAGCTCCGTGGCACAGCCCCTGGCAGACCGGCTGCCCAGCCAACACTCCACCTCACTCTGTGCATGAGACAGCAAAGTGAGCGGGACTTGCAGCCCTCGTTTCAAATGCTTCAGATTGTACATTGAACTGGAGATTCCCCACATGGTAGAGTACGCTTGTCTACATAGCCCTACGCCTTCTACATTCTATACCCGTGCGAATGGCAAATCAAAACTCAACAAGTCTACCTCACAAATGCCAGTGCTTTTCAACATTATACATATTTTTTTTTCCAATTTTTGGTTTGTTTTAAAAATCTTTGGATGTGCAGTAATACCCAGAAAATAACTGTTTTTAAAAAGTCAAAAGAATAGAAAAAAACACACACACGTACACACTGCTTTTTGCCAGCTGTTCAACAAAGTAGCTCCTGTATAACTTTGTCTGCATTGGCAAATCAACTGTCTGGATTTCTGGCAGTGTTTAAAACACACATTGAAATGCCGGCTAGGATTTAGCTGAAGAAGAATACAAACTACTCCTTTGTTATATCTAAGCGTGGGAAATAAGGCTGTAACATAAAACTGTCTTTTTTGTTTCTTTTTTTTTTCCAAAAACCTACTATATACAAATCTAGAGTTTCTACAAATGCATAAATTAAAGCAGTGGTTAACCATTACAAAAATGCAATTAAATTAAAATCACAACACAGAAGTAGAGAAAAGGGAAAATATGAACACAATATCACAGCAGTTGGTTTTACCCTGTAAAAGCAATAGTCTACCATCATAATATTGGCATAACCCAATGTCTGATAAAAAATACGCTTCTCCCTCCATCCCTTAAGTTTCAAACATCAACCCTGAAACTTGTCCTCCGTGACTTGAAACAGAGCACTTCTGCCGAAAAAAACAACTTCAAAATAGATAATCATACAGCTTTTTGAAGTAACAATAACAGTAACCACACGAGTGGAGTTCTGCCTTACTCACAAATAGACGTCTCAATGCAGAACTCAAAGGAATTATTACTATGAGGTATTCAGAGACATTGGTAAAGACATGCACGGCCAGAGTGCTGGACCTTCCTACACACAGCAGAGAGACAAGGAAGGTTGGGGGAAAGAGGGATGGAGGGGTAAAAGGGGGCAGGGGAGGGGAGAAACAAAGACCTTTGGTTTAATCTGTAGAAGTGGACAACAGAAATTCCTTTGGTATGTTTTCATTGCATGGTTGCGCTGGCGAAAGCACCACGGTGTGATTAAAAAAAACAAAAAACCTTTTCCTTGTTTCTTCAGTAGTGGCCCTTCTACAGGCTGAGGTATTCACAGAGTCAAAGGTGAGAGGTCAACAGCGGTTTAACACTTTGGTTCAAGCAAGGCACTCGTCCTGGGAGTTTTAGAAAGATTGCAACACGTCTGCTTCTACTTTCAGGAACATGTCTGCCTATAGTTGAGTCAACAATTCTGCCCATGGCTACGTCAGCTTGTCTGCCTATTGTTGTGTAAAGATGTCTGACCTATTTGGTGGGTCAATGTCATCAACCTATAGATACACACTAGGGCAGGGCCAAGTTGAGAAAAAAAAGACAGTCTGGCGGGATACTCCATCAAATTCACGTAGATTATGTTGAACTTCATCATGAACCAAAATAAAACTTTGATTTTTCATATTGCTGTAATGTCAGCTTTTACATTTTCATCTCACTTTTCTGCCATTACAGTGGCAGAAATGAATCCTTTGGTACTGCTATCAAGCACAAACAAAGCCTGATCACATTGCTCGGGTTCCCAGTACCCCCGCAGGCACCTGCGTGGCCGCTTGTGTGTATCTATGGCCAGATCAGCATATCTGCCTATAGCTACATCAGCATGACTACCTATGGAGCTGTAATCAGAGCACAGATGAAGCAAGAGCACGCATAGCAGGGGTTGCATGGGTTGAGTGCAGGTGGGAGTGGGAGAAAGAAAGGGGAGAAGAGAGGAAGAGAGAAAGAGAGAGAGGAGATGGGGGAGGGGAGACACACAACATCTTTTAACACCACTCATAGAGGCCGTGCAATGAGAAAAAATCTTTGGTTATCTTTGGTATCATCAAAGTGATAGAAATCACGTATGGAACTTGAGTGAGGTAGCATCTTTGGTTCACACTATAAAACATCAGCAGGTCTTGACACATTTTTGTTTCTTGTCGTCTTTTTGTTTTTTTTTTCTTTCAGAGATGAAGAGGCAGCTCTCTCTCGCCTCTCCTTCAGCGCTTCTTCTGATGAATGTAGAGCTGCTAACCCTGGCCACGAGGAGGATGACGGCAAGGGGCCAGCTCAATATATTTAATGATGTGCTGCCCTGGGCCAGCCCTGTGTAGTGCTTTCCTCCTAGTGCTGAAATGCATAGCTTACCAGGAGAGTGGAGGCAGGATGGACGGGGGGAGGGTTGGGTGTGGGAGGGCGGCTGGGGATTGGCAGCAGGCAGGGTGGGGTGCTTTCGTATTCAGGTGACGAGCTGACATTGCTGTGTAAGTGCCTGAAAGTGATTTGATCATTGGTATCATCCCCTCCACCCAACATCTTTGATGAGGAGGGTAAAAGCAAATAGACCTACGTATGAAGCACACAGGGATGACGGAGTGACGCTGAATGCTTATTATTAGAGTGGTGACACAGTTTGTCCTCACAACACCCCCATCAGAAGCTGTCTGTCTCCCTCACAGTGTCGAGACCACACTTAGAGCATCCCTTTGCCGGGAAAACACACTACTGGATGGATTAGTCTTTGTTTGCCAGCTGCTGGTATTTGAACACATCGACTTGAGCTAAATCTGCAGGCATAAGCTGAACAGACTTACAGGAGGTGATCCATCTTCACAATGATTTACAGGAACATTCACATAGACGGTTCGTAAAGATATAACTGGAATATTTGGTTTCATTCAAGAAGGCATCTACAAGGCAAATGTCAATAGTTAATTTTCAGGGTTGTGTCATATAACATTTCCATTTGCACGGAGCGTTTATTTAAGGATGACTCAAAATGTTGTTTGTACCATAAGCAGTAACATTCTCTTCTCTGTGGCTCCTAACAGTCAGTCTCAGGAGGTAAGGGAGGAAATGAGGTAAAAATACTCTTTAAGATTATCAACTACAAAATATACTCTTTGGTCAAATTACTTCATAGCAGGTTCATAAGTGGTTTTATTTCTAAGCTGCATGAGAGGCTTCAGGGTGTAGAAGGCTTTGGTTTCTCTTGTTAAAATTATTCAACGTTTCAGCATGTTGGAAGAAAGCACTACCATGTGGGTTTAGGTTAGGGGTTTCTGGTTTGGTTTAAGTGTTGGGATTTTGGTTTTGGGTTAGCAGTCTACACGTGGGCATTCCCCTGTCTGCCTGGAATGCTTGATAGAAAGACAGACAGCTGGAGAGACAGGCAGTCCACCGCCCCGATCCAAACCAGGCTGCACAACAGTCCACTTGCTCCTGTAGGATTTTTTTTTTGTCTTTAAAGTTGATTGGCCAATCCCACCGGAGCTCCACATTCTGGCTGTTTTTCAAAGGTGTGGACAGCTGCAGATCAGACTGCCAATAGGCTGATTAAACCTCCATTTAGGGACCCATCATTAAAACCAACCAATCAGATTAAAGATAAGGATGGCGAATGATAGATTGATACCGAGGGGGGAGGTGTGGGGGGTGTAGTAAAGCTATAGACCAGTGACAGTGAGTGTGTATGTGTGAGAGGGGGAGGGGGTAAAACTATAGTCTTTTTGCAGTATGTTACACATAAACGTGTTGCTGAAACAAACATTTCAAAGCAGGTCAAAGAAGAAGTCTTTGGTTTGTTTTTTCATCTTTGGATACTATAAATATCAATATAGTACAGGTTTAAGGGCAAAACGTTGCTTCAAGGTCTTTTTAAGTTTCTCTTTGTTTCTCATAAGTTTTAAAGCTTTTCCACCGAGGTTGAGTCAGTCCATGAGTTGGTCAAATCAGTCCGTCTTCAGGCTTTGGTGCAGGCGTTGGGGCCAGAGTTGACTGAGTGACCGGAGCCGTCGTCCACCCACTTATCTAGGCTCCGGCGGCGTGCGTTCATAAAGAAGTTGCTGACAGTGGCCAGCTCGAGGCCCAGCTGCTGGGCAATGGTGACCTGCAGCTCTTTGGATGGACGCTTGTTCTCCTTGAAGATGGCATGGAGCGTCCGCCGCTGCACATCTGTGAACACCAGCCGGGGCTTCTTGGTCATGTTGCCCCGCTCGCTCCTGCCGTGGTCTTGTTCCTTACGCTTACATGCTGTGGAGAATTCAGGAGAGAGACAGAGAGAGTGTTTGTGAGAGAGGGCGGACTATACTTGTGTGAAAATAAGATTTATTTCAGAAATCTGGTATGAGAATAGTCTCTCCATCACACCCTGACCTTGGATTAAAAAAAAAAGAGTTGTGAATAAATCCATGGCCTGATCCATGAATTATCTCTGTGGCTCTCCTTCACAGCAGCTTAACACAGAAGTCTGCTTCGTTCATTCTAACTGCCACTGATGTGAGCATTTAAAATACCAATATCTGATATTTTCCAATCCATTTGGACCAAAACAAACTCTAGTATGATTTCATTTGGTGCACAAATGCCATAGATGCTTATATAAAGATAATTCAGGGACTTTCCTTAACTTTTGAGACCACAGCACTTCATTTTGTACTGCTAATATGATGATTGTATCCACTAATGTCCCATAAACAAAAACACAAAATAGCAATTTCACAATCCTCCAGAAATACCAGCAGTAAATATAATGTTTGACTACACCACTTTTGCTTTTAGATTGTAGTTTTGTTCTGTAATTTGTGAGCAACATCAAGAGCCAAACTGTAAACAAGTATTTTAGCACTTAAATGTCTTAAACATCTGATTTGAATGAGAGGCCCTCCCCTCTGATTTAGATTATGTTAAGATAACAGTTAGTATATTTCATTATATACACCGTGTGCACTGTGCTCCTGCAGTGATGGAAAGGACACTGAAAGGAGTATAAAAGCCACATTTATCATTGTGTCTCCAAATACTAATAAGACACTTAGTCTGTCTGATATAACTTTACATAGAATCATGTCACAGTCTGCAGGCTGGAAGCAGCGCTCCAAACACCAAGACACTCTTTCACTGAGCAAACCGCTAGGGTGCATGGGAAATAATAGCGTGTTGTCAGGGGCCCCATGGAGTAGCATGGGGCCCTATGGTCTGCTGCTGTTGAACAGGCAGGCAGGAAACCAGGCATCCGGGGAACAATGAGCGCTGTCTGCGGTGCTGAAAACAACAACACGCCGCAATATAGGCTCTCCCACAGCTCTGAGAAAATGAACTTCAGATCATCTAATATCGGAAAGACGAGCTTGGAAATCCGTTTGACAGCAAATCAAACCTCCCTTCACCTGATCTCGTTGTTTTTTTTTCATATTGTTTTTTTTCCTTTTAAACCCTGGAAGCCCTCAGCGATCTCACTGTGGCTCATCGGTGAGCAGAGACCAGGAGGGGGCAGACGAGGGCCGCTGGAGAGAGGCCCAGCGTGGACTCAACGGGGAAATTCATGAACAGCCTCCTGTGACCACGAAGCAGTCCCTAAATCTGAGCTGATTCATTTTGTAAAATGCACCATGTGAGTAAAAACACAAAAATCCTCAAATCACAGTAAAGTACGAAGAAGATAATTCAACAAACCAATGAGATTCAGACGCAGTTTGGAGCCAAATAAGGACAAAATATGCCAGAAAGGATCATTTTAAGCATTTTACTGCACTATAAAAACGACTCATTCTATATTAGACGAGCAATTTGTATGTCACCAACAGTGCGTTTAAAGAGGCTGAATTCTTCATGTTTTTTACTATCATATTGCTGACCTGTGTCGTTGCCTTCTAAACAGTAAAGTAGCAGTAGGAAGAGGTCAAAAATAAACATAATTATCAAATCAAGCTTTAACCCCCCCCCCCCCATTGTGTGTGGTAAAGTACAGTGCAGCGACCTCTACGCATGACCATAAACTGGAGTACAATAGTGAGTATGAGCAGCCCGGTGTCTCCAGCGCTGGTAAATATTAACAGAGAGTCAGAGCTCCGCATGTAAAGGCTGCTATAAATCAGCCGGAGTGAAGGCCACTCAGACAGCAGGAGCCACCACAGAGCGGCCCGGCCCCGGCACAGGAGGCCCGGGCAGAGAGGCAGCTTTCCCAGGGCCAGGGGACATAACAACGACCTCGTTATCACGCTAATCACACACACACACACACACACACACACACACACACACACACACACACACACACACACACACACACACACACACTGCTGCTGCTCCCGGCTAATCATTACAAACGCAGAGATAACTCCACACACCCGAACAGGCTGCACACAGTGGGCCCACTGACACTGTGTGACGATAGTCCCGCGTTTCATAATCTCACAGAGAACAACAAACAGACCTCTGAGCGCGAAATGCTGCCAACATCCAACTGGAAAACTATTCTGGCGAGGACATGTGTCCTAATTTACTGTCAGCTGGCGATTTTCACTAACAATTGTAAAACCACCAGAAATAACAACCAAAACATTGAACATCGTCTCTGCAATTACAGCCGACTTCCAGTCCAATTTAATGTCTGTCTTTCTGAAGCCATTCATTCTGTCCTGTCCTAACACACAGCTGCCTGATCCAAACCTCTTCCCTTCTATTCAAGCAAATTCAGATGAGTAATTGAATGCAGGGGAAAGGGAGAAAATGCCCGAGATTAATTTCAGAAGCCTAAAATCAATAAGTAGCCTATATCACATCTACTTCAACACACGATCACATATCCAGTTCACCTAGAAACGAACGGATCGATAACATGGCGCTCGGCCTATGCTCTCCAAATTAATTTAGTTTTTAACTGTGAAATCTTCTCCCTCTCCAAACCTATTCAAACAAAAATATGGAATTTCATATAGAAAGTTTTTACTGTTCAGGATTTTTTTTTTCTTACAAAAGGTTCAGATCAAACGGGACAGGACAGGACACGTTCAAGGGAAGGCGAATAGGAAATATGAACACAGCTGAAGAAGGCCTGATACAGTTATTTTCCCAGTATAGCAATATGAACCAATAATCAATAATAATCAATAAGCCACTGGTCTGACTCTAGTGTGTTTTAATTACATGCTGATCACACGAATGATCAAACGATGATCGGGTAGAAAACCAGCTTCCAAGTTAAAAGAGATTTTCAAAAACTCATTTGCAAAAGTAAATGATAAAATCTCATTTTCAAACAGCAAACCCGCATCCAGAACACACACACACGCGCCCGCGCGCGCGGGGGACGCAGCAGCAGCAGCAGCAGATGGAAAAACTGAAAAATAATCTATTACGATTACACCCACGTGCACTCGCGCGAGCATGCACGCACACACATAGACGAATACACGCACTTTCCACTCTAAGTGGCCGCGGCCTCACTTTTCAAAAAGCCAAAAAGCCCATTTGTAGGTCATTGATCGGGCCTATAAACGTTTCAGAAAAAAACCACTGGGTGTCTGTGAGCGCGCACGTGCGATTTGGGCCTCATTGTGCGCCCTAATTGACTCGTGCGTACCTCAGGGACAAATTAATACAGAGGTCTATCAGTTAATTAGAGAAACCTTAGTCAAGTCAGGGTTAGTTTAGCACCAAAACACAAACACGCGCTCCTGATTCGGTTCTATTGTGAAGTTAAATCCTCTGATTGGAGCAAAGTGAGAGACAAAGCCCATTCCACTAAATAATGCATGACTTCAGCTTTACTTGACATTTTAATTCAGTTCATCACAGACTCTCAAGAACACGTGAACACACACTTTTCTCTCTCTGTTTACACCAAGGGCAACACCAAAAAGGCTGATCAGTTGCATCTACACCAAAATAAACACATTCCTAACGATTTCTGGGTGAAGGATCAGCTTACGCTTGCAGTCCAGCGGTCGATATTTTGAGGTAAAACGACATGGGCGCTTGTTTCACACAAGCCCAAAATCAGCGTGGAGACCGAAAAGGGATGCGTATTGATATCAGGCCACTTATTTGGTGCACGAGCATCAGCTTGGTGGAGCAGTTTTCAACTTCACATGTTGTTTAATACACTGTATGGAGCTGGATTTGACCAGACACAAATCTCTCATTTGGAAACCAGGGGCGTCAGGTCATCAAAGCCTAAGGCAGGTTTAATTTCTGGAGACATGATGTTATTTTGATAAAGAACTATCAGCCCAGAGGGAACATTTGTCCTGAATGCTACCCTGATGTGATCCTTGAATTACACTTAGACTGCTGGGAAATCTTTCTTTTTTTCACACTTATAACAACAACTGCAAAATCAGTTTTCGTTCCCAACCCACTTGACCCATTGCTAAATATAAAGTAGCATTCGGGACTAATGATCCAGTCTGGGCGTCTGTTTTTTTTTCTTTTTCAACAACACATTCAGAGGATGAAAACAAAAAGGGGGCTTTACCGAGGCTTCGCTCACCTGCGAGCCTGAGCGCACTCATGCGTTGGAACTCAGGCTCCTGCAGCCATTTCCACATACGGCGGAAGGTCTCTCTACCGGACTTGAGCTTGGACCAGGGTTTGGGGTTCCTCAGCAGGTCGGACAGGGTTCCCTGGGACCTGCACAGGACCCGCTGGGCAAAGATGGCCTGAGGGATGCTGTAGCGCTTCAGCTCCGTGGTGATCCTTTGCGCCACCTCTTTGGTATTCACCTCCTCCATCTGTCCCCCAGAAACACCACCTCCACCCCCTTGTTGCACGGGCCCGGAGGCCTGCTCCCGGCTGTTCACCAGCCCCTGGCCGTGCCCCTGTGCGCCTAGGTGGGCGTGTGGGTGGTGGTGGAGGCCGTTGATTTGTACCATGCCCGCCGAGGAGCTCATGTGCTGCTCCGTGTGTCTGCCGAGCATGGCCGGATGGTGAGCCTCAAACCCGCTGGGGGTGAGCATCTTCTCACCAGGCATGGCGGCACCGGGATGAGCGTAAGGAGGGATGCCAGCCTGGGTCGTGTGTATGCTGGCCAGACCCGAGCCAGACAGTGGGGAGAGGCTCTGGCCCATGCAGGGATCCTTGTGATGATATGCGGGATACAGACTGTTCATAGGCGCCAGACTCCGGTCCTCTCGCATCAACGTGAAGCTGCCGCTGACATTTCCGGGGATCCTCTGGTGCGGATGAGGGTGAGGGTGATGGGGATGGTGGTGGTGGTGGTGGTGATGCGGAGGAAACTTTTCGGACACGGTGGAGATGGGGGGTAACGGCTGCAGGGGGGTTAGAGTTGTATAAGTGCTGCTTGCACTCATGCCAGGGGGGGCTTCACACATGCTGATGGCTGGATGCAGGTGTCCGGGGTGGCTGGGGTGATAGTCTCCGCTGTCCAGCAGGGTCGCCATGCCCATAGCGCGGTGGCTTAGACCCCGGGGGGTCGAACGAGAATGTGGACTGTGGCCACTCAGCAGCTCTCCGTGACCGGCGACGGACTCATGGCTCACTCCGTGCAGGTCGCCAATATTCTCCATCGACAGCTGTGCGTTCATGATCCGGGCCGCGCTGTGGACAAACCATCTATCTGACCTACCGCAGTTAGCTGATGTCCAGAAGTCCACACGTCCAGTAAAGTTCAATTTGCTTTTGATGCTATTTTCCCTCTTGGAGCAGCCTCCTCTGCTACTGCCTCCTCTTGTCCTTATTCACCTATTTGATTTTTTCCTCCTACCTCTAACGCTTTTTGCAGAATGGGAACTCCTTTGTCGAATCCTTTTTTTCGTGATTTTTTATTTTATTTTATTTTATTTTTTTTAATTTTCTGCTTCTCTTTATGATTCAAGCCCCCCCACCGCCAACCAACTGTCCTTGCGCTCCGGTCGGGTGCCGCGCCATCTCTCTAGTTGTGTGTCTCCAGCCCCTCTTCCACCGCAGCACAGATCACTGTCTGCACATGCGCACTGCGAACACTCATCTCCTCCCTTTCTCTCTCTCTCTCTCTCTCTCTCTCTCTCTCTCTCTCTCTCTCACACACACACACACACACACACACACACACACACCGCCCCATTGCTCTGACGTCAGCTACCTTATTAAGGAAGGGAGGTATCAAACCACCTGCTAAAAGCTGTTCTCCTCAATAAGCCATATTCAGCAGCCTTTAGCCGTCACTGAAATGTTAAAAATGCAAATAGACTGATGTCTAATAAGACGCTCTCAGGATCGACCAGTGGAAATGGACTGGATGCAGCGCCTGATGTTTGATTGCCAATTTTTATTTAGAAAATGTTAAATTCATTAGGGCTGTAATGGGGCTTTATCCTCAGTCCTCCTTAAATTATTAGCTGCAAATGAAGTAAACTTCCGGGTTCATTTGGAGTTGATTTTTAACTGGTGAGGTCTGGGATTCAAAAGCTCCCGTGAAACGGCTCAGTTCTCCTCGTGAAAACAGAGAGAGAGGCTTCAGGGATTAGAACAAAGCGTGATGATTTAATTAGCCGCTGAAGGGCTGCCACTAAAGTTAGATCATACATGGACACCTCATAGATCCATTTTTTCATTATTAGGCTTTAGCTGCACCCCCACCCCCCGCCCCCTGACATATATGTGGCGGTTTAACCAAACGAGGAAGACTGCACTACCTTCCTTTTTGACAGAAAAAGATGAGCAGATGTGTCTATTGTTCAACCATTAGGCTTAACGAACCAAGCCCAGCCTTGTGTGTGTGTGTGTGTGTGTGTGGGTGTGTGTGTGTGTGTGTGTGTGTGTGTGTGTGTGGGTGTGTGTGTGTGTGTGTGTGTGTGTGTGCGTGTGTGTGTGTGTGTGTGTGTTTATTTGCAGTTACACGCATGCACATTTAATTCTTAAGTTTGGGAGTAATTAAAGAAAAAAAAAAGGTCTATACGCAGTGACACTAAAAATAAAACACCAACATGTTATTCATTTAAATGAGAGAATATTTATTTTGTCGGCAGAAACTTCCAGATGATACAAAATTCACACATATGTTCACAGCATCTCTTTCTATAAAGTGGCCATGGCCTTGGAGGAAATGACATGCTGACCCATATGGTATCCCTGTGTTGCTGTGGTGCATTATGCTGCATGAGTGTTAAACTTCCCTAACCTGCAGCCGGAGAAAAGCCGGCCTCTGCTTACATGTCAGGGGCCGTTTAGCCTAATAGAGCGGTAGCGCAGGGCGTCCTCAGCCGGCCGAGGTGACAGCTTGCAGCGGTCAGTGTCCTGCTGGACCCCCTACTGAATGAGGGACATGTCAAAGGTGACGCTTCAAGACTCCCAAAGCCAACATCTGCGGGGGGACAGATTAACCTTTCAGACTTTTCCCTGTCCTGGACCTGCTAGGGGCCCTGCATCTGTCAGGGTCCCCACAATAGAGCCAG
Source organism: Chaetodon trifasciatus (assembly GCA_037975065.1). Classification (NCBI taxonomy): domain Eukaryota; kingdom Metazoa; phylum Chordata; class Actinopteri; order Chaetodontiformes; family Chaetodontidae; genus Chaetodon; species Chaetodon trifasciatus. The sequence continues at coordinate 20,505,108 of JBBMOE010000001.1, forward strand.
CGCTCGGTTGAACGAGTTAAATAAAAGAAAAGAAAAAAAAAGAGAGAAGAAGTTAAACTGTCTCTGATGTGAAGTCAATGTCAACGGCGTGTGTGTGACGTGTGTCGAGACAAAAGGACACTAATTCCTCGAAGTGTGGCTGTCCAACCGTGTAGTCCTATGGACATAATAGACTCTGGAGGCAGGCAAATAGGGCTGACAAGAGGGAAACAGAAACAACGTGAACACAAACACTCACACAAATTAATTAGAAATCATAATTCATGCTCCATATCGGGATGAATTTAATTAGATTTCAATCCAAACATTTTTTCCTTATTCTACAAATTAAATAACTCTCTTTTTGCTAATATAACTTTTATTTTTTTCCACATTGACCAATTTAGTCTGTTTTTATCTCATTGCACACCAGCGCAAAGACTCAGAGCCAAACGCATGTAAGGAGAATATGAAAGGCCAAGGTTTGGCCTCACATGGCAGCAAACCTCATCTACACATTCTCATACGGATCGATAGGCTCCTGCCATGTCTGCACGACCTGCGCCGTGTGTTTATGTGTGCTGGCTTTCTATATGGCCATTGTGCCGAGCGCGGCCTGGCCCTACAAGCCGGTGACATTTGCTTTGCAGAGAATGTAAGGGAGGCGGTTATCTGAGCACTTCTGAAGGAGGATACATTTCAAGCGAGATTCAATTCAATTAGTACAAAGGAGACAGAGGCACAGACCAACAAGTAGTGCCTCACAGAGCCGTGCATGAGCGGATGTGGATATGCAGACGATTCTGAAAAAAAACATGTTCTCTCGTTTTCATTAACACCACATGAAAAACAATCAATCACTCAAACAAACAAACAAACAAACAAACAAACAAACAAACAAACAAACAAACAAACAAACAAACAAACAAACAAACGCGTCTGCGTCAGAGCAAAGTGAGGCCAGACATCGGGCATCTGAAGGCACTGTGTCGATTACTTACAGGTTTCACACTGATTATTAATCAGGGGCATCATTCTCGTGAAGCCCACAGCAGCATATCCAGGCAGAAATAATGCCTCGCAGAGAGCTCCGCGGATCAATATTTCTCCAGCTCTGCAAAGTGACACAGCGTTGCAAGCCTTATAGATGTTCAAAATGACAATTACAGCTTGTTTAGGAATAAGCCTTTACTAAATTGCATTTGGTGAAACTGAACTTTTATAAATGAGGCTACTTGAGTTTGGCCTATATGGTCATTCATGGCGGATGAGCCCATGCGATATTAAGGGCGCATGCATGAGGAAACTGTATTAGCCTTTTGAGAATAAATCACATTCCTCTTGTTTTATGCCTCTGAACCCACGATCTAATTTATTGGTTCACCTTTAAAGTCCCGAGTTCCATAAATATCGCTGTTCTGCAAATCTATTTTCAGATTTTTCCTTAAATCCTCCCCCAAAATCAAGACTGCAAGTGAAAAAAACGGACACAAGGAACGTTGAAATATTTCATCATTTATGAAATTATTGCTCTCTGCGCTCTTTTCGAAGAATGTGCATTGCAGTGTTTGTGGCTGGCCTTTACAGCATATTTGAAGTATAGGCCTTGAAAATACACCACACCGCACCAATCAATACTGAATAAAATTATAATTCCTGGAGGAACTCAGACCAAGGCCTTTGACTTGTTAGAATAAACAAACCTAAAAATATAGGTATTTTATGTATACTTTGCGGGTGGCATTTGGGTGTATACTTGATGTGTCTTAGAATTTCTTATAAAAATTTAAATAAGTCAATTATTTAAATTAAAATGCGAATTAAAGGAAACCACATAATTCTCTTTATACAAATTACAATAGTTTTAAGCTGTGCAGATGGCGTTATTTTAGTTTGAATGAATGTGAATAAAAGCATCTTGAGTTATAAAAATATCATTTGGAACTCGGTGATAAGCCAAGATTACATTACGAGTTTAAGGGAGATCACCTTCTTTTTAAACTTCTTCAGTTTTAAATCCCATATTAGAGCACTTAAGACGAGCTGGTGGAGTTTTTAAGTCAAAGCATGTGTAGAACATAAACAGGAACAAATAAATCGCAGAGCTATAAAAAGAAAACGACTTTACTTCCCCCAGTCATTGATTAAGGAATTTACTTTTTTCTATTTTCCCTAATTAATAAAAATGCCATCATGGCCGAGCAGCAGATGCCGGACCTGCTGCCTTGCTCAGGGGTAAATCAACTGCCTCTTCCCTTGTGTTATTCCGCGTCACTTGTTCTGATTCGTGCACTCATGTGAAATTAACAAGGCATCACTTTACATTAAGGTGTCCATATGCCGCCCAATTACGCGCTGTAATTTTGGTGAGACTCCAATTATGACAACAAAACCGTGTCAACGATAGCCAAACCAGCCCCACCGCGGTGCTCTAAATGTGCACTTCAAATCCAAATGACTTCTCTCAGACAGACTGTGGCTTTATGATCAGCAGTAATCAGTTTGGGGGAAATCATAAGGCGCCTTCCAAATTTCTGGTGGGGTTGTTAAACGTGTAGGATGATATTGTATTTTATGGCGCCCCAATTTCTCTGCATTTTATAGTTTTAGCAATTATGATTAGTTCTGCTTTTAGATGGCTATAATTGTAACTTGCCAATGAAACATATTTGACGTTTTGGGAATTGAATCACAATCACAACTGTAGCAGATGACATAAGAGCATTTTCCACACTGTTCTCTCACGTGTGTGTGTTTGTTTTAATGAAAACATTACCTCCCTGGGAACATTTCCCCATTAAGACACGTCTATCTTCTCGAATTTTGGGTCTTATAATTATTTCTTTCAAAACTGTGTCAAATGAGATTAACATTTTTCCATCTGATCACAGCGAGAGGGTGGGGCTGGTTTCTAATGGCAGGCTTGACAACATGTTTCCCGGCATAATCTTCCTGCTGCACCGTTTTCTTTACATTTATGAACCACATCTCATCTCTCAAGAGAGTCTTTTCTGTGTCAGATAAATGCATTTACGACGAATTCATTTTTATTTTACAAAACAGCTAAATCTGAATCTAAAATGTGTGCATGTGCGTGCGCATGCACACCTATACTTACTTACTTCATTGACCAACTATTATTAGCAGTAGTTAAAGCTTCAGTCTCAATTTAAAAGCAACTGTAAATAAACTGAACCCGCATTTAAAATACGACAACTTGACTGTACAGGCGCACAGAGCTGCATTATGCACAAAATCAATCAAGTAATTCGTTATAATATTGACCACTGCGGACTTGACTCTGTAATATTATATTGTTCAGTATTTAAAGACGCCGAATCTTTAATCAAACCTCTCCTCCAGAAAACCTGTGTGGCCATAAGCTGATGCCAGCATGCACATATGAAAGGCTGACATGTCTCGCAGCTGCATGATGAAGTTTGTGTGCAGATGTGTCAGAAACAGTCTGATGCTGTGCGTCAGACTTGGACGGCACTCTTTTGTCCACGTTTCTTCTCAACAGGGTGCAAAATGTACGCATTTTAAACTCCTCTTCTTCTGTGCCACGCATGAAAAACACACACTCGCACACGCACGAACAACGCACGCACACACACGCGCACTCTCACAGTGTAGTCCCCGACTTTACCGCAGGATCCTATTGTGTCATGCATCTTTAACAGCCTACCAGCTCACTCCCATACAGCAGCGCACACAAGAACAGAGCCCCGATATGAATGCATAGAAACTCTTTGACTCCAACATACGAGTTGCAAAAAACAGAGGATGCGCTCACATCCGCGCGTCTCCTCCGTGTGCGTTTTTTCCCGTCCCACCCTCACCCTCGTCCTCTTCCTCCGGCTTCCAGCTTTTCTCCAGAGCTGCCAGAGTCCCAAATCCTGACCGAGGTAAACATCCTTAGCCGCTGCACGCGTCTCCGTTTCCAGTCGCCAATTATCCGTTCGCAAAAAGCCTCTCTTTTCCTGCTGCGGTGCCGTGCTTCTCTCCGTGCTTTTCTCGATGCAGGCGCATTTGAATAGCTGGCCGGTGTTGTTATGGATCCGTGCGCACTGAAAGAGAATCAGTATGCAAATTGTTTCAGTATCAATCGAAAGGTTCGATCCGCCTGAGCGTCAGCCCCTTTGGCACGAGGGGCTCCTTTGCTGCATAAATGTTTATAATGATCTCATATATTAACACACACACAGGAGAGGAAATACTGGACTATTATTAAGATGTTGCTAAAATTATTCTTTTGCGGGATAAATAAAATGTAAATTTAGGGATGTAGCGGGATGTAGATGGTGCCTCAGTGCCTCAGACCTGAGGCTTAGCTCAAACACATTTTCATTAGTGAAATAAACACACACATGCAGTCACAGAGTATATCATATAAGTAGCACTAAACCGTTTATACGTTACAATTCATATTTCATGTTTAATTTGTCTGTAATCACTGGGGATTCTCTATCTCTGCCAGTGTGAAAGTACAACCACAGCTTTGAATTTTAATGATGATGATGTTTATTTTAACATCACACCACAAACTCTATATTTTGCTGACACAGAAGTGTCGCAACATCTCTTGTTTTGAAATGACTCATTGAATGTTGAATAGTGTGATATAGCCACAGTTAAATGACAGGCATATGATTTGAGTGACAGCAATGGTATCACATTTTCTGTCTGTTTGCCACCTTCTAATAATCTTACTAAAGCACTAAATGTAGCCTGGTGGAGTGTGGCAGTGCTGCTAAACACTCTGCAGAATAGAAGCACCTGGAGGTGAGGATGGATAGAGAGAGGAAATGTAAAAGGGTAAATGTAAAATAAGTGGTGAAATGTCTGAGTGCAGTAGTACAGGGGAGGACTGTAGGAGGGGGAAAAGAGTAAGGGTGAAAAACACAGAGTGCAGCACATAGGTGATAACAGGAGTGTGTCTGAGAGTTTAGGTAATCAAGAGCAGGACAGAGAAGATGAAGGAAAAGAGAGGAAGGGCAACAAGAGGTGTGAGGAAAGGCTGGCAAGGGCAGGGAGACGGAGAGTGTGGCCAGGAGGAGATAAAGCATAGAGTCCGTTATCCATCTGTTCCAGGGTTAGGGTTTGACCAGCTGAGGGGGTCAGGGGTGAAGGGTCGCTGACCCAATACCCTAAGGGCTCCGTGGTCAGTGCGCTTGCAGGTACACACTGGGGACGGGATTATGAGGTAAACAAAACAGGATGATTTTTTTTTGTTTGCACAGATCGAGCAGCCAGCTCACAGAAAGACAGCTTTCAGTCTTGAACACAATAAATTATTATTCATTCTCTTTAATGACAAGTCAAGAAAAGCTGAATACTTGTTCGTTTTGTACCCCCCACAAGATGGTTTGATGCAGTACAAATATTTTTTTTATGCTTTCAATGTAAAAGTTTGGTTCAATGCACTGAACACGTACATTAAACCTGCATCAAAACGTAGGCATTACTCAATATGTTGAATCTCGTTGATTACATCTCATGACCTCATGAGCAGATGGAGTTTACCCAGCTGTTGTATCACTGTAGATGTTTATGTTTTCATACTGAGAGCTTCAGGGACTTCTGATAGTATGTGCTGTATATGTACAGTCTATGTCAGATGATATTATCAGGAGATAGGATTTTGCATAATCAGTACACACACACACACACACACACATATATAATGTGCATGTGCCTTTGAGCATTTTATGAATTTTCTGAGCTCTTAATTCAATGATTTCATTTGTAATTTACAAGTTTACATAACAATAATATAAAGAGTTGTGATATTTTATGAACGCTAACTCTAAAACAAAAAAGGAAGTTCCTGTGATTTTCCACATGTACAGCATGTAGTGTAGAGTCACATTAGACTGAAATGCTCAGAAGTGGATATCCCTGTTTAAACTTTAATAACTCTTTGGACACGAGGGTCCATCTTGATCAGTTTAGATCCTCTCAGCCACTTACACTATAGGAGGTGCCATATTTAATAACTATCCACCTGC
>JBBMOE010000001.1:20516097-20530538 GCA_037975065.1 Chaetodon trifasciatus
ATCTTGGATTTCTGTTTACAGTCTTCATTTTTTGTCATTTTATGTGTCTATTCTTAGCTTTAAAATGCATATAAAGCACATATGAACAGTAGCTGCTACGTGCAGTCAGCAGTGTATCTGATGTTCAGACAGTGAGTGGGTTTAAGTAAACAAAGTAACGCTGTGTGCTTACAGAAAACACTGCACCAAACATCAGAAACTGGACCTAAGAAAACAACTCTTTGGAATTTACTACCAAAAAGTCGGACTTAGTCTTCAGTCGTACTGAAATACATTTACAGAAGCACAAACTTAGTAGAAATGAAAGGTTTTCTCTTGCTTATTTTTTGCTTTAACTGTTCTCTTTTGTATGCAATGCTGTCACAAAATAAGCAGCAGTCTCAGTGATATTGTAATCTCAAAATGGTTTGCACAGATAGAATTGTGAGGCTTTGTGCCTTCACATGATGCCAAATACACTAACAAACCCCATATTCAGATTATGGCTTGTTGACTAGTTATGCAGAGTATCATGGTAGTTTGTGAAACAGTCACAAAAGATAATCTATAGGATTTCTGTGCATTGACAGGAATTTTCCATTTTCATTGTGACACTCATGATGTTGAAACTAATGTATTTCAACTGGAAGTATCTTTCTTACCTGCATCACATCCACTGTCTCATCCTCATCAAGTAATTATCCATTGTTGGGTTTCAGTCGACAGTCACAGTTTGGTCAGATTGAAGCACCAAAACTACTTGGAATAGAATTGTTGAGCTACACATGCAAACACACATATTAAACTGTACACTTTCAGACCTGTGAATGGATAACTAAAGGCACAATATCTAACATTTCAGCTTTAAAATGTCAAACAACAACTAGAACAATGTTATATAGCTTGTTGAGTTCTGTACTTACATTATTCCAAATGTTTCAAACATTTTTCAAACGCATCCATAATTGTTTTCAAGATAATGGTACGGTATAATGGTTTCATTTGGTTGCCTCCAGTGGCGATACAGGGAACACCCGATGATACATCAGCGAGAGAGGAAGGAAGTCAGCAAACGTGACTAAACTTACCGTGAATACACTTTAACGCATTACCTCGTCCATGAATTTTCTGCCTGATTCAAGTCAGATAGATTTTCTTTGGCCATTATGCTTGTTGAACAATGAAGACAACAACTCCCATATTCCCATGCTACTTCACGGCTTCATCAAATTAAGTCTTTCCTTGTCAGTGTTTTTAAAGATATACCCTCAGTGGCAGAAATGACACAGTGTGCATTTCACTAATGTTTGAAATGTAATGTACTCCCTGTGACACAGTTTTATTGTATCAAGTACTGATCACAAATCCTTTCGTTTGAGAGCTTTAATTCATCCTAATTTTTTTTTCGAAGTGTTTCAGCCACACACTGCTATTCAGTCATGCAGTGCAGTTGTTTGAATTCATCCCTTAGCAGCTCCCACCAGTGAGTGTGATCGTCACTGAGGTGGAGTAACAGGGGAGCTCAAAGGCTTTTCTCAAGAGGCAGTCTGATGGAAGAGGCTCTAACCAATGGGATTAGAGCTTCTGTTACCTCTGCAGGTTGAGTTATGTTTTTAGAGCAGATTGTCCCTTTAACTGTCCGTTCTCAGTGACCACTGACTGCTGTCCGTCTGTTCTGGTTCAGGTTAGGAGCCTCTCAGTAGAGCTGTTCAGATTACACAAACAGCTCAATAGAGACAAACTCAGCATGCTGCAGCAAGCACACACGCACATGCACACGCACAATCACAGCAAACTGTATATGAAGACGCACATGACTGCACATAGACATTCATTTTATTTAAGCGCACCTAAACACATCTGGAATCATGCACACACACACACACACACACACACACACACGCGCGCGCGCACACACACACACACACACACAAAGAAAGTCTGGCAGTCTGGTGTTCTGGTGTTCTTCTTCAAGTTAATTTGACACAGAATCGATTTGATCCCTCGTCATCTCAATAATGATAGAAAAGATGCTAAATGCAATAGAATCTCTGAAATCTAATATTTTGGGGTCAAATCGTTTAATGAAGAGCAATCTGACTCTGGACTTTTCACTGTTTGTACTGCATGCTATCTATTAGGATGTTGTTTTTCCAGATGCTTTGTTGAATTATGGTCAGGTTAAAGCAATGCTGCAAAATTGTCTAAAGGAACTCTCATAAATCAGTACAATTACATTGGAGACATATTGCTGATTGAGCTGTTACTTAAAGGCTCAATCTGTAGTCTAAATGGGGTCAGAACAAGAATCCAAACCGCTTATCACTCTCAAATTGATTTACACATTTTTGACAGGACAGGAAGACGCCAGATAAAAAGGGTTATTTGCAGCAGATATGTTCCTAAATATAGCAAGAAAGCAGGCCTGTATTTTCAGTTATGACCAGATGAACACACACACACACACACACACACACACACACACACACACACACATGCACCGTGGTTTTTAATCAATAAGCCAAACTCTTAGATAATTCATGTGATAAGATGCCACATTAGATGGACGGTACAGTAATACAAGAAAATATTAAGAGTAACTAAGAGACATTTTGCTCATTACCACATTAATATTGCAGTAAAATAGGCTCAATGAAACACTGGAGTTGTGTCGGACGATGGCTTTAACGTGTGCTAAAATATTCCACATTAGCCTGGAAAAGCAAATTTCTTCTGATACCGACACGTCAAGAATCAGACAAGGTATATGCATCCATATTACTGTGACAGAGCAAGAAATAACCCTCTGACTGACATCTATTCCTGTAGAGACTGATAATGACTGTGATTGTGTGTCGGAGCTGCAGCTTAGTGAAACGAGACCTTTGAGTTGTTTATTTTCACCATCACGTGCAACAATCATACTTTAACCTTATATGTGAGTGCTTTGCGGTTCCTTACATGGGTGTGTGTGTGTGTTTCTGTAAGTGTATGTGTGCGTGTGATTACCCATGCTGTTATCAGCAGCAAGCCGCCATTCACTCCGACTGAAATGAAAGGTTTTCCTCTGTCACAAAGCAGTTTCTTTGTTTCCATGGCGCTATGATTCTGTCAAAATCCCAGAGAAAACAGAGGGGGGAGAGAAAAAAAATCAATGTCCCCCATCACCAGCAGCAGTCTCAGCCTAGCAGGTTGCCGCCTTGCAAGTACACATGCCAACATATGCATACACAGACAGGGGGAGATACAAAAAAAAAAAAAAAAGTTGACCTTGCATGTAAGTCTGTTTATTTCAGTTGGTGGGCGACAGTATATCTTGGATATTTTTGATAATAGCGTCTTGAAAAGGTAATGCTCCTGAGAGGTGACAAAAGAGAAGTTTTCTATCTTTTTTATAACTCACATATGACCAGTAGATTCAGAACATATTGACAATCTTTAGTAGCTGCCTGCAGTGAGAGAGAGGAGCAGGGAGTGTAATTTACTCTCACTCTCACACATCTCTCAGCAGGTCTTTGTCATTAGAGGACGTGTCTATTATAATAGAAACAGATCGACAGGATATTGTAAGAGCAATTCACAGTTACAGGGGAGGGTGTCATCAGCGGCATGCCTTGTTTGATGGTATTTGTCATGTTGTTGTAAAGAAGCAGCCTGTCTGTTTTATGCTAAGATGAGAGGCAGTGACAGAACATACACGAGCCTCAACGCTGAACAGCAGCTGATGTATTCCAAGTCTTTAAAAGCCTCTGTGACAGTGCAGAGAGGTAAGAAGTGTAAAGCACTATGCAGAGAAAATCATGGAATTCAGAGGGTGGAGAGTGGAGATTTTCAAAGGCTTTTAGGATTATTTGAAAAGGATTCTCGTTTTGATACCAAACAGAGATAAACGCTAAAATGCTAGAGAGAGAGAGGGCATGGTAGACAGGAGAATAAAATCAAACTGCCTCACACTAACACAATACACTCTTTAACTTGTGGCAGCTGTCTGCTGATGATTCTGCGTTACTGGTATCTGGGAAAGATATCAGTGAGATTGAGATGACCCTTCGTAAAGAATTAGGTTGGAGTAGCTTGTAGACGATAAGCTTTGTCGGGTAAAACTGAGTCGATCCCATTTGGAACTAAGAGTGAGTTGTCAAAGGCAAACTGGTTGAAAACTGGGAGGAACTGAACTGAATTTGTATCTTCAACATCTGTAACAGGCGTAACACTAATATTATCTATAGGTACATTCAGACTGAAAGCGAAGCAGGTTTTCACCTTGTGGCTTTCATGTTCAGCTGGGCCATTGGTGCTTATTTGCCTCAAAAGCAATCGTACGTTTGTGTGTTCAGCTCAGCCTCTGACTGGACTCAGAACAAGCCAGCTCTGTTATATCTCTGCAGTCTGTCTCCTTCTTCCTCTTCTGTATGCATGTTTATGAAGCAGATTAATAAAGCCCCAGGATATTGACCTTTATGCTCAACCTGAAACTTGCACCGCCTCAAGCAAATTTAGTCAGTCTCAGTTTTCAATCTTGATCTGACTTTGCACACAATCTTACTTCCTCTAAAATTCACTTTACATTCTGTCTGAACTCATGGTAAGAGATCCTGTAGAGTTATCCTGTGGAGTTTTTGACCTCTAGTGGTGCTGTGGAGCTGTGTCTTTATGAGTGGGTCCCCATTTTGTTTGTCCTGTGCATGTGCATGCACGCAGATCTCCAGGTGGTGGTAATATGTCAAAAAAAAGGCACATTGCAGCAACAAAGGGATGAAAGAAGATGACTTCTTACTTGTAAACAGGGATGCAAACAATGCAGGTTTCAATGCTAGAGCTAAATGTAGCATCTTTTTTGTACGTTTTAAAGGTGATGCAAAAACATCGTTATTCAGTTTTTATTGACTGTGTCTCCTCAAAACCATGATGGTGGTGATATATTCAGAAGTGCTGCCTGTTTCGTCATATGTAAATGTCATCAGTGACCATGCTCCTGAATATTTCTGCTCACAGATCACAGTGGTCCATACGGTGACATGTGTTCATACAAACTGCCTCAATTAAAGAGTGTGAGACTCTTTTTTTTTTTTTTTTTTTTTAATTACTATCAGTGCCATAATGTGAATTAGCCATCCATAAAATATAAAGCAGACAAAAGTCAAAGGCGATTTCACAGGTCAAGTGGGAGCTTTCTTAATGGAATAAGGTGACAGGTTATGGATAAAATTTTACTTGCGGTAATGATCTTGTTCTTGTATGAAAGTCGTCTACTATTTTATTTAGCCTGCGCTGATGTAGGTCTAAGACTATGCTGTTAATTTTTATGCAACATCATGTCTGTCTTGTAACATCCTGGGATCACACTGGAAATAAGTGTTCTCACTTTAAAATGCTATCAGTTGGACAGACGTGTTCTTGTAGATCCATAAATGTGTCAAAACTCCCTCTACAAACACTCATGTTAGAAGTAACTCAGTCTCAGAGCCCGTCAGTCAGTCATGGATGATTAGCCTCTGTGAGAATGGGTGATGCCGCAGGATTGAACAAAATCTATTGGTCCTCTCACATCTGAGCCGTCCAAGTCATTCCTATGCAATATAGAGCACAAACTCTTATCACTCCACACAGATGATTTAACCATTTTTCACCCTTGTTCAGTTGGATTTAAATGAATGCAGACATTTGCCAAAGCATATGAAAAACATCAGTATTTGTTCTTCACCAAGCTCAATACCAATTTAATTTTTAAAAAGCAGTGCAAAGTGTCCTTATTCAAGATACTGAAGGGTCTTGACTTATTTGAAGGAAGAAATACTTCATATAGTATGTGACGAAGTCATCAAGAGTAGGAAATTTGTTTTTGGAATTAAACCATCAAAAATATGTCATAAAAAGCATCGTGTGACATCCAGCGTGGAATGATATTTTCATTTTGATCTGATCGATTCGGCTTCCACAGATTCTTTTGGAGCTCAGTGACACACAAGTTGTTGTATTTAACACAGCCAGATGGGTTAGCGTCAGGGCTTGCGGGGCCAGGGACACAGTTTGAGATTTTTGACCTTACTTCCAGACATAAAAAAACCAAACCAAAACAAAGCAAATCAAAAGAAAACCCCAGATGATTCTGTGTAGGGAGTCTTTTTTAGAGCCCAAAGAAATGGTCCAACCCTCTTGAAGGCTAAACAGAGAAAAAGACCCTGTGAAGAGTGTGTGTATGTGTGTGTGTGTGTCTGTCTCCCCTGCCACTGGCGGCTAATGTGAGGCCATTAGTGTGTGTTTTTATCTGTGCGTCCCTCTTAGAACCCCCTTCATGCTTTTAAGACACTCCTCAAGATTCTTCAAGGCTGCAGCTACACACAATGGACAGCCTGGAACATGAGCTGTGTGTGCGTGTGTGTGCGTGTGTGTGTGTGTGTGTGTGTGTGTGTGTGTGTGTGTGTGTGTGTGTGTGTGTCTCTATGTATATGTGCTCGAGTGTGCGTATGTTGGCTGTTTACGGTATTTGTATGTGTATTTATGAAACACCACTTGCTGGTCAAGGAAGCTCTCCATGAAGTTGGAGACAGGACATCAAACCCAGTCATTAAAGAGGCTTTCACAGAAATAAAGAGGCAGGTGATGAAGATGATGGTGATGAGGAGGAGTAATTAGGAGGAGATGAGAGGAAATGGATTCACTGCTTTTATCTCTTTAGCTTTTAAAGGCTACAGCAAAGTTGGTAGAGTCTGGAGTGAGCAAATAAGAGAAAAATAAGTAAGGAAGGAAAAGGAGGATATACAACATGCAAGAGACAGACAGACAGACAGACAGACAGACAGACAGACAGATACTGTACAAACACTCAACACTGGCCAAATACAGGATGTAACATCCATCTCAGGCAGTCAGATCTTTCTGTTCCTCCTATATTACATCACAGCTATAAATCTTGATTTCTCTCATTGATCACAAACAGGTTCTGCAAATACAATTTCAAATTTAAAAGCTAATGCACAAAAAGCTTAAAAAAATCAATTTTTATTCCACTAAAGAGGGCCCATATTGCGAGAAAGTAGGCAAAAATCAAAGCCGATACATACATTTTCCCGTGAAATCATTCCTTTCTGGGCTGGTGTAACAAAGTTCGAGAGAACATAAAGCGCATAGTTTTCTGGAGAAACAGCGATGAGATGTAGGAGAAGTTTCGACCATTAGGTTTATTACCCAGGGGCCCCGAGGAAAAAAACACATGATAGGAAAGTGAGGCATCCCATCTAAAAGAGATTAGAGACGCGTGAGCACTTGTCGGTGGGTGAGGTCATGCCCAAAAAAGCATCACAGACACCAAACTACATATAATAGCCCCCCAAAAACACACACACTCTCTCTCTCTCTCTCTCTCTCTCTCTCTCTCTCTCTCTCTCTCACACACACACACACACACACACACACATACAGACACACACACACACAGAAGCTCACTGTGCTCTCGGTTCAATTTGACACTGTCTTAACAGTGACTTTCCTTCGGTGCTGTTTGAAAATAAAATGCTAAGGTGGCTGATTCAGAAAAAAATCATTTTATTGATATGTCAGTGTGCAAGGGAGAAATAAAAAGACTTGAATTAGATTAATGTTAATTACAAAATGTTCAGAAAATTGTTTTACAATTACACTACTACTAATAATAATCAAAACAGAAATAATAGTATTATTTATATCAACAATAATTCAAAAGCATTTAGAAAGGGGCTTTGCAATCGCACAAAATACACCACATTTATGTTAACTTTAATTCATTCTGAACTCTGAATGAGCTTTTTTCAGTTATATTAATGAGCGTAAGTGTTACGGGGTGTCTGATCTGATGCTCCTCTCTTTAATAACTCTCACATTCTCTTTGTATTTGCTCATATCTTCGCCTTCCTTTTATCCTTCACAGCTCCACTGAAGAAGATGTTCTTAGTGGGACCACTCACTTAAATAAAGACAGAAAGACACATGATAGAAACTTGCATTAAAAACACCTCATTATATTCCCACTGAGCACCTGAGAGGAGCAGAGCTGCATAGAGAGCTTTCATAATACACAGCTGATTTCTTTTTTGGCTTTCAGTCGGAGCGTGGCGAGACAAACCATTTAAGTTTATTTTTAGTTTGTTTGTTGTCAGAGCTCTGCTGACGGAGCTTACAGTCAATAATATCCCTTCTAATCAATTTGTATTTGTGGTGCAAGGTGCTCTGGCTCAGGTGGCAGAAGGCCTTGAGTGTGTTAAGTACACTCTCTCTTTCTCCGTCCTCACGTGTGCATTTGTGTGTGCATGAAGGAGAAAGGTATGGAGCGGTGGAGAACGTGAGTGATGAACAGTTAATGAGAGTAGAGGAGGAGCTGTTTGGGTTGGGTCAGTTGGATTTGAAGCGTGAACTGAGGGGTCACTCTACAGGGTGAGGGTGGGAGGGTGAATGGTGAGTATTCAGAGAGAGAGAGACGACGAGAGAGAAAATGAACAGGGAGGCCAGAAAAAGTGTGAAGTAGAACAGTTAAAGATGGGAAAGAGGAGGAAGGATGAAACGCATCATGAGGAAAGGAAGTAAAAGGGAGGAAAAAGAGAGAGACGACACAAGGGAAGAGGGGGAGAAAGAGAGAGGAGAAGGCAAGCAGGAGGGAAGAGAGGGAGAGAGTCAACATATTGATCGATCAGACCTGTCGGCAGCCAGACAGCCAGGGAGACGTCTGTCCTTGTGCTGCCACTCTCTGGCCTGTAGACACCTAACCCCCCCTGCGCCTGCTCCTACCGGGGGGCTGTGGCGTCAGACCGGGGGAAGTGCATGTGTGTGTAGGTGCGTGCGTGCACTGTGTCATGTGAGTGTGAAGCATGTGTGTGTGCTCACATGTGCATGTTTACGTGTGTCGTTGTACATTTCTATTTGGTATTTAGCCACGGTGTCTGAGTGTGTGTGTGTGTGTGTGTGTGTGTGTGTGTGTGTAGGTTGCCCTGCCCCTGCAGCCTCCCTGTCGCTGCCCTGTGTCTTCTAGGGCCTCAGGTGTGGAGTGTCTTCTCCTCTGTGGAATTAACTAGGTCCCAGTCAGGAAACTAATCTCACACTCTCTGTCGCACACAGACGCATCTCAGGAGTATGGATTCTATCAATACAAAGAACGCCGTGCACTGAGGCAATGCCAGAGCTGTAGTCTTCTCTGGAAGAGCTACTGTCAGCCACCAACCACAGCCCCTCCTCCTCAACCACCATTAGCCCCTTTTGGGATTTTGTCCTTATACAGAGTTCCTTTGCTGGATAAGAAACATCATTTCCAGTGAATCTTCTTCTTCTAGCAGAGGTGGAAAATGTATTCAGATCCTTTACTTTGCTAAGAGAAGCAATACCTTGCTGTAATAATACTCAAGTAGGAGTCTTTTGCTCAAAATGAAACTTTAGAGAAAATATGAAAGGATTATCTGCAAAATGTTGTTAAAGCACCCAAACCAAAAGTTCTTATTCCTCATAATTAGCCTTTTTATGACACAATTTCAGACTGTTACATTATTGATCCAGTGATGAAATGAAATTAAAATGATTCAATTGTGTCTATTTGCCATAAAAGTATTAAAATATGAAGTACCACAGAGTAACGTGCACACTGATGTTGGCATACTGCTGTTAAATATTTTAAATGTCATATTTGAATGCTGAGACAGCCACCAATGAAATTCCAATCACCACATTGTATTGAAGTGGAAGCAGAAATCTCTGCAAAGCTGCATGACCAGAGGCTAGTGAGATGTTTTTGAATATTTTTTTTTTGTAAGTTGGGTGAACTGACCCTTATATCATATGTCATCTGTGGGATCGCTAATATACAATATAAATAGGAAATATTCTACACTTCAGAAAACATTACAAAAAAAAAATTACAGGGTAAATTTGATTTGATATGATGCCCCTTTCTCTCGCTCTCTGCCTCTGTTTTCTCTCTGTCATTCTGTCCATCCATCCATTACAGCTGATCCTATTGTTCCAAACCAGAGAGCTGCGAGTTGACCTGAGAGGTCAGATAATCAGATGCTCTCCTCTGTGACCTGCACTAACCTGCAGTTCAGGGGACAGTTTGGTGTAAGACCGTGCGTCTCCTCAGCCTGAGAGACAAGCTCATATAATACTGGGATGCTGTGCTGTTGTGAGATTGATAATTGAAGTTTCAGCATTTCTGGGATGCAACACAACATGCTGGTGAAGGTGCAGTACTGAAGATGCAGTAAGACAACCCTGTCGTCATAAAAAAATAAACATGTATTGCACAGAAACAAAAAAACCCGACTGTTAATAAGAAGAATACCAAAACTGGCCAAGTCAATATCACTTTGAAGGATGCAACTGCCTATAATTTAAGAGGTAACGGGATGTTTTGAATTATATTTCTCCACCTAACCTCCTCCTGAAGCGGGATACCTGCAACAATCCATAAAGTGGATATTTCACCAAGCTGGAGTATTAATATGGATTTTTCTACAATTTGAAAAAACATATTTAAATGTGAAAGATTCCTCATCACGGTTTGATCACAACACAAAAATTTTTAAGCTGTTCTGGCTGTGTCTCGACATTAACGCTCATCTGTAACAGTGTCAGAGTGAAAACGCAGCAGACATGATGAACTGACAAAAGCAAAGCACAGAGGAGACCCCAGAAAATGGAGGAGAAAGACAGGTATAAGGGAAAGATTTCGAGGGAGAGAAAGAAGAAACGAGTGTAGGAGAAGGTGAATCTGATTTCTCCCGGTAAATTGGACTCCCCTGCTTTCTCTAATTCATGTTTCAGAGCTACTGCATCGATGGGGAGATGGAGAGGGTGAAGAGAGAGAGGGAGAAGAAAGGAGGGGAAAGGGAAGACAAATCCATGCAGGGGAGAGCAGAGGGAGAGAGGGAGACTGCGGCCGCTCTCCCACAGGCAGACAGCAATCAATAAATCAATAGGAAACTGTGGTTGGCTGGAGAACGGCTGGGGCTGGGAGGATGGAGGATGGAAAAGAGAGAGACCTGAATCAAAGTAGCTCCAAGATGGATGGAGCGAGGAGAGGAAGGGAGAAGGAGGAAGGGAGGGAGGGAGCGAGGGTTCAATAGGGATGGAGGTGTTGAGAAGGATGCAGGAAGAGGGGAGGAGTGCGTGCAGGAAAGGTGGTTTTAGCAGGAGATGTGAGGGCAAAACAGGTGGAGGTCCAGCAGGCTTTTGGGGTCCCCTCCCCGTCCTGCCTCCAGCACATCCTGCATCACTGGTGCAGTGATAGGGCTTGGCACTGTGCGATGCCCCGCTGTGGTCTGCCCAATGAGCCCAGTCAAGCGCGGCTGTATCTGGGGCCGGGGGAAAGCCGTAGGCCCCCTCTGCCCGCTGGGTGCAGCCTGGTTGACTGGCTGCTTGCCTGGCTGCCTGCCTGCTGGCTGCCTGGCTGGCTGGACATCGATCTCAGTGGGTTGGAGAGTACAGCTGGACGCACACTGAGAGCTGGGGCTAAATCTGGCTCAGGCTCAATCAACGTTTGCACCTGTCTTTTCCAAAGGGAATTAAACGTAGTAGATAGAGAGAAAGAAAGAGTAATGGTGTGTGTGAGCATGTGTGTGTGTGCGCTTAAGTCTGAGTGTGTGTGTGTTAAGGTTAAGACTTGAAGGTAGAGTGGGAGTGGAGAGTTTGTAAGGAACATGCTGGTTTTGTCATTAGTCAACATGGTTTTACTGCAGCAGGTGAGGTTGTAGTTTGATGGGTGGTTGTGTGTGTGTTTGTGATAGGCAGTGTGTGTGTGTGTGCATGTCTTATCTGCATGGCTTTGATGTGCAAATGACAAGGTGAATGAGAAGAAGATAGTCGCCGAGCTTCACGCAGATTAGGCAATTTGTTCGAGTTAAACAACAGAGATAGTGAGATCAAATATTATCTGTAAATATTTTTGGTATGTTACAGCAAAAATCAATTGATCAAAATGTGAGGCTTATTGTGTCCACTTGACTATCCATGCACAGGCCTGTTTTGAGCAATGAAGACAGAAGCTGAAATGATCACTCACAATCTCAAACATCACACATATCAAAATAGCAACATATTGCAACCTTGGCTTGCCATGCTTGCCTTACCTCAAATTCTGATGTTAGAGTCCTTGAAATTAGGCACAACACCAGTGCCCAAACACTGTATTTTTAAGTGGATATATGAAAATGTCCCTATGTATATACTTTTGGGGCAACTGCCTGAGGTCTCCAAACTACCCACAATGCACAGTGTTTTTGTATTTTCAACAGCCAGTAATGAAAAAATATGACGTCTGCTTGTGTCTTTCAATCATATGGATCTGTTGTGCACTGTTTTGTCTTCGTCCCTACCAAATTTAATGGCTGCAGGAACCCTAATAACGGCTCCCAGTTTAAGAGCGTATGCACAAAATTCAATGAAAATATTTTATAGAATTATTTTTTATTTAGATTTTGGTATGAAATAACAAATACATAAAAATGTCAACAGAAACCTCTATCTGATTTAGCATGAAATGATGATGGCTTATTAATACCATAGACTGGGTGATGCCAGATTCTGATTGGCTACAAGGAATCAATTAATTCCTAATATTGGACTCATAATAAGTAATTAAAGTAAAACTGTCTGTTCACCATTCCAATTTAATGCTGTGGCTACATACATAGACACAGTCAAAGCCTCTGTTTAGAATTTATTGCAGCGAGCTAACATCTAATTAAAATAACGAATGACCTCAACATTTCTTTGAGCCTATTTGTCGAATATGACAACTTTGATGAGTGTGATGCAGCAGAAGAAAGTGAAATTGAAAAGAAAAGAGAGAAACAGCAGAAGGACTTAACACCTGGAGAATTACATCAAAAATATGTTGACAGAACTTCTGCTGCCATTTGCATCAGCTGGCTGCAGACACCTCAACCGTAGAAATAAATTAAATGAAAAATAAAATCTGAATATTGTTTTAACAGCACTGAGTGCAGTCCTTCAGTGCTTCATCCTCTGAACACCACAGGATGGTGACTGTAACACACAAGGTGCAGGAAGTGCACTGCTCCTCTGAATTGACTTCCACATGCCATTCGCTATTCAAGACGCTACGTCAGGTTGTGGCTGATAGTGAACCTGGCCCATCATTTGTGAAAATCTTGATTTCGATTTGGACACACTGACATGGTGGATACCTGCTTGTCTTGTTGTTAAACATACTGTCAAATTATATTTAATATTTTCAACAATACACAATATTATTGACTTTGAATCCTGCTAGCATAATGTTAGCTTTCTGGCTGTAGCAGAACCAAAGGGTTATAAGAACTGAGTGAACTACAAATGCCTCCTGCTGCCAAATCATATCTAAGGTTTGTCCTGTGTACTGCCACAGTGAACAACTCCATTGCATAAGAACCTTATGAGATGGTCGTGATAGGTATTAGTGACCATGGAATAACTGGGATAACGCTTTTCTAAGTGTAATTCCTGATAATGGACAAAGTGGATCATCCCTTCCATACAAATTTTTTTCCTTGAGGGGTTATGATCATCTATGTCTACTACGTCACATATCACCAACGATGGGCCTTCAGCTAGCAATACAAAGAAGCTAGCTTGGTTTTCTCAGTGCAGGCATCATGGCAGAGGCAAAAAGATTGTCCAAAAAATCCAAACCTTAACTACTTAACTACAATGGTAGAAACTACAATGGTAGAAAAGTGATGTGCACTCCGAAACTGAAGGGGTGCTGTCGCCAAGTCGCAAAAAAAATACCAATTGTTGCATAACGTTGCTGAACACTGTGAAGAAATAATTCCACACATAAACCCTGTAAAACCACAAAGTTACTGTTTATACACTTACATTTTTGTATGGAGTAAGCAAACAAGATATAGTTTGTTAATCACTGAGCTGTAGAAAGCAGCATCCATATATGAGAAGCATGATGGATTCACAGCATTCACTGCATTTGAGTCCTCGTAAACAGATTGCAGCGTTAGAACGTGGAACCTTAAAGACGATAGGATCTCTATTAGCTTGCCAAACTCTTCATGTTTATAGCTATTGTCAATAGTCATTGTGGAATTAAGTTGTTTGCATTGATAGCCTATTAGATGTCTTTATCAGCTGCAAGGCGGCCCTGCAGACTGTCAGAGACTTATTGCACATGTATAACTAACAATCATTGTCTAGTAACTCGTTAACCGTCTGTAACAAATAACTAGTCCTCTCCTGTGCCTCCTTGTCTCTCTTCTTTCATTTTTCTTCCCCCTCTGTCCTCCCTCCCATCTGCTATATTTTTCTTCCTTTCCTTTCTGCTCCCCTCATCTCCTCAATTTTCTTCTTCCTTTGACCTTTCCTCTCTTAGTCTGTCTCGTCCTATACTTTCCAATCCTTTCCTCTCTCCTCTTCTGTCTGCTCCTCTCTTCTCCTGCATTGCTTTTCTCTCTCTCCTCTCCTGTCCTCTCCTCTCCTCTCCTCTCCTC